>FWCC01000094.1:0-365945 GCA_900169235.1 Zarea fungicola
GTATGACTAGTTCGGCCGGCTGGACCGTCAGCACCCTCTAGCGAAGCGATGGGGGCGTGGCACAAGTAGTGTCTCTGGACGAAAGCGAGCTAAGAAGCGGAAGGGGATGTCAATACCGCCGGGATGTCAAGAATGCAGTAGTCTCAACCTATCGACGCGGCGCCGCCGCCAGGGCTGCATGACAAGGTACTCATTAGTTATCAAACTAGGGGTGAGAAATTGCATAGAGTGGGTGTAGGACTGAAGCTATAGCTCTGAGAGAGTTGTAGTGAAGTTAGTTCCTCCATACCAAGACGAAGCAAGGCGTCAGTGTGGGTGGGGGCCAGGGGGTTAGGGGAGGTCGGCGGGAAGCACGGAGAGGGCAGGCGGTAGGGGATGGGGTGAGCATGATGTGCGTGCCGGACCAGAGGATGTAACAGACAACAAGATAACGCCTGTGCAAGATATCATATACCAGTAAGCGCAGCCTGTTCCTATTTTCATATCAAGTTGTTCGAGCAGCCACAAAATGAATCGCAAAACAAGTCGATGCTTTCCGTCCAGCATCGAGAAGTGTGTGGATGACCACTCACTGGGCAGTCCCGTTGCAGAGGGTGGGGAAAGGTGCCGCTGCGTCGGGACCATACTATCAACTGCCCAACAACGCTTTCTAGCTAGGTTGATCCAGCTTGTTGTACTGAGATGATGGGCGAGGCTTTGTTACTGGCCAGTCGTGTCCTCGTGCTATTAACTAGTTAGTTCCAACTTAAAGTATGCTGTGTTGATAAGAACCGGGCTGAGTTGGACCCAAAACTGGGGGTTTGGCCAACCACTGTATGGTAACTTAGTCGAGGCTAGCCTGAAAGAACTCATCACATTTTCCAGTGGAGAAAGGAGATACAACCGGCCGGTAGAGCTTGGAATGGACCCTGAAAGGCATCACAGAACCTGTTCTCATTTCTCAACTTCCACTATTTGAAGCTCCTTTTAATTGGCTAGTATGCAAAAAGAGCTTAATAATGTAGGCAAGAACCTTTGCTACTTCTATCCTAACGGCTTGATTTATTTGAATTTCGCCCGCGTGCATTTGAAACTGTGTATTCGTCGTGAATAGAGTGGCAGCTTGAAGTGGCATCTATCCACTGGGCGATCAGCGAATGGGAAAATTTAGTCGACACATCGAGACAAGAGACATCAAGCCAGCTTTTCAAAGTATGAAGTCCCAGTTGTGCTCCATCGCTCGTGCAACGCCAAGGGCTCTGTAATTGCCGAACAATCTGGCACCCACCTTGCAGAAGAAGCGGTCCCAAAATGGTGTTAAATTGTTACTGAACTAACGTAAGTCAACCAAACGCTGCTTCAAATAGTGAGTGGATGGCGCGCGCGCTAATAAAACGCGAGCTCTTTTATTAGTTTTGGCTCAGTTCTGGGCCCCAAGCTGTCAAGTGGGCTGTCGCATGTTTGGTGCTTGCAGCTCGGACAACTCGTCTAAAATTCACCAGAGGGTTCCGATTCGGTTTAAATAGGCATTTTATTGATCACCTTCGTCCGTCAGCCATCGCCACAATAGATCATGTGGCCTCGCCGCTCTGTGGGCGTATGCAGCGGAACCACTGCTGCCCACTTTCTATCTCTGGTTTTATGGACTACCGGTACGAAGGCGAGCGTTGTCCGCACCGGCAGTCCCCGTTTTTTATCAGTACTCCTGTAGGATTTGTGTTTCCTTTTTCATGAGACAGTTTTGTGTGGATGTAGCGCCAGTGCAGGGGCAAGCTTGCGTCGCGCTCCCAGCGGCCGGCCAGCGGGCCTATCTTTTAACTGGCAGTTTGGGAAGATACCCATTTTACCAATGTGGACTTGTCTCGCATCAGGAGTCCATCCTTTAGCAGTATATGTCGTGAAATATAATCGCGAGCCTTTTGTAGAGTTTGACACACCCTGGTTGCCAATAGTCACTGACCCATTGCCATTGCCATTGAAAATGATCCAGTGGGACGGCAACAATGGTCCCGACATACAGGTTCGCCACGCCACCTTACCCCTGTCTGTCCCCATGCCTCTGCATGCAGCATACATGCATCCAGGTGCCATCACTCGATTTCCTGGTAGTGACAGCGGGCCAGGCTTTGCCTCCGGCATCAGTTCCAAGTCAATTTAGATTTAATGGCAGGCTCCGTCGGGCTGGCCTGCGGAGAGGACATACATGCCCCATCATAATGGATACGCCGCTAGTATATATATATATTGTTGGTAAACTTAACTATGGCTCATATTACAAGTACAAGTTATCATATTTGCTTTAACATGGACAAAGCTTTAGGCCCGGGGAAGCATTCCGACGCCGGCATACAGCGTAATGTCAGCCCACTTAAAATTGGTAAATCCCCTTCGTCATTCTCTGCCCTTCAAGAGTTGTATATTTGGTAACTAGTACAAGCCAAGACCATGCCACCGTTTAGCGAGCCCGATTCTCCAGAAAGCGTGATGAAATCAACATAGACTCCTCTCTGTCGATTGTGTGGTCAGCACCAACTGACCAGAATCAGTTCTTCTCACCCATATCCTCATCGGGCACAGCCCTCCCGCTGCGCAATCTCGATACGCTGAGCTGAGGCCATCGTGGTGGGGGTTGTAACATGGCCTGTCCAGATGCCCCCGCTTGTGCGTTCTACCTCGTAACAATGGAAAAGTCCTATTGTCCTCGGGTCGAAGAGACTGGACGTGTGGAGCTTGCCTAATAACTGTACATAGTACACACAGATGACCTCTTCTAATTATAACAAATTAGACACTGCCCATTGCTTCTTGGTCGTTTACGTTTTTTCCAGTAAAGGCCCAGCACTAGCGTTGGTTCAGCGTATTTTGGCTGCCGTGTTCTAGGGATGTCTCAACTGGCGCCGTTCTCTTGCCATGACCACCCACCCGGCCTTGTCTACCTTGTAGTTTGTGGAATGGGTGGTCAAATTTCGGCAATATGTTCACCGCAGTCTTGGGTCGTTCCTCCAGAGTTTTGCAGCCTCAAGTACAGAGACGCTATAGTGTGTCGCTCTCATGAGGACAGGGCGTAAAACCAGTGCTTAGTAAACCTTGAGCAGCAAGGCTTATACTTCCCGCGGGCACTGCGCAGCTATAAGAGTGTTTGAGCCAGGTAAGGAAGCGTGTCACTCGCCAAGCATCAAATGTAAATCATAGATCATTGCATATGTGCCACAGAGTCGGTGATGATGGCGATGCGAGGTGCAAGCGTGATGACAAGGTGACTGAAAAGCGTATGAATGTCCGCTGCAAAGTGAAACATTTGTTGGAGATGCGGCAGCGCGTTCGATTGGTGTGCAGTTACTGTGAACAGAGGAAGTTAATGGGCTACTCCCTTGGCACAATAATAAGTTGTGGAGTGGGCATACTCAATGAAGAAGTCGATTCTCGTCATCACAAGGTGTTCCACAGTAGCCGCAACAACGACCTGGAATTACCCAGACCTCTTTTCCCGCCAACGCACAAGTAGGACATCGTGTGCCGGGAATCTATGACAG
This sequence comes from Zarea fungicola, assembly GCA_900169235.1. Lineage (NCBI taxonomy): Eukaryota > Fungi > Ascomycota > Sordariomycetes > Hypocreales > Cordycipitaceae > Zarea > Zarea fungicola. Next base: position 3,513 of record FWCC01000094.1, read on the forward strand.
GTAGGCCGACTAGTTAGCTGCAGGCTCTGGAAGCAGGCGCATACTATCGCATACTGGCGCATAAAGTTTAAACACATGGAATTCACTGAATTCAACATACCTTTGGTCCTAGCGACACAATTCCTTCTATCTCAATAGCTTCAACCATACCAGGAGCACGGCGCGGCTCAATCTCTACTGGCCACATGGGGCGCGGCAAGGCTCTGCCTGGGCAGTGGGGTGGAACCATAGCTACCAGAACCGACGACGAGCGAAGCGGATATTTGTAACAGCAAAATTGTGCAAAACGAAGAGAACAGTAGAACAGATGCTCGCACCGGATAGTAGGCAGCCAATCTTACCAAGACCAAGTCAAGCGTATTTGAAATCTGCTGAGAAAACATGGGAAAGTAAGTCGTCAGTTTATGGCTGGTACATGAGTGGGGGCCGTTGCCATTTATGGTTTTGGGAATTTTGACTAAAAGCAAAAAAAAAATTAAGGGCCAAAAAAAAAGAGATGACGGGCGAGGCAGAAAAAAAAAAGGACGGCTTGGGATTGACACACGGTCTTTTCGGGTCGTTAAGCGTGGTGGGACCCGGACTCCTGGGTCAGGCTTGACGGGAATGGGTGACCCAAGAGTTGGGGATTGAGTGGACTGTTATGGTATCTGACGATCGGGAACCAAGCGGACGGCCGAGGTCTCGGGGCGGTTCTGGGAGCGGAGCCGTGTGTCTGGAGCAGACGTGTCACCTCATCAGTGAGACTCGGTGGGATACTTTCGGTAAGGCCAGGATATACTGTGTATTCAAAACAGTCAAAGACTACAAGGTTGCAATTGCTGTGTACTCAGCGATACAAGATTCCGTGCAACGATGAAGCCGTATATACTGTGTATCTTGTGACGCAATATCTCGATCGGCTGTGGTTGGTGCGACAAAACCCAGCAGGCTGGGATCAGCTATGGTTGCGAAGCAGGTAAAGCTATTCGACAAGTGGAACTACCCAACTATGGCTGCTGTACTTGCCTGGGGATTCAGTTCGATACACCCCATGCCGTACATAATTATACATAGAATCCAGCCCAGAAGTCACACAAGTGACATCGCTACAGCGGCGTCTGAATGGAAAGTAAGAGGAAACATCAGAGACAGCTAGGGGTTCGAAAGGGGGCGGGAGCAGAGAATGGAAATGGCAGTGACTGCTAATCAGTACAAGAGTTTGCACAGCCTGAACAACCAGCAGAATTCGTCAGAATATACGGAGTACTGCGATAAAGGATATGTGAATGAGAAGTAGGAAAAAAGAAACAAAAATATCCTTGTTAATTTAAGAAGTGGACAAATAAAGCCAAAGACAGCACAACGGCCTGGCCAGTCCACATGTGGATGATAGAGAGTCCAAGTGCAGTATGAAGCTTCAAGCTGCAAGCCGCAAAAGCCGCAAAAAACGCCACCACGCAGGAGACTACCCAATACGCACCAGAACACTCCATATTAGCCATGCTTAGCAGCGCAGCCGAATTGCTTGGCCCCTCAGGCATTGGCTAGCTGGAAACTAACACTAGCTGGGGTTACCTGCCACCCCCCTGTGCAGTGCATGTAAGTGCGGAAACAAACATCGCGAGTAGAGAGAACGAATAGCTCCAGGGCAAGACATTGTAAACAATGAGTTAGAATCAGCGGGAGGAAATGGGAAGATGAAGTAAAAATAACCCCAATACAAGCCTCACAGCTGGATTTTGTATGGGGAGCCTACCAGCACCACAACCTGAATTTCTGTCTGGTTTGAAACCTGATTGTCAAGTACGCTGTTACTACACGACGGAATAAATGTCGAGAATGGCAGCTACAGGCATTACCAGGCGGCCCATGTGGGTAGCACAACCAGTTCAATGCAGATTTCAAAACTTGTGTCGATCTTTCTGGTCGTTTCAGCTACCCAAGTAATGCCAGTATTGAAAAAGAAATCTGGCGTGTCTTCTCGTGTTTCTCGCAACTTTGCCCTGAATCTACCAACAGGTCGCCCGTCTAGGATCATACCCCAGGACGGCTTGTTGGTGGATGCAAGCCAGTTGTCGACATTGCACACATTTTTGTGGTGCATGGCGCTGACACCTTTTGGTGGCCGAATATTCACGGGCCTAGGACCAGCTGGACAACACTGAGAGACCAGCACACATTTTTCTTCACTTGCGCGACATTTTGTTACCAGTAGTGGCGGGAAGCTTGCTGCTGGTCAATAGTGTGATTCCTTTTTGTGACTGTCAACTGCATCATTATTTTCTTGACGCCAACCGGAGTTGATCGTCCGACGAGCAGCTTTGCCGGCGAGATGAGAACTCCGATTATCTGCCACAATTGAGGGAAGGGTAAATACGACACACTCAATCCCGCCGCCGAGTCTTACTCTTTGCTTAATTCTGGCTATTGAATTGGAAAGCACGCTGGAGAGAAGTTGGGATCGTCATCAAAGTAAGCAGGAGAGAGGTAACAACATGCAAAGCTAATTAGTGAAAGTATTGGACGCACGAAAAGCGCCACACTTTCCTAATGGTTAAAGGCGGATTTTATGCACGGCAGTTTAGCACGACTTATAAATAAATCCATATTATAGAAAGCTTAGAATTGACAATATGAGGAAGGGTACTCTGTATGGGTATTCTTTTCGCCAATGCTAGTGGCACCACCAGCTTCAGCTCAACCAAGTCCAGAGATGATACCAGTTGGGGGTGTCAGATCACTTCAGCGGGGCGACTTGGGACATCGATTGGGTCAGAAAGCCCCAACCAAATGCTCGGGATTAGAGGGAATAGCAAGGGGCCACCACTTTCTTTACTAGCGTGTGTGTTGCTGGACAAGTGTGCCAGGGCCTTGTCTACGCAGGTATGGTGATGTGGTGGTGCTGCAGGGCAAGGGTCTCATGCAAGCCCCCTGCAAATTTTCAATTCCTGCCTACGTTTGCGGGGTCTAACCGTAATTGGCCGAGTCGTTATGTAACTAGTTTAGTTAGTCTGAATTTATCTATGTACATACATAAAAAGTATTTATACTTTTGTAGTATCTGGGGTTGCTATTGGACATTCTGCGTTTACAGTGAAGAGGCATATAACGATTGCCAGCCAGTCAACTCGCTGCGTTTTAATACTGCTAGCGGCGGTACTTAGCGATACAGTCTAGCCTGCACAATGCCTCAGCCCAGCCGTCTGCGCTGCCCTACTGCTTCAATCCATAGTCTGACTGTCCGTGTACTCCATTCTCATACGCAATGTGCAATTATTAGGCTTATTATGATGTGCGAATGATACTCTCTAGCAATCTAGGCCGATCCGTGGGCAGAAGCCCCCGGCAAACAGGGTCTTGCGCCACTTTCGCACCAGAATATGGCCCAGATAAGCAGGCCATCTTCAACTTAAAGATACAGACAAAATAAGTTTATGCAGGCCTAAAAGGCCCAAACTCGCTCATTGGAATGCTGACTCCATACATCATTAATAAAACCCAACCAGGAGGCTAGACATGCAAAGACGGTACGCACCTACAACTAGTAGTACGGCTTATGAACAAGGGTCACTCACATACGGCAACTCCCCGCTGGAGCCTCGTCAATGTCTCAATACGTACTAATACGTTTGGAACTCCCAAGCTCCTTCCGCCATGGCGTTATCGTGATACACATATCCGCATCAGTGCCAGAGCCAGACCAGGCGAATTAAATTTCGAGACAAATTCAAATCGCACAAACTCAACCAATCACATTAACTGTGGCACCTTCCACAAGTTAGGCAACTTTTAATTGTTTAAACTAGTAAGTTTAGTCCTAAAGTTGCTAGATATATCCCCGACTAGTCTTGTAACTGCGGGAGTATTTTATCCCTGGCATCCATTTGTTACTTACAGTATGACCAAATTGTATCCCATGATCTCCCTCGTATATTCAATGCGAGCTTGGATTGGCTCACAAGCGTTGGGGACCAGGTTGCCTGTTCCAAGCGAGGCTACCTCACGTTGGTTATCCTCGCATGATATAAAAACCACATTCTGGGTTCAGGTGCAAAGGTGCTAGCCTCGCCAGTCAATACTTATTCTAAAATTGGTCAACAAAATAGCTCTCACTCTTTGGTACCATATGCTCTACTGAGTGACTACAGAGCCTTTTCAAATCCGTGCCACTTTACTGCGCAGGTCAGTAACCAGGAATGATTTGTGTAACTTCGTTTCAAGCCCAATCAGTTACAGCAAATCATCAGCCACTTCAAATGCAAATTCCCTCACATGCTCACTAGGCTGAGCAGGCCTCAATCACCTAGCCCCTTCAACGTAAGAGTTGACTTATGCATGTTAGAAGGCAAGGTGCTGCTTGGCAAGTGCAAAGCTAAACATCTTATTCAATCGGTATCATTTCCCAGCCAGAAAGATATATCGCCTATCTAACGAGATAGCTGTTTTTACGAAGAGTGCCCTCCATAGGATGCTCTCGTAAGAGCACAGCTACGTGCGATATTCCCACTTCGCAAGCATAAAAACCAGACACTTTCTGAGTTCCGCCGAGCTCTTCACTCTTTAATTATAAACTCTTAGGGTACGTATCCTTGATATGATACTGAAGGCGCATAATAGTAAGCACACATAGTCGCATCGGCAAGTAAGACACGCGTTTATGCTTCATAGTGCGAATAACAAGGATACATCGCACCACCACAATCTGGTGTATATTGGCAGGGCCGGGTAAAGACGTTCAAAACTAATAAAAAATTGAGTGAGCGAGTCGGACTCTTACCGCTCTGTGCTCCCCACCTAAAAACAACGCATTTTCCCTTTATGTCTAGAGCATAAAAAACGCGGACTGAAGCAGTTTACGGGCTTTAATCGCCGTGACTGGATATGTCAATCTCAAATCACATATATTTGTATCACAGTCCCGTTTTTCTTTATTCATTTATTTATCTTAACCGTCAGAAAATGCACTACATTCATCTTGGCTTTATGGCCTCATGAATTTGAGCGGGCCTGTAATCTGAGCCTCGGTCATGTCCAATAGTACCGAAACTTGTAGGCTCAGCAGCCGAAAAGAGCACCATTACAAGTGTCTCAGGGTATCTTGTGTTTATCGTCAACGGATCGTATTTACTCTAAAGAGTTATGTGTGAAAATATTTGAGCCATCATGAGCACCATATTTGAAGATGAATTCTTGGACACATTGCGACACCTTAACAACAGATATGGCAGCGCATGGGTGCTGGGTCCTAAAACTGGCACAGCGTTTTTATGGAATTATCAATATGTTTTTGGGTTTGGCTGTGTTCAAATGGAGATGCTCGACTGCGTTCTACAGGAGAGACTTTTCAATATACAGCGTTTTCTGCGATAAGCCGCCATCTCTGTCAATTTCCGATGGCATCGATGATCACTCAGGAAGTTGTCACGATCCTCAGTTGGTCAAAGCTCGAAGTATGAAGTGGTCACTAATGACCAAAGCAAGGAGGCAGCCAACTAAAAGCTTCGTGCTCCGCCATGCCATGGATCTTGTGGAACTGGGTCATTGTGGCTGCATAGCCCTTGCTAATTTGATCAAAAGGAAACTCGGCTGACAAGTCCAATTGGCACAGGTGCTAGCGGCTAACTAATTCGTTTGCCTCCATACCAGTACGCGTGCCCCTCTTCATGGTCGAGGACCACGTAGTCGGGTCCTCGTCAGATCTTTGAGGCGCAAATGACTTCTAGTTAGTGGCCCACCTTACATACACCTTGTGGATAGTTCTGTGCCTGTGCCGCTCTTGTCTTCACGTCGCTAGCTAATGGTAGTTACTCTGCACAATTGCGCTCAGAAACAGGCCGATTTCATATTGTGATAGTTGTAGGAAGGGCGGTGAGGAGTGCTAGCCGCACACTGGTTTGCTGCCTTCTCCGAACCACTTCGGACCGTGCCTAGGCTAGGCCTACAAGCTTGGATTGAGCTAGGGTAGCGCTCCCGCCTTACTGCTTTGAACAGGCGTGGCTGGAAGTTAGTTACAAGACGAATTCGAATTGCAGATCTGTGTAATGAAGCACTGTAGCGTTGTGGATCAAATCCATTTGCTGTCCCTGTCCACACTGCGTTACACAGATTCTTCTGTGTAGTTATTATTATCATCATGAATTATCATGGGGGCGTAGAAGCAATGCGACGAGCAACTTCCATCTGCAGGTTTTTAAGCACTGCACCGCTAAGCCGTCTCCACTCTAGTTAGGTAACTACATATGTACTTAAACGAAGGTGCGCCATCTGTGGCGAAAGTCAATGCGACGCGGGTAGCGAGCATCCCGAGATTCATGAAATCAAATTGTTTTCGTAATACATATATCGAGGTGAAGTTGTACACATAATCAAACATATACCAGCTTTTAATCGAAAAGAATTACTGAAACTTGTCTAGATATAGTAATAGGAGCTGGGTGTTGCTCTTGAATGATCGAGAGAAGGTACAAATTACTTCCCGCCCTATATTTGTTTATTTCTTCCGCTTCCCTTCTATAGGGGATATGGATGGTACAGCCTCACTTTCGTATATGCTCGGGTCAAGCTTTGGTTTCTTTGTTATCGCTCAAAGAAGGTTTGTAAATTGCATGCCTGTCACTGAGAAGAAACGTATTTAAATAATTAACGCATCGAGTACGATTACCATGCAAGGTTGATGGGTCAATATATACGTCTACATGAAAGTTGAACCAAACAGCTATAGTTTAGGCTTTGCAGTTATACGCACACATACAATGCGGAGTTGGTGGGGGACTAGATGGTGAAACAAAGATAGATGCCCCAAGAAGTCAGGAGTGTGTTCAGAGCTGAAAACACTTCCAGAGCCAAGCGAGACAAGACAGGCTATTCCACCTAACTGCTGGTACTCTCCAGTCAAAACTAGTCAATATTAAGTAATAGGCGAGCACTAGCCTGCGAGGGGTCTGTGGCCCGTGGACTTTTTGGAAATTACGGTTAAAATTACCGAATCCCATTTCGGTGCATCACCCTTCAGGATGACAGTCCGCAGGCTGCTTCACAGTCGTCGTGCCGCGTTGTAGTAACGCTGCCTCTTGGCTACACTGAAGAGATATTTTGAACTGTCTGCTTTTTCTTGCATGTTTTCGTACCGTTGTGCACCCGTTTTTACGTCGGTGGGAGGAATTTATAACGGTAGTATACCCACACAGCTAGAATTCAACTCCGTACAAGAGGGCTCATTGTCACACTGTACCAGCACGGCGCACCTCATACATAAATAAATGAGGAAAACTGGGACAAAAGAAACAAAGCAGTAAATAGTAGGTTCTCAGCTTTGCTCGTAGTTCAAGCAAAATATGTACGGAGTAACTACTACCAACAAGGGCAACCGGTGAAGAGCGGCAAATTGGTGCCTGGCATACCGAAGGAAAGTAGAGACAGGACAAGGTGGATGGGTACATGAAAAGTCAAGTGGAAGAAGAAGTAAGAGAATGGAAAGTGTAGGATCTTTAATGAGAGGAAATGACAGGGTTAGAGTACGGGGAGGAGTAATAATATGTTTCAAGTCGCTGCGACAAGTTTTCCTACATCTGCCGGGCCAGGAAGAAAATGAGGCTCTGATGGCGTCGACATTCCAACGGCACGGCCCTCGTTCCGAAGCAAAATTTGGGTTTCTTTTGCGAGCTGCCGTGCTTGTGACAGCCGCTTGTGACCCCCCTATCTGTGTACTTTTTCTTTCGCTTTTCTTTTCCAAGCGGATTTAGAATAGCACGCAGCTGTGCATAGCTTGTAATCCTAATTTTGTTGCAAAGGCATAGAAATCCTAAGCATCAAGGAGGAGCTGCCTCGTTCCTTGGTGCTTAGAAAGTGTTTAGTGCTGGTGCTGGCTGGCTGATATGTTTCATGAGGGAATAATGTGGTGTAGCAGTCTAGAATTGAATTTTCTGTCACTCTGCTAACAGAAGGAAAATTAGATTCCTACATCTAAGTACTTTGGATTGGAAGTACATTCCCACTACAGACGTATAGAACCTGAAATGCAAAGCAGTTAAATGATTTTTCGTGGCTACATTGCGGCCACTGGATTGCGTCCCTTTATTAAAATCACACTCAAACTAATACTGTGAGTACCAATTATACGCCCTCACATCACAACAATTCACGTACTCTGCACACTCCGTTCAAAGGCCGAAGCATTACTAAATACAGCCGAATATTTTAGCTTCAGTATTAAACTTTCGTCCTTTTCCGAAAGTGGTCATGGTCATTGTCAAAGCGGTCAACTGCCTGATAGTCACTTTACAGTTGCTGGGATTCGCTGGCAATCTAGGGGAAAACGTGCTGGCGGGACGCGATTTAAGAATTGGATTCTCCGTATGTACTAACTAGAACTGAGCGTAATGAGACTTCGCGCATTACAATGGGGCTCAAGATGTGATGAGCTCTCGGCGATTAAGCCACAAATGCTGAGAATCGTACAAAAGAAAGAGGAAGGACGATGGCCAATGGGTTTCATTTCTCCGCCCAATGCCAATAACGCATTGAATTTGCAATCATTGGATTGTGAGACTGTTGGTAGTGGCTGGGAAAATCAAGTTTATTGTTCAAAATTACCGAGACAAGAGTCGAGGGAGGGCAATAACTGGGCTACGAAGCAGGGCGATCAAGAGGTCCTAGTTTCCCAAACGCACCTCTATCATACAATACAGAAACACTCTGCAGTCTCAAATATTAAGTTTATTTGACACAGACAAAATGGTGAGGCAAATCGCCACGTTTCACAACAGCTCGTATTGACTTAGTGAAAACTTTTGGCCACTTTTACAAACAACCGCCCATCGGGAATTTGGTTGCCTTTCATATCCATTAATCTTATGAACCGATAGCCTGATTGAAGGCGGTCGAGCCGTATACACGCCCACGCCAGCGTCGGCCAGTTAACCCAACCAGTTACAGCGTCATCGTCGACCTTGATCCTGTATAACATCTATTAATCAAATATGTGCGCAATGTTATGAATTTAAACGTACAGCAGAAAACTTAGCTCCTCAACAACATTTGGGATATCGTGAAATGTTAAAGTTTCGCCCGTTGGTCCATACACTGGATTGAATGATTTTCGTACCGTCGTCTTTTTAGCACTCGCAGTGTCCGAAGTTTTGCTCTCGCGGTTGGATCCATGGCTCCTTCCAGTGTGTATTTCAACTCTTGTAACAGAATGTAATGATTTTCTGTTGTGTTCAATGTCTTCCTCGCTGCCATGTACGGGGATATTCTGCCCCTTGAAGATGGTCAAGGTCAGATTCATCTTGTGTGCAGTGGCTGCATCGTACTGGTTCTGACTGAATTTATCGGAGCTTTGATAGCCAGGTGGTTTTAGAACCCAGCCCCTCTCATCCGCAAACATGCCATAGTTCAGCATCATGCCATCATCGGGATATTGCCAATTCATTGCGACCATTTGTACTCCCTTGCGCCAAAACTGAACTGGGTCGTGATTTGAGCTGTTTATCCTCGTCACGTTCGGATAGCTTCGCATGAAGAAGCTTTTGTTGTGTGCGAACATGACATCATGATGCTTGTGGTCGAGCTCGAGAATGCCACTTTCACTGATCGAGAAGATATGGGTAGGGCGCTTTGCTTGAGGAGTGTCAAAACCTTCGAACCGTTCACTTCGAGTGTACACAGCTAGCGCTCTGAGGCTATCATGGATTGGTACTTTGGAGCTGGGGTCCGGAGACGGCGGTGCCGACGTCGCTGCATTTGACATCGATTTCCCCTGCTGGGAGTAGTGATGTGGTGATTCATTTTCATGCCCGTACTCGATTTGGGTTGTCGGTGCAGAGTGGTATTTTCCTGGTTGTGAAATTGTTACCTGAGGTCTCTTAACCTTGACAAGAATCTTTCTTCGAAGCTCGCTAAGTCTTGGAACCCGGAAACGAGGATCACAGCCATCATTTGGAGTCTCTACAAGCATATCTTGCCATACTTCCTTCATAATTTTCACCATGACCTCTTGTTGTTCTAGATCTGCGTGCATCTCAAGACTAATGATGATGGGCAGGTCGTTGTCAACGAAGGCCGAGTCTCGGATTGCCTCGGCAACCTGGCGAAAGCCGCACCGCGCCGTCAATTTCGGTCCATGTCGTACTACAGGCTCTCCCCTCGGTATAGAACTACGATCTCTGGTTGAGGCGGCTTGGGACGGGTCTAGTCTGTCGCTCTTGTCCGCTGCGGACTGAAATGCATGAAGACTCGATTTTGGCGAGTCTTCAACAATTGTAGCACTAGTACAGCTTGCACTCCTCGAATGAGTGGCGCTTCCGAAGTATTTTCTGGCGGTCTCCCGGATATCGTCAACGGCGGTTGTCAGCGACGTACCTGATGCTTGGCGTAGATGCTGTACAGCGGGGGATTTCGACCTCGATCTTGGAGTTGCTGGTTCCCCACTCCAGACGTCAATCTCAATACAACGCCCTCCCTTTGAAAGAACATTTCGATATGCCTGCGGGGTACTGCGCGACAAAAGTTGATGACCATCAAGGTAAGTATTGTGACTACTACTTATGAAGTAGTTTGTTAGAGGTTTTGAGACATCTTTCTCTGGCAATGGTGCAACAGCGTCCCAGGAGAAGTTGTGAACCCATATCCAGAGAAACTCGCCAAAAGAGTAGTCCCTTTTCTCTAGTTCGACGGTTTTCTCGCGCTGAGTTTGCCGTAGAAACTTCTCAAATAATCCCTGGGACAGAGCTTCTTGATCGCCTCGCAGTTCGTCGTAAAGGTCGTTGAGTATCCGGCAGAAGTCGTGACCAAAATGAACATCGCCGATTCGACTGTCGGCGGGGAAGCGGCCACGGAGTGGAGGAGCATTGGGGGAGGCGAAAGCGGTAACTCCTACCATCTTGTGCAAAGCGGCGATTGCCTGGTGATTGGAGTTTCCGAATATAGACATGGTTCGTACACGGCCTGGCTTGTCGGTTTCGTGAGATCGACGGAATGTGCGACGCGACTGTAGAAGCTGTGTCAATCATTTGCGACCGGACATAGGGATGTATTTTTCGTGGAATGTGCGGGTATACATACCCATAGGCCACAGGAGAATGGCATGATGGCCACAGACAGTCCTCACGACACTGGTCAACCGCAAATGGCAAAGTAGCCTGGTCGAGAACAGGGATGAATTGCAAACATGAAGCATCTACGTTGGCCAAAATTGTGCGTGGCCAGTAGCAGAAGAGGAGGTAGAGACTGGGTTGGGGGGGCACCGTGGTGGGTGAGTGAAGGCTCACTCTGGCTTAAAATAGAGCGCCATGCTAATTTGTAAGGCGGGCGAAGGCTGGTAACTGCCTTTTTGAGGCTGATGAGGCTGTGGACCAAAGGACGGTACGGCTCTTCCCACTAACTATAGTATCTAGTAATATGTAGTGGGGGCGCCTTGATATTCAGCTCTACATCGTGTTGTGGCCTTTAACGGCTATTCTTGTGGAGGATCTGCTACCAATATATTTTGCGCACTCCTGACGCAGTACTGGTACAGTCAACGCAGTTTTTGAGGCGAACTGTTAGGCAGACTTGGTTGAAATGAGGCGTGGAAGGCTGCTCTAGACATTGGCATTCCAATTCCAGCGCGGACAGACACCAAGCCATCTGTCAGAGGCTAGTTAAATAGTCGCATCTACCCCTGCAGATAGCAGTGATTACACCCTACGAGCTCCGTACTACTAATAAGGTACCTCAAGCGGGCAGTCTCAACTCAGTGTGAAGCCCCCAGCAAAGCCCTACTATTGTGCAGTTTCCGCCAAAAACGGCAATAAGAGTCATCTCATCATCCGATGTGCATGGCAATCATACCCCACCACCCGCTGTCTATGTCACTTGCGCCTTGTAAATGGTTTGTCGCATTGGCAGCGCCAGCGGCCAAACCGGGCCATGCAGAAGTACGCCTGGCATTTAGAAGAGTATTATCTCGCCCTAGGCAGCAGTTCTCCCAACATGGAATAAGATTTGGCTTGGTCTCCATTAATGAACAGGTAAAGGAACCTGTCAAGTTGACGGTTGCAGCTCCATTCCGCCGCAAATTTCCCGAGACCATCTTTTGACAAACCCGAATTCAGGGCGTACCTACCTGCGAGGAGGGAGCTGATTTCTCTCAGGTGTAAAATTTGCGCTGTTTTTTAAACAATCTCCAAGAGCCCGGTCGACCTTTGGCCTGGTTCGCTCTACCCTGAGCGGGCCATAATATACCCGATTGGACTCACAAGATGGCTGGCTGGCCGGCTTCCTTGCTAGATTGATGGCCTCCTCGAAGCCTTATGCAGTAGTGATCTAGCTTGATGAAATTTTCGGCAGAGGAAAGTCAAAAATCAAAAATCAAAAAGATAGAGCCAGAAAGCAGGTCAAATTAAAGGGGCTTACTGCACTAAAATATTTCATATATGTCAAATGTGTCAAATGTGTCAAATGTGTCAAATGTGTCAAATGTGTCAAATGTGTCAAATGTGTCAAATGTGTCAAATATGTCAAATGTGTCAAATATGTCAAATGTGTCAAATATGTCAAATGTGTCAAATATGTCAAATGTGTCGAAATTAGGCTCTGGTCTAGACCTATGATGTGTTCGGCTTTCCTAGAATGCAATAAACCCATCTGAGCAGAACCCTGGTGCCTAGCATATTTTTCTGCTATGTAAAAGAAACAACTCCTGCTCAGCTAGGTATTCTAACACTCGAGGGAAAGTTCCTTCCCCAGCGTGTTAAACAGCGACGTACAAATGCATGGACGCACGGCCACCATACCTATAAACCTCCTACAGTGGGCGAGCTCAAACCGGCACATGTGGCTTCAACTATGATACTATATTGAGTCTATACCGACAAGTCCATGCTGCCTATATTGAGCTCACTCGTTCAGCTAACGTGGGACTCCAACACGGAAAAGCGGGAAAGGACTCCCCGCCATGCTGGTTCTCAATGCACCACATTGCAACGCGGGTATCTACTATCAGATAAAAGTCTTAGTGGTTATGGTGCGGATGAACGCTGGGATTATGATGTATGAGATGTGTAAGGCTGATAAACAAAGTAAGTAGAAAACAGAAAATGAGAGCCCAGAGAAAGTCTCTCTAGAGCTTCCACCAAACTTCCAGCGAAAACAACCGTCTACAAGCTTAACTTCCTCTATCCACATCAAAAATGTAAGCATTTCTTGGGGGGAGAGTCTGGGAACAATGGCTTCACCATCATCTAGTGTTCTAGCGGATAAACCGAACTAGTTCTCGCCGTTGTGGTTGAGAATCCCCTCTCGAACAGGGAACTCCGTTTCCGGACCAATATTTCTGATTTGCAGGCATATTGGAACCCGTGGATGATCAGAGGAGCGCGGTATGTGGCGGCGGAAGCGCTGCTATCAAACCCAAGGGAGAGTGGAATATCGTACCTACCGGCCGCCAAGTCAGGGTCAAATTTGGCAATGAAGCAGGTTATACCTTTCCCACGTACCGATACGAGTGACATATTTGCAAATAAGTCTAGGGATGATGATGGCTGGTAATAGACATTGCGCTTGAAGGAAAGGCGGCGTTCTGCACGACAGCCAACGGAGTTCCTAACAGAGAGCCTAGCCAGTGGAGGAGAGAGGGCGGGATCACAATGAAATCGTTTGCCTTCGATCTTCTGAAAACACCTAGTGGCAAGACGGAACAGCTAGCCCAAATTAGTGGATTTGACGGAAATAATAATAAAGCGGTCGCCAGCGATAAATAACGAACGTGTATCCAAACTATTCTGTCCGATAGCACTCTCCCTTGCCCTGATGACATGCCAATTGGTTGTGATTGTTGAGTGTGAGGCCGTTGCGGCATTGTTACAACCAGAGCAGTCAAAAAGGAGTTTTAAGGCTCCATAGTGTAATGTAATGCTGCTCAATTAGATATAGAAAGCTCACCATGAAAGACTTCGGCATGACGGACATTGCATTCTTGATATACGTAGTAACTTCGTTAATTGCTCGAAATGCTACATGTTCCCCTTCAGTGGCGACTGATATCCGCTGACAAGACTCGAGTTGGAGTTGGGAAGGTGACGGGTAATGATACGGAATCAAAATTGCCGTCCGTTGTCTCATCCGCGAAAATGACCTCGCGCCAGACTCTGTGAACTGAAATTCACAGTGCAGGCAAGCCGTTTGCGGCTTCTCGGCGATGATGGAAGATTTAGCGTCAGCCAGTGGCTCGAAAGAGCATAATATACTGATTTAATTGAAGAGGTGGATGTTGTTCTCGTGTAATTGGACATAATTTAGAAGCAACCCCGATTGGACGAAGGCCGTGTCACTGGTAGAGTTGACTTTGATGTACATGAGAGTATATTCAGGTTGTGCCGGTCTGTTGCCCATTGGCCAGTTCTTCCAGCATCATATTAGGCGTAGAGGTCCCTACTTACCCACATAGAGGTATTCTTCACGGCACACCACGCTCAGTACCATAGGTATGAAGTTGGATACTAGTTAGCTTGTCCAACATGTTCAGCTGGCAGTTACGCTGAGGGGCGCCGTTGCAGAACTCGTGTCGTGGATTAACATTATATTGAAACGACTTTCACTCTAATTTTTCATAAATCAATTGCATGACAGCTTTTTAAACAATAAAATCGTCACACGAGCTGGTAGTCCGAGTCGGAGTGATCGCCCCAACCCCCAATAATACGATCAATGAAGCCGACTGGAATGGCGTTCTGCTTCCAGACATGTGCGTCTTTCATCACAACGCTTACCTTACGTAGAGCTTTTTCGTCTAGTCTGGGGTCTGTATCTAGGCGATAATATCGGCACGGTTTCCCTTTTCGAGCCAACCGAATCGATATCCTGAAGCCTCCTTGCCGCATGACTCCCAGCCGCCCAGCATACTAGCCTCCAACACATCCTCGACGGGGATACCAGCCTCGATCATGGGTTCCATCTCCCTGGCTCCCTGATCGTGGTTGAAGGCGCCAGTATCCTTACTAGCGGAGAAGCGCATGCCCATATCAAATGCCCGTTTCACCTTGGCTTGCATCTCAGGTACAAGGGACTTCCTTTCTGCGTCAACTACGGCGAGAGTCGGGACGTAGATGCGTCCATTTTCAATCACAGCACCAAGAGCATCGTCGGTTATCTCCGTTCCATACTCAATACTCGTGACACCGGCTCTGGATGCCATCATTGCCAATATGTTGGTACCCTCGTGACATGCGACAGGCAGGTTAGCAGCCTTTGCCCCATCCACAATAGCATCCATCTCTTCCTTTGTAAACATTATCGAGGGAGGGTCACGGTCCGAAGGTAGAAACATAATGCGACCGCCCTGGAGGGGAAATCTCAGTACACTCCGTCGATTGTCGGTATAGAACTTAATTATGTCTGCGCTCTCGGCAACTCTTCTGCGAACAGCAAGCCGCACCCCATAAACGCCGTCACAGTGATCGCAGATAGATGGGACTCTGAGCCCATTTGCAAAGTTTTCCGAATGAACTTCGTACGATCCTGTACTCGCTAGGCAGCTTGTTTGCGACAAATAGGCGCGGCCCATATGTTAGGCCGCGATTCACGGTATCCCGTAGATTGACGTCAAAAGCAGCCATCCCCTCAGTGCGAAGATCTCTATATGTAGCATATCCCGAGTGCAGTGCGCTTCGCAGGTGATTTGTAGCACGCACAATGCGCTCTACGATGCTCTCATCGCGCATTTGCTCGACAGAGGAACGTTCACTGTGATTAATTTTAGTGTCGTCGCGCACCTGTAAGCGTGTAAGAATATGTGCACATGTGCATCCACAAAACCGGGCATAGAGGCCTTGCACCACAAGTCAATGTCACCAACCTTGACGTCGGCGGTGATGCAAGGCCGCTGGATTATCTCTTGAACAGTACCAGTAGCGGAGTCGACGACAATAGAGATGTTCTTTTTGAAGTGCTTCGAAGTTGGATCGAAAAGGATAGATGTATGTACCGTACGTAGTAAAGAGTCCATGATGAGATGCTTGACGTGCTTGGCGTTCTTATCTACTAGAGATCGGATGAACGCATCTGCTGTTTGCGCCATACGGGATGGCTCCTTTTAAGTTATTAGCACCTACCCGACAAAGTTTTGTTCGATGACACAAAACGTATAAAATTCACAATTTTTACTAACAGTATATCTCCCGCATCCCTTAGCTCTAAAATTATAAGAAAAACTGCGGTCGTAGTAATAAAAACAAGAAATGAACAACGCCGCCGCCTTTGAAACAATGTAAGCGTGGTAGTTACCTAGTAGATATCTAATGATAAATTTAGTAAAGCTGGAGAAACTATGGAGTACTAGTTATCACTGGTAACTAAATTTGGTAGCGTGCAGTAATGGCATAGTACCTTCACCTTCGGTAGCATGTACTTTGGTGCAGGTTTGGGTAGGGCAGGTACCCAGAGACATCAATATGTATCGCACTAACAGCCTAGGATCAAGGTATGTAGCTAACTAGGTACCTACCTATCAGGACCGAAGTAGTACTGGGTGCCTGCCAAGGTACTTAGTCCGAGTACCAGGTACTATAGTTAGATAGTACCTAAGGGTGTCGCTGGGGCTTATTATTAGCCGGAGCAAAAGCCAGCGGCAGCAGGTGGCGCCTACGGATTTGTGAATACGAGTTTCACTTCTCCTTTGCAGCTCTGCTGATGTGTCACCTCACCCATTGTTCCTTCTAAACCTTCTCGTTTCTTCGCGCCCTTGCTTGTTTTTCGTCCGTTCATTTCTCGGCTGTGCAGTCTTTTCATCTTGCCTTTCGCGACATTTAATTTTACATACAAGCGGCAATACCTGCCACTTACTTTTCTACATATCGTTCGCGGCTGGCCCAACACCCGGTACCATACACGCCACCAATTTCTCCTTTTGTTATGCCCGTTTGAAGCAAGCCGACGTCGCCGAGCATTTCACTCCCACGTTCAGACCTACATCTGCAAGTCAACTGAGATTGACGATATTCTGCCAGTGTCCTTTATGCTGAGGCATCAATAACGACATCGTCACGGGAAAAATTGCTGTTGCCATGTATTCCTCTCACTTTCTGTTTCTCTTGGTTGCGGCCTCGTGCTTGGTTGACGCATCCTTTCTTCAAAATTTTGGCCGTGGGCGTCGTGCACTTCTTGATGGTGCCCTCAACCCAACAGAGAATCAGAGTAAAGAATCGCCTTCTGGGAGCTCCGAGGACCCATCTTCCACCGTGCCACCGTCTTCAACTTCGTCCACAGCCACAGCCACGTCCTCAACCACAACTTCGACAACCACTACAACCACGACAACCACCACGTCTTCCTCGACTTCTTCATCTACCTCATCTTCCGCCTCGTCAAGCGCAACGTCATTGCCATCCTCTGAACCGACACCGCCGCCACATTCGAGCACAACCGAGCAGCCGGAGCAATCGACACCTGCACAGCCGCCGCAGTCCAAAACTACTACATCTGTTACGTCGACGAGTATCTCGTCAACCTCTATCACATCATCCAAGTCATCATCAACTCCGGGATTGAACTCCGACAAGGATAGTGCCAGCCCGGGCATGCCTGTCCAAACTCGCAACACAATTATTGGCGTTGTAGTCGGTATCGGCGGTGCTATATTGATTGGTGCAATCGGTATGGTTGGCTTCAGAATATGGGGCCGCCAGAAGCATTCCGAGGAGGATGACGGCTTAATGAGCTACGACCTGGGCAGCAACGGATTTGAAAAACATGAAGCATCCAACTCGATCGGCAACAGCCAACGAACACCCTTCCAGTCTACGCTAGAAAACTACCACCAGCCCAGCAGCGTCAATCCCTCGTCCAACTTTTAAGTACAACACCTTGGTAGTTGTGTTCAGCTCCACAATGTGAGTCTTTGCTGCGGCAATTCAACGACTACTTGGGTCATAGAAGAGAGTAGAAAACGTGGAACAAATGAAGATACCAAATGACACGGTGAGAGGACGTAGCTCTCGAGGCTGTGGCACTCTTTATACTTGATATGGAGGCCTGGGCCAGTAAGCCGCGACCTTATTCAACGAGGTTTGGGTACAACATTTGGGTCCAACAAGCGTACAGCGTCTGATATTTCTTATTGTTTTAGGGGGACTAAATAATACTAATTGGCTCTGCATAGCGAGCAACTTTGGCAATTGCTTTACTTAGACTTAATAGTTATGTTTCATCTACCTTGTAGGCCATCGAAACACTTATTCCGATTCATCACAGTGCGCGAAACCTCTGCCGTGACCTCTGCCCTTAAGTTCCCAATAGCCTATGTTACGTGCAAGTATACAAGTTGATCGATTCACAAAGTAGTTTTCATAGGCACCTATCTTGCTGCATGGTAGAAGACTTATTGTGTCGCCGATGCCTTCGTCTCTCGGAGCTTGCGGGATCGAAATAACTGTGCAATGGTTCGGCGGTATACATTTGTACTGATCATGTACGAAGTAGCAGAGAGCGATATGCCAACTACCTGTGTGCCTGCTAAGGCAACATTTCGGTCCTGTGCATTTAGTAGGATGCCGGCGAGCCCATACTTTCGTTTCTTTATTCCGCTCATCTGAATGCCTTATGTATGGTTGGCAGTTCACAACCTACATGTGATAAGATAATGACGAGGCCGAATGTCCCTAAAATAAATATGGTTGGCAAGGGTTTTTAGTATGCTGGCAACTGGCTCCTATGGCGGGGGTCTCCGGCAAGCCACAGCGCGGCCCAACTTCTTTCTGAGCGCCCAGTCATCCACTGGTGGCGGTTGCTTGAGTCATCATAATAAAATGGAGTAAATTGTTTGGAAAAGGGCTACCATTAATAATAAGTGAGTTACCTATTTCGTTTCCGTCCAGCCTGTGCTTTTCTGTTGGCTGGATATTGTGAAGTGCTGCTGCTGCTCATGCTGTCAACCTGGATTTCTGATGGTAGGTAACAGAGCAGCTCGGTATTTTCTCGCAATCTGCTGAACTTGACAAGTTAACCAAACAGTGGAGGAATTACGGCCAGGTTCTCAGGCAATAGTGTATTTAGAGAAAGGTCTGGCTACGATAATAGACCACAAAACGTTGACGATATAAGTCTTGACTTTTCTCACGGGGACGTTGCCTTGCGATGCCTGCCGTAGCAAGGACAAATGTCCTCCAAGTTGTTGCCTACCTGCAACAAGTACATATGTATGTTCCGTGAAGCGGCTTCGGAATGTACCCATGATCAAGCATGGGCTTTTTTTTTTTTGGAAATGCACACTAAACAAAGCCCCACTGTGCAATACCACCCCCCAAGATATTGAGCGACCACGAAAAGCCATGCTTAACTAGGTAAAACACAGGATATTGGTTTGCTAATGAGAAGTTTTTTCTTCTTCTCAGTATTGAAAATCAATATATCAGGAGCGACGGTTTTTTCCCCTTGGAGTTGATGTTGCTGTGGTTGCTATATAATCTTAGCTTGAATTGATCTTCAAAAAAGAAAAGGGGACTTTGGTGACACCATGCGGCTTCAGTGAGAACTTATTAACCAGGCAAGCAAGTAAAGTAATCCTGGCAATCGATGTCCTCTTTGAACTGTTGACTTTTGTACTCCGTACCCCGTGTCCGGTACTATCCACTGCTGGTTGCATTTGCCACTTAATCAGTCTACATCGAAGCGCTGCTTTGCTTCATCTACAGAGGTCATAGCCTGTACTTTACCAAGTACCCGTACCTACCTAGGTACTAAGGTACCAAGACGGTGCGCCGTACTCTATTCTCCAGCAAAACAACTTGTCCGAGACTTTTACTTTCTATAGAGCTCATGTACATACTCCCCTTGAGCGGCTCCACGTTTCTGCAAAAAGTGCGGTCAAGGTACAGAGTACAAAAGCACTGAGTAGGTATTCCTACTAATTAGAGCCGGCGGACAGAGTACTAATTATTAGCCAAAGCCTTTATTGGTGGCTGGGCTCCATTCTGTCGGCCATCTAATGTAAATGTCCCGCAACATTCAATACCCAGCTCAAGCCAGTTTTCTTCCAACTTCCCTCGCACTTCGGTCGCGATTGTACATCTTCCGATGTGTTTGGCCATATCGACACGCCTTGCATTCGACTTTTAATTGCGAAGTCGTGTTTTTTTTGCCGGCCGTCGCCGCCAGCACCATTCTGGGTTCGAAGCTCGTCTCTGCGTACCCGCCCCCTTTATTAATTACCGAAAGGTCATTGTAAATTCAACGCGACGCGTACCCACACTTCTGATCACTCCCTTTTCGAAGCTTCTTGGTACATCCAAAAGAGAGAAGAAAAGGGCACGCGAGTGGACTTGACAACAAGAGACAATAGAGTATCAGTGGCAGGCGACAATTCTCTCGTCTGTGCTGAACTCATTTGGTGAGAATATCCGGCAGCAGTCTGAAGGATCCCTGGGTGAAGTGGCGTATTCCTTTTACGAGGGCCACTCTCTTACATGTCGCAGTTGAGCATGTGCTGACTCTCGCCTGCAACAGACTCCTCATTACGACGACGTCCGCGAAACTTCCGACCTCCAGCCCTCCACGTGCGTTGGCGCTGGAAGGTTCTGGTTCTGAACACCCGCACAGGCAAGAACAGCCACCAAAGTCCCCAGCCCTGTCTACAACCTCAACTGCCGACGGAGACGACGACGCAGACATTGACTCTTCGCCTCCGGCCCCGGCACTACCAGCGCCAAAGTTACCTGAGCGAGTCTCCGCGCTCCTACGATCGCCAAGCCAAGGATCCAACGAGCAATTCGAGACGGCCAGCTGGGGCTCTCCGTACCCACCGTCCGATCGCAACTTGCGCCGTCAGAGTTTTAGCAGCGACCTATCGGAAGACTCGCCAATCCACCACCTGGATATCAACACGCCATTCCTACGTCCTATTCCCCAACTACCACAGCCTGAGAGGGAGATCCGTGAGCCTTTGAGCGCTGCCGCAGCCGTTCTCGCCAACCGAGTAAGGCGCAGCAACAGAGGCCTCACCGAGGACTGGATCCGCGCACATACTGCTGCTGGAGAGGGAAACATTGAACCTCGCCTTTGGCTCAGTGACGGAAGTGAGAGCGAGCACTCTTCACTGAGCGGCTCCGAATTAGCCTGGCTAGGCGAACTTACACCTAGAGCTATCAAGGCTGCACGAGCTGCGAGGACTGCGCCCAGCAAACAGACCCGGCACCCCCGTGGGAGTGATAGCATTGAAACTTTGAAACCTTTTGAAGCCTCCGTACTCAAGCTGGGTAACTCAACGAGCATGTCTACCACAGAACCAGAGACTCTACTAGAGCCTATCTCGAAGGTCCGTCCCCAACCTGACGAGCCTGAAAGCAAGTCCGCTGCGGAAAGGCGCAATGGGTCACTAGCAGAACATGTAACTGAGACCGCATCACCACAATCTGGTGAACTAGAAGAGGTATCAGCTGAGGAACTTGCCAAACAAGCTGGCGGCGCTCTAGCATCTATGCCGTCAACGCCAAGACGACCCAGGGAAAAGCCCTTGCCCAGGGAGCCCCCAGTTACACCTCGAATCAAAAAGAAGGTTCCATGGAAAGGGAAGAATATCATGATTTCGGTACCTCGCGACGACGACCGGGGTCAGCCAGGCAAAACACCAATCCCTCTACGCCCGCATGAGATTGAGCGCATGTTCCATTCGTGGAAAGAGCTGGGATATACTGTCGACGGCTTTGACTTGATCGTCGAAGACTACCAACCCCCGGGCACAGACGACGCGCAGAGCCGTGACTGCTGGCCCGACGATAGCGACTTGATCAAGGAGCGATCAACAGGCAATTATCAAGTCGTTTTACCAGACTTGAATGCATGGCAGAATTACGTACAGGAGCTTCAAGAAGCCAAGCTCAGAGCGCTTGGTGTTTCTGATGCTACCGAGGAACCACCCGCTCCATCAGTCTCTCCCCCGCTCACTATTCCTTCGCGGCAGGCTTCAGCCCAATACCCTCCTCTGCCCTTCTCCCCTCCTATCCCGACCTCATCTGCATCCAGCAACCCCGGCTTTAACTTCCACTCACAGCTACTCTCTGGCACTACAACAACGACGCAAAGCCCTGGAATTGCTTCTCCTGTCCCCTTTGGACACATACAGGGCAAATTCAACCCTCGTCAATCAATATCGCTTCCAACAGGCAGCTCACCATTTCAGCTAGCACATGTACAAGGATGGCAAAACCAAGCTGGTATCTTGCAAAGCCTTGCTCGTATAGACTCACCGCTCCTCAACCTCAATGGCATTATTTCGCCACAGTCTCCGTACGATATGGAGGGATTTCCCATATCTGGGAGCCCTGGGCCCAACTTGCACCAAAGACACCAGTCGTTGCAATACTTCCCACAACACGTGGCCAGAGCATCGCCTCACCTGCAACAAGTACGTGAGGACGAAGAAGAAGACCCCGAAAATTTTGATAAGAGTCCTTCCAAAACCCCTGAGCCGACCAAACCACTGCAGCTTGCTATGCAAGCTGAAATGGATGAGGCAGAATATCACCTAGAGGAGCAATTGCGCAATCAGCTTGAGCATGAAGACTATAACCCAGAATCCCAAGGTGACTCTTCCACGCACCATGAGACTCTTGCTTCTGTTCATGACCGCCAAGCGTCTGGTAATCTAGCCATTTCAGAGCATTTTGCGAACGATCAGGCCAAACCCGTCGTTCTGCACCACCCACGACCACACAGCCGCGGTCAATCAATCACTCAGAACTTCTTCCGTGACCACGATGTCCAAGCCAATGGCTCCAAATTTGACCGACTTAATGGTATTCCTGAGTCTAGTAAGCCAGAAGGCGAGGACTCGTACGAAATTGAGACAAACCCTAGCGACCTTGGAACACCAGTGCAAAGCTTTGATTTCCCTGCCGTTCTCGGCCAGCATCAGAAGACCTTATCGAGTGCAAGCAATCCATGGAACAATGCTGGTGAATCTCGCGAGATGCCTGGCCATGAGCGAAAACCGTCGACATCGAAACTCAATGTCAAGGCGCCCGAGTTCAAATTTAACCCGACAAGTAGTTTTACTCCTGGCCTGTTCAACGTCGCGACCGCGTCCACCTTCCAACCCGGTGCACCAAGCTTCCAACCTACTGTATTTCAAGCTGGTGTTGACAATTACGTTGAACCAAGCACTCAAGTGGCTCAATTTGGCGACAGCTCTTTCGGCTTGAGCGCTGCATCGCCCTCGTTTACACCGAGTCAGAGCGAATTCAGCTTTTCCAGCTCAGGTCCCCAATTCAGACCCGACGCGCCGTCCTTCACACCGTTCCAATCTCTTCCCAACTCACTTTCCAACCCTATCAAGAGCCACAATGGTCGCACAGATTCCATCTTTGGAAACATTGACATTGATATGAGTGCAATGGTTCGCCCCAACCGCAATTCCAAAGCCATTCCTATTATTCCACCTTCTAATATATCATCCTCTGTGCTGCCTCTGGCGAATATCTCCGAAGACCTAGATGGCCATGACCAAGATGCCGATGGCCGCTTGACACAAGATGAATCAAGAGTCAAACGTGCTAGAAGCCTTGCGCCTGAAGGCCAGGAGGTTGCTTCATTTGCCCAGATGCCTCTTGACAGTATTATGGAGAATGGTAGCGACAATGCGCTGTTCATTGACACCTTGGTGCCCTCGGCAGGTGCAGGGGATATAACTGGACCCAATATTGCTGTTCCTTCAGAAACATCTCCGCCTGTTCAGAACAATGAGTGGCAGCCGCTGCAAACTGCCAAGGATGCCGTTATCAACAGCCACAAGGTGCAGCATTCTGCGGAATTGAAGGCGAAGAGACAGGCTCATAAAAGGAACTCTCTTTCTGCAACAGCCATTCCATTCTCACCCGGGGCGGTTTCTTACGGGGAAGAGTCGCCTGCAACGTTTACACGCGCCGAGCCAAGCCCGGTTAAGAGAGCACAATCCGGCCCCCTTCTCGAGAGAAAGGAAATCTCGCCCAAGATCTTCGACGAAACTCAGCTCTCCTCACCTCCGCTCCCTACCAAACCAAAGGGCCTTGCAGCTTCTCGCTTCGCCAAGCTCGAACCGCAGCCGGAGCCAGAGCCTCAGGATGTCACTGTCGAGAACGATGCCACGAAGGTTTTGCCATCAATTGAAACACAGAATACCGTTGTGGATATCGGCGACGAGCCAACGAGGACGGAGGAGCCAACTTTCGAGGAGATTGATGCTGTTATGCAGGAATTGGTTAACGATCCTAGCATGGGTGTGAAGAAGGCACTAGAGCAGTCCAAGTGGAATCAACCTACTTCGGTCATGAGTCGGCAACCATCTTACCAACTTCGAGCGGCGGCGCATGAATTTGTTCCTCTCTCCAACCAGGCAGTCCCTGGGTATCCGCAAGATCCTGAGCGAATTGATGCCGCCTTGGCAAGCATTGAACTAGAAGACCCCTTCATTGATCCGCCTTCAAGAGACACCAATTTTACCAACGAACGGGATGCAGAGCTTGCAACTGAGCCCGCCAGTGACTGGGAAGGCGCATTCTCTGACGATGAGCATTCTAAGCTAGAGAATCGGACCCAGTTTTTCGACGGTAGAGTCAATGAGGTCGTTGGCAACTTATTAGCATCTCGCTTGGAGCCTATGGAGAAGACTCTTCTCGCCATACAAAATGCTCTTGGTTCAAAGAGTCGTCGCACGGCATCGTCTCGCCGCGACATGAGAAGCACAACTGGGGAGAACCAGGAGAGTGATGCCGATGATGAGGATGATGAGTTGGCTCTGAAACGCTCTACAAGCCCTCGTAGAGACCGCCGCCTGGATCAAATCCGCGTTGTGATTGCTGACGCTTTGGCCACCCAGTATAATAACCCTGTTCATATGGAGGCAGCATCGGTTGAAAACAAATCTGTGCTAGCAGCCTTGGAGGAAATGAAGAATTATATGAATAACCTCAAGTACACTCCTAATATTGAGCATGCATTGCATGATGGGCAGGCAACTGAAGATATGCAGCCACAGACTTCCAAATCTGACGACGTCATTCTCGCCAAACTGGATGAGCTGCAGATAAAGTACATCGATCTCGAACAGCGACTACAGTTAGAGCAGGGCAAGGTTGAAAAGGAAGTCCATGAGCGTCGCGCCGCCGAGGATGCTTCGGCTGAACTTGATCGTAAGCTTCGCGCCGCCGAGACACGCGTCGAGGTTCAAATCATCAACAAAAGCGTGTACGACCAACGTGTCGGAGATCTTGAAGAGCGCCTCAGATTACAAGAAGAGAAGACTGAGGAAGAGCTCAAACAGCGCCGCATTCTGGAGGACAAACTTTGCGACGTTCAGCGTCAGCTGAAACATGCATCAGAAGAAGAAACCCGTCTCACTGAGACCCTGGAAGAGCGTGATCGCAGAGTCAAGGAGCTTGAGCAGCTTAGTGGCAAGAAGGCTATGCGCATGACACTTCTCGAGGCGGCTTCCAATAATGCCAGTCAAGCACAGAGCGAAATGACGAACAAACTGAACGCCTTGGAAGGTGATCTGCGTGAAGTCCGGCAAGACAATAACCACTGGCGTGTTGAGGCCGAGCGGGCTGATGAGAACGCTCGTCGCAACGCTGGTGAACTTGCTGTTGCCCGCGATGAGAGCAAGACTCTGCAGAACACCCTCCATACCCTCACTGCCCAATTGCAAGAGAATGAACGTCTTCGCGAGACTTGGCGAGGCAAATTTATGTCCCTTCAAGAGGATATGGCCAATGCTGCGCGTGAAGTTGCTGAAGAGAGCGCCAGACGAATCAAGAAGGATCAAGCGATGCTTGCACGCCAAGACGTCCTTGACGCGCGGCTTCAAGCTGAAGCTAAGACACGTGAACGCCTTGAAGTTGAGATGGAACGTCTTCAAACCAATGAGAGGTCTGGTATGCGCGCTATTAATGAATGCACGCGCTTGGAAGGTATTCTCACGGAACTTCGCATGGAGAAGGATCAGCTGCAGCGAACCGCTTCCAGATACCAACGGGAGTTTGAGGAAGCAAGAGAGTCGGGGGCTAGTGAGGTGAAGCGAACCAGAATATCCATGCAGATGGAGATCGACGGCGCCAATCACCAAGTTAATGTTGTTCGCCAAGAGCTTGAAGACCAAATCACAAAGCTACGAGCTGAGATTGACAACATCAAACTGGAAGCCGATACAGCGAAGGAGCGCAACGAGATGTTAATGGAAGAGGAGCATGCCAACAAGGCTAAGCGTTTGGAAGAACTTGTGCACAAACACCAAAATGAAATTGAAGACATGCAGACGCGCCACAATCGTCAAGTCTATAATGCTGCCGAAGACCATCAGAGATCTGAGGAGGCCCTTCTCGAACGTCTTAGCTTGTCTTCTTCCAAGATTGAACACTTGCAAGATCGTATCCTGCACCTTGAAGACAAGCTTGAAGTGTCTAAGCAAGCCGCCTCCACCACTGTTCCGATTGCCAAGGCATCTGGTGTTAATCCTGGCCCTGCCTCTGTCCCGACTACTGCTCGAGCAGTTGCTTCAGAGCTTCCCGAGAAGATCTCACCTCAGGCGCTCCGTGAATCCATCATGGTCCTCCAAGACCAGCTCCAGGCTCGTGAGCAGCGGATCGAAGAGCTTGAACAGAACGTTGCCAAGCTGGACCCCGAAGCACCTTTGAAAATTTCAAAGCGCGATGATGAAATCACATGGCTTCGTGAGCTTCTTGCCGTGAGACATGGTGATCTTCATGATATCATCGCTGCCTTGTCTGTTGAATCGTTCGACCGAGAGCGAGTCAAGGATGCTGCGATCAGGCTCAAGGCAAATTTGCAGATGGAAGAGCAGGAACGCGAGCGAGCCGTGAATGGTGGCTCAGCCATTACTTTGCCTAACATTGCTCAGAGCATCCAGGCAGCTACGCCTCGTGTCGCTCAAACCATTGGTTCCAGCCTCAATGCGTTTGATCGATGGAGAAAATCCAGCCAACCCTCGTTCCTCTCCGGCGTGCTGAACTCGCCTATTTCTGGTGCAGCTATTACGCCTTCCCGAACCAGGGCTCCCAGTGGCCAGAAATCAAACCTTCTCAGCGGATTGCTGACTCCGCCAGCATCTGCCCTCCGCCAAACGCCAGCGTCGGATAACAAGCCTCAGCCGACAGCCTTTGCAAGCACTGGACGCCGATTCGCCTCGCACGGTAGTTCTCATGCCCGTCCAAGCGGAAAATCAGGGTCATCGACCCCTATCGAAGATGAATCGGCCGAAGATGCCACGCCAACAAGACGCCACGAACAGCCAGCAGACCCTATTACACCGCCAATGATGCGCCAGAGTGGCTATGATTCGGACGCTCAACCAGGCGACTTTGATGACCATGACTTTTTTGAGGATTGAGCTGCAAGCATAACACGACAAACTGTCACTGAGAGCCATCACTCTATTTTTTCCCCTTTGTCACAAGTGCATCATAATTAAAGATCAGGGTACAGGAGGAGGCTCAACAGGAACGGGATTGGGATCTTTGCTCCTTTCTTGGCTATACAAATGATCCAATCAGCTGTTTCTTGACAGCCGCAACTCATCACGCACCTGGAATGAAACCTGAGCAACACCAAGTGCGAAACAACCTAGAAAGATACCCCATGTTTGGATTCGTTAATAGCGACTGTACCTGTCTATTTTTTTTATATTTTTTTTTGTTTTCTTTTGTTCTTTTGATCAATACAACATCCTTGCCCTAAGCATCAGATTGTTAGCCCTCGTGGGAGAGACGGGTGGAGGAAGCGCCAATAGCGAAATGTTTTTCTGGTACCATTGGCAATTTTACTACTGTTTGAATTCTCGGTGGCTGCCCTTTGATTATTGATTTGTGCCCCTTACTTTCTCTTCTTTCCTTGCTCTTATTTACGCTTATTATATCTTCATACTTTCCATACTTTCCATATTTTCCCCTTTGTCGATCTCATCGCTGTGTCTGTGTAGTAGATACATTTATTTATAAGAGCGGAAAATAATTCTTCACTCATTTGTGTTTTAGACTGGAATTTTAGAATGGAAAACTACAGCCTCACAGTTATCTGCGCAACGGCTGTTCTGCTCAGGTATCGTTGCTTGTTGGACTCGGTTTGTTTCGAAGAGGCCAAACTCCATAGGTCAATTATTGACCTAGTGAGAGGATCTTCGCCACAAACTCGATATATATTAGCTTTACCGATTTCATTTCTACTTGCTTAGTTGAAAGCTACTATAATCCATTGGATTACCTGAATCTCCAACTAACGCACCCGGTTGCCTGGGAGCTGTGAGAGCTCCTATGAGAGCAATTCCCAGAGTGTCTTTGTGTGTGGAGGAAATGGGACGTAGTGCTTGTACTCACTACTACATACTCCTTCCAAATAGAGCAGTTTTCGCTGGCCTGCTCCGTGTGTGGTCCATTAAAAGCCGTTGCGCTGCCATAGTGGTGTCTTCGCCAGGTGCGTTACTTCGTCTATTCCAGCCGAGCGCCACGCTGTCCGATCACGATCACGCACTTAATTTTTGAGTGAGCCTGAGAGGCGTTGAGGGGCTATGCATGAGTGGCTTCTTAGAACTACTCTCAAAGTTCCAATCGTGGGTAAAATAAAGCTACTACTATGCTCTTAAAACACTCAACCCAGAGTTATTAGTTAGTGGTCATACTTTCAACATTCATAATATTCATAATAATTACGAAGGATTACAGTGACTTTATTATCATGAATATTTAAGTTGCTAATTGCTAGAGCTCACCTATGATTGACCACCGAGAAAAATATGCATTTAGGGTCTTTGACCGCGCCAACAGAGATCACGCACTTGGCATCTGTACTGTAGATATGATATTGATGTTTATCCAAATAGGTGAAGCACAAAAAGAACCCTTAGCTGGTGCTCAGTAGCTTTTCTACAGCCCATTTTACTGAAAAGTTGCGCAAATCTGAATAATGCTGGCCGACACCAACAAAGACGACGGGCACATTAGTAGCGTGCACAAGGCTGACAAGCGTGCCAACCATATCGCCAACAGTATCACACTTCGAGATGATAAAGCCATCGAGTTTTCGGACGGCACCAAAGGCAGCATTGAAGTTGCGTGCCTGAGCGACAGAGTCGGTGCCGACAAGGGCTTCGCCGACCATGAGGATCTTGTCGGGCTGAGCAAATTTGGCAAACTTTTCTAGAGACGACATGAGGCGCTGGTCGTTGTGACGGCGCCCGGCCGTGTCGATGAGAACGACATCGTAGCCCTCTTGTGCAGCATGGTTGACGGCTTCCTTGGCCACCGTCGCAGCATCCTTGCCGTAGCCCTTTTGGTAGAGCTCGACTTGGCCACCTTCCCGCGCTGTGAGCTCCTTCAGGTTGCGAACATGTACAGCGAGTTGCTCGACCGCGCCGGATCGGAACGTGTCGCCGGCGGCAATGAGGACTCTGTACTTGTTTTGCAAAAGGAAGAAGCAAATTTTAGAAAGGTTGGTTGACTTGCCGACACCATTCACTCCAACAATGGACATGACGAACGGGCGGCGCTTGTGTAGAGATGTTACGGAGGGTGATGTGATGGAGTCAATGTCTCGTAGTAGGTCAAGAGATGATGTCGGGGTGAGCATTTTGGTTAGGGAAGCCTCCATGGCTATCTGGATCCTGGTACTGATGCCTGTTGAATACGTGTTAGCGCAAAGATCTGGGTGTGTAGGCAGTATTCAAGAGCGGCGAGGCGTACCTTCAAAGGTTCCGGTCTTGGTGCCAACCAGCTCCTTTTCCACGCCTTCACAGAGGCGGATGGCTGCTTCTCTTGCTACGTTCTTGCGCAAAAGGTGTTCTTCCATTCCCTTCATTGCTTTATCAAGATCTTCCTTTGTCAGTGTCTTACCACCCACAACGTTGCGAAAAAGACCGCTAATGGCATTCACACCCGAGCCCAAGATACCAGACTTAGCGGCAGCTACCCGGGCAGCAGCCGTCTTTTTAGCTTCAGCAGATGCCAGTATATCATGGACCTCATCACCCAAGTCCCGGAGAACGAACTTGCCCCTAGTTGACGTACCCCACGTGGAGGATTCGACAGATTCCAAAGCACTCGACTTGCCAACAGCGTCTTCATCTTTTACCGAGTAGTCGAGTTGTACATCGTCATCCTCGTCAGCAAATCCTTCCGCATCCCACTTTCTGCCCTTCTTGGTGCTTCCGCCTTTTTTTTGGCGAGTCGATTCGTCGCCGGAAGAGGGCCCAGAGTTGTTCTTGGCCTTTCTCGCGCGTCTGGACATTTTGGCCACCGGGCCAGCTTTGGCGACAACTACATTGCTGCTCGCAGGAGTAGAGGGGCGCGATACATTCGGCGTTCCAACTGGTGTTGAGTCGGTCGATAAGTCTTCTTTGCTAGCACCGTGCGAAACAGCACTGCCTCTGTAAGTCAACCCTGGCGCAGAGGTGGTGGCGGCTTCGTCGAGATTGTTGGGGGCCTCAGCCGTGCTAGACTTGTCGAGTTCTCGGAGTTGTTGATCAAAGTATTCGTCGAACCCATGGCATTCGACCAGAGTTGTATGTGGCTTCTTGAGTTGTTCCCCATAGAGGCTGACAAAAATGGTGCGAATGTTGTCGACCAGTTTATCAACCCAAGTCAAGTGTAGAAGGGACCGGTAAACAACCTAGACTGCTGTTAGCTTCTTCGAGATACCCAACCTGCGACAAAGGTTTTCCTGGCTTGCCACAAAGATAACTCCAAGCTCTTTTACCGTGGTCCACTTCAGCGTATGGTGGTCGGTATTGTATGCAGGATTGGTCGAGGCCGAATGAGAGCTTCCAGCTACATTTCCAGAGTGCTTCTCCTCGATAAAAGTATCGGCGATGAAGTCATTGATCACCGAAGGGTTCACGGGAGCGTATGTGCGCGACCAGAGGACAACGCCTGAGGTGGTGATAATCTCAAAAGTATCCAACATCGAGCCGAGTCAGGTGGGAGAAAGTAAATGAGGGGCAATACAAGTAATGCGTGGTGAACAAGTAAAAACGAATGAAAAGATGACAACAAGTGCAATAGTACAATGTTCCTCGCAGAAGAATGTGTTTTCTTGCGAGGAAGAATATGTTTTCAGGTGACTCGGAACTGCAGGGCACTTTGTAAGAGTTGTGTGGCGACTTAAGAATTGCGAGAAGCTGGCGGCGGCGCTGTATACTGCACAGCGCAGGCCGGAGTACTCTCTGTGACCATCTCGTTATTGATTGACGTCTGGGGACAGGCTTTGCCCGTATCACGTGTAGCCCAGGTGTACCTACAAGGTAGGTAGTTGCTGGGTGTACTACCAAGGTACTAGTTACATACTTAAGGTACGGTAAGTTAGTAAGTTAGTACCTTCAAGGCAATAATAAGAACTACTTGCAGTCCCCACCAAATTCGTAGAGGGACGACACCAGCCAGCGAAGCTTCAGGTAGATACGTACGACACGCGTCAGGAAAAAGTGGCCAGAGTAACAACCACGCCGTTCGCTTTCGGCCACGCTTACATTTCAGCTCATCACCCACCCTAAAAACTGCTCGCAGCTCGCAGCCTCAGACTGATCGAATTCAAAATGCAGCGTACAAATTATGGGCAGTCGCCTCCTTTACACCACCCAGTACCTCAGCATGTATCGACTGTGCCGCAACTCAGATCGCCGCCTCCTCCTCCCGGCTCTGCACAATCACAACAAGGGTACGGCGGAGGCAATCCATATCAGCAACAGGGCGGTAACACAGGCAATGTCTTTGGCTCCTATGGACAGTTTATGAACGATCCTACGGCGCAAGTGGCTGCCCAGTTTGGGCAAACGGCTTTCAAGCATGGCCAGGAATATGTTGAACAAAACGTATGGAGCTACCTCTACCTGCCCCCGCCAAGTCTACTTTCAGGGCTGAACAGCTAACAGTCTCTCAGATCGGCCGCTATGTAAACGTATCAGCCCTGAAGCACTACTTCAACGTTTCCAACTCCTATGTCATCAACAAACTTTTCCTTGTCCTCTTCCCTTGGCGACACAAACCTTGGGCCCGAAAGCAAGCCGCCGGAACGAATGGCCAGGAGGGCTGGTATCTACCACCGCGAGATGACATCAACAGCCCCGATATGTACATCCCAGGTTAGTTGATGCTAGCGGTTGTCTTCTAGCGACCTGCTAACACAAATACAGTCATGGCCATTGTTACCTTCATTCTCCTCTCGACTCTTACTGCTGGTTTACGGGGTGACTTCCAGCCAGAGCTGCTCGGCTACACTGCGACAAAGGGCTTGGTTATTGTTATTGTTGAAATAATTGCCCTAAAACTTGGGTGCTATCTTCTTAGCATCTCCAGCCAGTCTCAGCTCTTTGATCTCATTGCCTACTCCGGCTACAAGTTCGTTGGTATTATTTTGACTATTGCCACGGCTGAAATCGTGAATGGGGGCAAGGGTACTGGCGGCTGGGTTGGCTGGGCAGTCTTTCTGTATACATTTCTCGCCAATTCTCTTTTCTTGGTACAGTTTCCGACCACATTCGTTACATCTTAGCACTAATACGTCTTTACAGATGCGGTCATTGAAGTATGTTCTGCTACCTGAGAATGCGGGCAGTACTGGGGGCCCGATGCAGACCGACTCCAGGGCAAAGCGCAATCAGCGAACGCAGTTCCTGTTCTTCTATTCCTACATTGTGCAGTTCCTGTTCATGTGGGTACTGACGCGAGTTTAAGAACGACAGTCAATGAAGGATGAAGATCTGCCTGACAAGGAAAAGGAGTTAATGAAGGAAAAGGAAATCCATGAGACTGTCATTTTGCGCTCTCGTCCCCCGGTGTCAGTAATCCATCCATACTTATGAAACAGGTTTCCGTCGCCCAGTATCTAGACGAATATAGGTGAAGACGAGTCCTTTTGAGGTAGTGCAGCAGCCCCATGTAGCTGGCTACAAACAGAGGGCGAGCTGCACACTCTGCGGCTAAAATAAAACTAGAACTCAATGAGGAATGCAATGAAGCAAAGATAACAACCGCCGCCCTGGGCTTGGGCGCCACTACATTTACACGTGTCGCCAATCATTCACAACCCATCTGGATGTGCCTGTGGAGATACTGGTGCAAATTGAATCGATTCTTGTTTCTTCATTATTTTTTGTGAAGTCAAACGCCAGCCGGCCGGAATGGGTCCAAGTCACTTTCGAAACAAATGAGGTGCATGGCTCCACACGTGACGTTGGCAGATCCTGTTGAGAGTGTCGCCATGACATTTTCCTCCTCCCATTCTGTCTCGCCTACATTACCCCTTCTTAACAATATTCCATTGGATGTATTCTCATCATTTAGGTTCAATTTTTAGTTCCTAAAGAAAACCTTTTACAATGGCACCTCCTATAGTTACAGCGACGGTACAGTCAGCTGGTCTCGGTGTTCTCAGCTGCATCTTGGCGCAGTCACTCAAAGCATGGAAGGACAAGGTACGTTCAATCTGAGGTTTCTAATTGGTTTTCGACTGTCATTAAAATATCATTATACGTTTGCTGATTCCCGGATAGTCGCCGTTATCAATAGACTGGATCCCCGTGTTTCAGTATCTACTCTTCCTGATAGTCAGCACGCCACCCAACTATCTCTGGTATGTCCGTTCTTTTGCCCCTCCTTTGTGAGTAATAATTAGTTCTAACTTGAAGGTTCTTTCCTGCACTACCCCTCGCTCTAGGCAGGAATTCCTTGAGTTTTGTTTCCCGTCCTATCCAGAGCCAGTAATTCATCCGAAAAAGGCAGATGACAAGCGTCCACCTCCAACGTTGTCAAAACGCAATACCGCTATCAAATTCGTATTGGATCAGAGCGTCGGCGCAACTGTAAACACTCTTCTATTCAGCACATTTACGCATTCCCTACGAATGGCAAGCAGCCACGCACCTCGTATCACAAACATACGCAAAGCGGTCGACTTTTGGGTCAGCCCTCACGCCATTGACTTTTCCAATGTTGATTTTGAGTCTGTGTGGACTGAGGCTAAAAAAGAATTCTGGCCATTGATCTTTGCTGGCGCCAAGCTATGGCCGGTTGTGTCACTGGTCAATTTTACTCTGGTAAAGTCTGTGCAGGGACGAAACTTGGTGGGCTCCACGGCTGGGGTCGTTTGGGGTATCTACATCTGTCTGGTCTCGGGGAGCTGATAAAACCATAGATAGGCACAGGAGATTACAGTGCCAAATTTATAAATGCCCTTCAGTATCGTCAGCATTGTAGACTTAAATCACATCTTGCAATGAAGGATAAGTGTTGCGACAGGCATTTCTATCTGTAGGTAGCCGCTAAGCTCTACACCACTTCAACGCTAGGTAAAAGGAAGCATTTACTCTGATTGGTTTGTGTTATTAAACTCTGAAAAGGAGACTCGTTGCTGGTAGATCGCTTGAAACTGTGCATTCACTCTCCACTCCAAAGTTGCGACCGCGTAGCGTGGCTTGTCAATCTAGCATTGCTATGCGCGCATCGTCCATCGGAGTACCATCGCTATCAACACCACACTGAAGGACACAGAAGCCCGCACTAAAGTTTCTTAAGCCGGATTGTTCACGCGGGGGGTGAGCAAGAGATCCACGCGTGAATTCAGGAGCTGACAGTGATAGTGCGTGATGCACAACAGTCTCGCCAGAACCACTCGACGTTTCGAAGAATCGGTCAGTGGTTAACTTGCGCTCAGCTCCGTGAGCCGTACAGTCATACGAATAATACTTTTGGACCATGGTAGGTCGCTGAAACCAATCGGGCTCTGGTACTTGCAAGTCGATGTTGAACTGTTCAAATAGACTTTGGGCAACGTCGTACCAGTGACGTAGCCAGGCACGCATCTTCCAGAGGTGGTCCTCGTTATTCTGTGGTCTTAGCACTTCACTTGCGAAGTTGTAAATGGTGGCGGCTAGCCATCGACAAGGTCGCGGGAGGTCGTCTGACGATTGAACGATGCAGGCCCAGGTCCTCGCTTCTTTGAAGATGATGTCGCCGCCCGCTTCCAGCGGATTGAGCGCGTCAAATAGCTGAAGTTGGTGGGGATTTGAAATACAGGGCTGAAAGGCCAAAGTCCCATTGAATGTTTTAAAGGGACAGATCTCAATGTTAAAAATACCTTTGCTCTTCTCCAATCCTGCTCCAACTGCAGCGTAGGTCGGATCGCTGGTCGGTATCTCGGCCAGAATATCATCGGCTAGTAACTGTGGCAGAAAAATATCCGCACCCCTCTGAGTACCACTGAGTATATCTTGTAAGTCTGTAATTGCTTGCCGCGCAACGTCGTCCCTGTTTGTTATGCAAGCGACAACATCCTCTTGGTGCCTCTAGAATGCTGCCGAGGATTTGTGGAAGAAGAGCACAGCACATTCACCGCATGCGGGCTGCATAACGGAGAATCTGAAAAAAATTGCATGATATACCCTGTGTAGAGGACAGAAATACCAAGTCATCCCGTATTCAGATGGATAGTCATGGTCCACCAATTCTCCTCCGGCGTCTGGCTTTGTGTAGCAGTTGCCAGGACAAGACATGGCGATTCAGTTATCGAGAGAAACGAGTCGATTGTGGACAAGCCGCAGTTGATAAGGTCTATTTTTTTTTTAAAACAAGTTCTCTTGATAATGAGTGTGGGAGATTATTATGCCAAATTTGTTGATGTTGATAGTTTTCTCTCGACCTGCCAGGGATGTATCCTTCAACCATTTTGGTTACCAAGGTATTGGCCCAGAGCTCTTGCCAGCTAACAAGGGTTGTCAATATGGACGCAGGGGCTGGTACAGGAGCACCTGCATAGCGGGCGATAGAGGAAATCCCCGGGATAGAATATTTATACATTCTGTAACCTCTGTAGAGTGTAGGCATCATTTAATTTAGTAGAGTGCGAGCTGGAGACACCTACGTCGCTCTTCAGACTTTACGGCTCGATTCTGAAGAGCGATTAATTTGACAGGGTATACACACTATGCAGGAGTTATGAGATTTGGCATATTATGGCACAGAAGGGGAGACTTAACAGTGATCATGTAAGTAATCTGTCCGGTGCGAGTTGTTGGCGGGATTGTCGGTACTGGCGGAATAAGAGCCGCCCATTCCCCACTCCGCTCTCGCGCTATTATATGTCTCCGATACAAGCCGTCGGAACCCCCACCAAACTGTTTCCGACGCTTCCCACGATCCTGAAGATAATTTGCTTCTGAGGCCTTGGTTCTCCAGCTTCAGTTTGTAATACCAGCAAATAAAATTCAGCTACTAAAGTTTTCCAATCCATCCTCTCTTTCCACCTCACTTAACACACGGCCGGCACACAACGCCATGGCTGACCACGTTCATCGAGTAACAATGTTCAAGCTCCCTCACCAAGAGGACATCGAAACAATGATTGAACAGTATAAGATTCTTGAAGCCGGCAATCAGAAGGTACAGTTTGCTTTCTTGCAGTCAGTTTCCATAACATGGTTGGCTAAAAATTCTTCACTGGCTCTGTTTGCCATTTTAGGACGGAAAGCCTTATCTGCGATCAGTGGTTGTTGGTAAACCGGAGGCCGATCCTCGCGCGCAGGGCTATACTTTAGTCGCTAAGACCGAATTTTCCAGTTTTGAGGATATGAGGTACTACGATGAAGAATGTCCTGGCCACCAGAAGCTCAAGGGTATCGCGAAAACGCTGACTGTTGAGGGCATCCTC
Source organism: Zarea fungicola (assembly GCA_900169235.1). Taxonomy (NCBI): domain Eukaryota; kingdom Fungi; phylum Ascomycota; class Sordariomycetes; order Hypocreales; family Cordycipitaceae; genus Zarea; species Zarea fungicola. The sequence continues at coordinate 40,137 of FWCC01000094.1, forward strand.
AGTGTTTACTTTAAGCCGAGCGTGAGCGGCGGAAGCCCCCAGTGAATAAGGAGGCGCTTTTATATACATAGATATATAAATTAAGCTTTGCGATCAAATAAATGTATCTATTACTCTAGATAATAATTGTTTAAACTCCGAGATTCTTCACTACCCATGCATTTCACAAAGCCTGGCCTGTTATTCTTGCCTTGCTGCATCTGGTGCGGCCGAGCCCCTGCGCCAAAGATAATGCAGGTAGCGACTACACCCTTTGTCGAAGCGAGGTAAATTCGTCAAGGCCTGTCATATAATTGCTGTGTTTCCCGGGTGGAGACTGTTCCTTTTAGCCAAGCCGTCATGAGATTGAGTGGAGGCGGATACTTCTCGAGTGTGAAAAGTGAGACCACCTACTACGATCAATGCACCCATCACCACCATCAGTCTTATCTCTTCCGTAAATGCGCTTGAATAGACTGACTTGACTGAGTTCTGCATCTCTGTGGGAAGTTTTAGCCCCGTCATTGGGGACTTGTGAACTTGTTTCAGCTGCTCTGTTGTGAGCTGGGTTCCTGGTAGACGGTTCACGTGGTTGTTAAACACCACTGTACAGACTCACAGACCAATACAACCGCCTAACACTCTAGTGTAACTCCAAGCAACTGAAGACATGCAGTGGTCACAAGGGTGTAAGACATATCGTTCTTCCTGCTAGACAAAGCACCATCTAGAAGTGATCCAGTTGCACATGCACCAAGCAAAGGCAAAACAAGGACAAAAGCCATCAACACTGACTTGCTATCAACAATTCAAAATCGTTCCGAGATCAAAGTTTCAAGAGAAATGTACGGGAAGCCAGCCAGGAGAGTTGCACTTGTATGTACATCAGCTTGATTGATTCCGTTTTAGAATGGGCTGAAGCAACATACTGGAGTCCAGCCGAGTACACTCTGCGCTGGAGGAGCCGAATGGGGAAAATAGGCTGCATTCCCCCATTACACTTCGTCTCCAAGATAATCTACCATATGACAAATATCATCAGCATAATGCTACATAAGGAGAGCGGTGACTATCGCTGGACTATTCCAATTACATGCTTGCGACCCAGCTTGCTGAACGGCAACGACTAAAAGGCCAGAGCTGCAGAGAATACCACCAATAAAGCCAATCGTTGCAGACGCTTTCCAACATAGCATGTGCTCCACCTCTTCAGTTGGCCAGAAATTTGTAATCATGAGCATGGCAACCAGTCCAGAGGGGAAGCTAATAGAGACCAGTGGCATTTCTCGGTTTCCTTACGAGGATCGAAAACCTACTTCATGCGAAGAGCCATCTCCGATCAGAAATTATACTATTACGACACCAACTATTCCCCCCATCACAAATGCAATAGTTAATGTCGTTCCAAACTAAGCCCCAATCAAACTTGGTTTGCGCGACGGACCAACTTCGACCAACGCGATCTGGGTCAGACTGTAGAATCCAGATGCTTTAATACCCTGAAATGCGCGAAAGATAATTCTGAGTAGCTGTTAATTACCTTCTTCTTTTTTTTTCAAATTCGATGCTTACAATGCAGCCATGCTCTTCGAAGAAGCGCAACCAGGCGAAATGCTGTAAAGAGTACCCCACGATAGAACCTGCATGTTCCTTCGCCCTTATATATCGCTCAGTTTCGATACCACAGCAGCGAATCCTTCATATTCAGTTAGTAACTGCCAATCACGAATCTTCAACTCCTACACGTATCATGTACGTCAAAAAATAAGCCAGTACGATACACAGCGCGTTCCCAAAATCCTTTAGCTCGCGTGATATTGTAATTAGTGAGGTAGAAGCGATTGAAGTATCGTGGCTGGAGACCTAGTAAGAGGCTACTTCGAATCTTAGCACCTGTCACTGCGCAGAATCTTTGAGCATACCCTGTGGCTAGCACAACCTGGCCAAATGGGTTCGTCGTTTGCTTCGTACCGACAGGCCTGTCACTTTTGGATAAGACTGCTCATCACTTTGTCTTCGTTCATCTATTGCACTATTTGTTTGTCACAGTGAATGGTTCCCATACGTGACAGCATGGATCTATTGTCCATGATAGTTTCCCGGCGCGTTTCTCAGCTGCAGATCTCGACAGTGATGTTTTAGTGGCTTCCACAACTAATAAAATAATTTAGTTTCCCTCCCAAAACGAAAATTTGAATGCGAAAACACAGCTCTGAATGGAGGCTGTCATTAGTACGCCAGTGGTTGAGTTGCTTGTGGCCATCGGCTAATAATGCATCCGAAATGCATTGCGATTGCAATATAACCCAAGTCGCTCCAGATAACTTCGTTCGGGTTCTGTTAACAGGAACTTAAGGACGTGATACAAGTACTAGCTTTTTAAAACCTACACACCTTGTGTTCCCTATAGGCTACATACCACCCTCTAGCTATCTTGGTAGCTATGTTCATGAAACCTGATAGATAGGGCTCGCGTATACATCTCTCATCAAAGTTTATCGGTTACATACTTACGTAACAGTGATATACTCCCTGTCAAAGCTCTCTTTCTATGTATTCTGGTAAAGGCTTTGCAGTGGCTCTCAGCATTACGCAATCTATCCCCTTTAAAACGCAAAAATGTTCGCCTCGTGAGGCTGCAATTACGCTATTCTCTAATAAAGTATGATTTTTATGCCAGTTTATATGATTCTCCTCTTATCAGCTCAGAGACCAACTACTGGCTCTGGTCAAGTGGCATTTGGCGGGCAGTCTCTTAAAGACTTGAATGTGTACAATGCAGCACTCCTCAACGTTCTACATTACTATCATATTTTGTCTAACAGCAATCAGTGTTCTATTCGCGCTATTTAACAGTTAAGGATGCGGCCTCTCCGTCAGGTCGGCCAAGCCTTGTGGCCATGGACCGCCCGTGACATCCCGTCGCTTGTTTCCTACCACACAACACAGCTGCCGAGACCTGCGGGAACACCGAGTTTCCGCCTGTGCTAATCAACTATCTGCAACGTGGTGCGGCGCACGCACAGTTTGTGCTGCAGTTACCCGAACTAGCAGATGATGGTAGTCGTTCTGCCTCACTTCAGCCTCTGCCACCTTACTCTGTACGTTGTGTCACATTTCGTTTGCACCTTTTTCCATCAAATTTGCAAGTAGAACTGAGACCTTGTTTATTAGATTTGTTGATAACTGTTAATATCTTCCCGTCTACCAGCGCCGTCTGGTATCACCACCGCTGGTAATTGTCGACGCGGGTTGAAACATTGGCCAGCTATACCTCGCACTGATCGCTCTGCAACATTAGCACTTCTGTAGAAACATATTTATGCTTTGGTCTGATGAAACATTCAGGAGAATTATGGATCTTCAAGCCGCATGAGCTTCGAAACTTCCAGTTTGTATGAGGTCAAGTACAATTTACAGGAACTGCATCTGCCCGAGAGCGATTGCTTGGATCTATGTCCTGAGGTATCCAGTATCTGGCTTTCAATATAATACAGTGAAGCAGGAAAGTAACCAGGGTTATTAGCAAGGCAGTCGTTTAAAGCTGATATTGCCAGCAAGTTCCAAGGTCATGCAATCTAAAGTGATGGGTTCCAATACGACTTTGTTTGCCAGACTGTTTCATCTGTTCCTTCTACCGTTTTAGTTCGACCCCTGAATATATTGCACGACTGGTACATGAAAAAAGCCATCAATGGAGAGTCTTGCGAAATCTACAGGACTCTGCAGTTGCACATTTTATATCCTGATCGTTCTATGATGGCAATATGACGGCTTTGTGTATCATTACCACAGAGTTAGGGTTCTTTAATTCTTTAATTTGACATTCTAATAAGCTCTTTGTTGTTCAAAGGGATTGTGAAATCAGCCGGAATCAGCTATACGTTTTGTCTGTTTTCGTGGACAGCCTCTATGCGCAGCCCTAATTACTCTGTTTCTTTACATAATCGCCAAGAATTCCCACGAACTTCCACGAATTTATGTATATTTTAAGCTATTCCTACTTGGCACAAAATAGGAACTGTATGCAACACCCACTTGAAGTGGCCAGTTGGACCAGAGCTGCATCAACTAATGCAACCCGAGTCCATCCCAAGAGGAGCTAATGCAGAGTTCGCGGGCTCACGGCTGTCTATTCAATATTTGTAAATTGGCTGCCCAATTATCTTTATTCTTAGGCAAGCACGCATGCATGCATAAAGCTCCGCTCTATTTTCCGGGCCTATTCACCCTTGCCTTGTGACCAGGCTGGCATCAGAAAACGGCCAAGTCTGGGCAAAATTGCGCGTATAAATACTCTGATGCTGACTCCAGTCATTCCTTTATTTTTCCCATTTCTACTCTCTTTGCACATTATTTTTATTCCGCTCAATTTTTGATTATATTCTGAATGGACGACATTGCCGTCATTGGCCTCGGCCTTCGATTCCCAGGCGATGCATCTTCTCCTGAAGCGTTATGGAAAGTGGTCGAAGATGGACAGTCTCAGTGGTCCGAAATTCCGAAAGACAGGCTCAATATAAATGGGTATTACCATCCAGGGGGTGAACGACAAGGATCCGTAAGTATACTCGTCCCTGGATGAACCAAGCTAACAGTTGCAAGATCTCATTCAAAGGAGCTCATTTCCTGAAAGAGAACATTGCCAATTTCGATGCGTCTGTAAGTTCAGTGATGCTTAAATGCTTTAAAATAAGTTAACTAATTCATCAAAGTTCTTTTCTATCATAGCAGCCGATGCAAATGCGATTGATCCCCAGCAGCGACTCCTCTTAGAAGTCTGCTACGAAGCCCTTGAAAACGGTACACACAAAATATATATTTTAAAGTCCATCTACTAATAATATCTTAGCTGGATGTACCAAGGAAGAAATTGACGGTACAGACACCTCTGTGTACGTCGGGTCTTTTGTCAAAGGTAAGTAATTCACTGACCGTTTCTTATCCAGAGGCTAATTTCTGTCCCAGATTATGAACAAATTTGTCTACGGGATCCAGACTGGCAACCACAATATGCTGCAACCGGTAATGGTATTGCTATCATGGCAAATCGCATCTCCTATTTCTTCAACCTGCATGGTCCAAGCATCACGGTTGATACAGGTTGCAGCGGAAGCCTTGTGTCTGTTCATTTGGCAGCGCAGAGTCTTCGTACTCGTGAATCTTCTCTGGTTCGTGTTATCCTTTCTTACTGACAACATAACTTTGAGTCTAACAGTCCAAGGCAATTGCTGCTGGTGCTGGTCTCATCTTGACTCCCAATACAATCATGCCCATGACAGCCCTAAATTTCCTTAGCCCCGATGGCAAGTGCTTTACCTTTGATGCTCGTGCAAACGGCTATGGAAGAGGCGAGGGCATTGGGGTGGTTATTTTAAAACGGGTATCTGACGCAATCAGAGATAACGACACAATTCGAGCTGTCATTCGCGGAACTCATGTCAACCAAGACGGACGAACAGCTGGTAAGCTATAGAGCAAAGACTAGACAAGAATTTAGCTGCTAATTTTGAATAAGGCATTACACTACCAAGTACAGCGGCTCAGGTTGAAAATATCCGAGCAGTCTACAAAGCTGCAGGGCTTCCGTATCACGATACTGCCTATGTCGAATGCCATGGAACTGGTACCCAGGCTGGTGACTGGCGAGAACTTAAGGCTATATCTGAAACCCTAGGGGCATCTCGTACTGCAGATAATCCTATTTTTGTTGGCTCCGTTAAGCCCAATATTGGACATTTGGAAGGTGCAGCTGGTGTGGCTGGCTTAATCAAAGCTGTCCTTATGCTAGAGCACCAGCGCATTCCGCCGCATATCAACTTTGAGATTCCAAATCCAGGCATTGATTTTAAAGCCTGGAAATTGCAAGTAATAGTTTCCTAAGCTGCACCCTTTTTTTTTCTTAGCTTGGCCTAACGTGCTCGCTAGGTTTCCCGAACTGCACAAGACTGGCCTCCCAACCTGAAAAAGCGAATAAGTATAAACTGTTTTGGTTTCGGAGGAACAAATGCACACGTAAGTAAAGTTATCAGGAGTTGATAGATTCATATAATTGTGTACATAATAACTGTTAGGCAGGTTATTCTGGATAGCGCCGAAGAGTATATCTCCGCGCAGCAGCTCCTAACTCCTCACAACTCTTCAAATACTACGAGCGGCGGGAGCGAAAGTGGCCTTGTTTCATCGATTGGTGCGCTTCAAGCAGACAAACATTGCTCTTGGCAGCTCTTTTGTATATCTTCTAACGAGCGCTCCGGAATCCAGCGTATGAGAGCTCAGCACGTGGCAATGCTAGAAAATTGCCGATTTCAGGAGAGCGACTTTCTACAGAACTACGCCTACACACTTGGCTGTCGCCGGTCTCAGCTTGAGTGGAAATCCTTTTTTGTGGCTCATTCCATTTCCGATTTGGTTTCTCAAATGAACAAACAGGAAATTCCAATCAGGCGATCGACAAAAGAGTTCTCTTCAAAACTCTGCTTCCTATTCTGCGGTCAAGGGTCGCAGTGGCCACAGATGGGCCATGACTTGCGGTCTTTTCCCGTTTTCCTGAATAGTCTCAACTCTTCAAGTTGGTATCTGAAGACAGTGCTCCGTTCTTCCTATGACCTGATGGATGAAATATACAGAGACTCTACTAAGAGTCGGCTTTTAGATCCTCAAATCGCTCAGCCGGCGACGACAGCTATACAGATTGCACTTGTGGACTTGATGCAATCTCTAATGATTAAGCCAGATTTTGTTATGGGTCATTCCTCTGGTGAAATTGCGGCTGCCGTCGCGTGCGGTGCTATCTCTCGCGAAGAGGCATTGGAAATCGCATATTATCGAGGCCTAGCGGCATCCCAACTACAGCTCAACCTACCTGACTTCCACGGTGGGATGATTGCGGTTTCTATGACTTTGGATCAAGCCAACTCGTATATTTCTGCACTCTCTGATCGATTGGAGATCGCTTGCGTGAACAGCCCAAACTCGATTACCCTCTCCGGAAAACGTGAGACAATTGAGCAAGTCTCGCTTGATCTAGCAGCCAATGGAATCCGTCACCGCATTCTTTCGGTGACAATGGCTTATCATTCGTCGTACATGAAGGCACTGGAAGGCGAATATGTCCAAAATATCATTTCTGTCTCTCCCTCGATGAGCCAAACAGCTATTCGGATGTTTTCATCCGTGACTGGTGAGGAAATAGCATTTTCAAGATTAGACGCCAGCTATTGGGGCAAGAATATGGTCTCTACTGTGCAGTTCGCTTCAGGCCTTGAATCATTAATGGCTTTACCAGAAGACCAGCGCCCGTCAATGTTTATTGAAATGGGTCCATCAGCAGTTCTACGGGCGCCGGTTATAGATACTCTGTCACCCCGCGTTAACGAAGAAATGTATTTCAGTGCCTTAGACAGTCGTCGTTCTGGAATGGCTTCGGTTCTAGGTATAGTTGGAGCACTATGGGCCTCCGGTTATAAGGTTAATGTCAAAAGTGCTATTTCCCGCAGAATTCCACAGTCTCGGCTCAGATGCCTCCCAGGGCTTCCATTATATCCGTGGAACCATGCCAAATCGTACTGGCATGAGTCCCATCTCAGCTTGGCTAATAGATTTCGAGAATATGGTCGATTGGATCTTATCGGGGCACCGACTGCCGACTCCATACCCTTTGAGCCTCGTTGGCGCGGCTTCCTCCGAATTTCCGAAAATCCTTGGATGAAGCACCATCAAGTGCAAAAGACCACCATTTACCCAGCCGCTGGTCTGATTTCCATGGTTCTAGAAGGTTCTAGACAACTGAGAAGATCATTTACAGACATCGTTGGATACGAAATTAGAAATATGCAATTCATAAAAGCAATTGTTTTACCTGATTCGACACACGGCGTTGAGGTTGCGCTGAACATGAGAGTTGAGGGCTCAGACAATCCCGCAAAGGGCCAATTCACATTTTCTATATATTCCAAAAGCTTCGAAAAAGACTGGGAAAAACACGCCACAGGAACTTTACATTTTTGTTTCCATTCAGCGAATTGGGAAACTGTCTTTCGAGCATTCGCCCCCGAGCACTCTGATATTGCCACCAAATGCCGCACATCGGTAGACCCGCGGCAGCTGTATGAGCAGTTGGACACGGTCGGGATTACATACGGTCCAATGTTTCGAAATATCCTCGAGGTGCAGAAAGGTACCGATTGTTGTATCAGCAGAGTCCGTGTGCCTGACACGAAGTCGACGATGCCAGCAAACTTCGAGTACCCGCACTTGCTTCACCCTGGGACTTTAGATGCAATGTTCCAGACACTTTTTGCCTTAAAACCCACACCCATGATTCCTTATTTTATTCGAAGCATTTTTGTGTCTGATGGCCTGGATCTAACCAATAGTAACGAGTTTGCAGGCTACGCAAATGTCAAACAAGGTCTAATACATGCTGCCGAAGCACAGATATCTATGTGCTGTACAGATAGACCACTTGATCAGGTCATTGTCAAAGGGTTACGCTTCAGTGGCGAGTTGTTTTCGCTATCGGCCGCATCGCCATTCCTTCCCAACTATCGAAATTTGACCACGGAACTGATTTGGCGAGAAAATTATGAAACTGCGGATTTCGAATCATTCAGGCATATAATGTCACTTCTAGGCCATAGATACCCCCAACTTTCAGTTTTACAAGTAGGGGGCACTCTTTCACTTGCAAAATCCATCCTCCTATCTGCCCTTGGTGGAGCCCCAAACCCATTACGACTTCAAAGATATACTATTGTCGGCGAATCTCCGCCAGATGCGTTCTTCCACGAGATCAACGTACCTCCTTTCCGTGGATACGTGGAAAATCTCTCAAGCACTACAGCTATTCACTCAACGTATCACCTTATAGTGGTAACTGAAGCGCAAAATGACGGACTTTCGCAGATACGGAGTTTCCTCAAGCCAGGAGGTATCATACTCCAGGTATACCCTGGAGATGTCTTTCCGCGTGACTCAATATCCAATCTTGGAATTAAGCACCTGAGATCCGGCTGGAATCCGACTGATTTAGATGAAGAGTGGCGTAATCACACAGGCCTGCCCGTTGGCGAAGATACGGATGGCTCCACAGAACTCTATTTTCTAAGACTGCCTCCTGAAGCATCAAAATTTACAATGCCTGCCAGTGTCGTTTTGTTATTACCTGATGTTCTTTCGGAAGAGGTCTCCCGCTTTCAAGCCCAGTTTGCGAACTGGCTCACTGCACAGCATCCAGAAACAGCAATATGCTCCATCTGCCTCACGGATATCCCCCACGCCAAGATCGTGCGAAGTGATACACTGTTTATCTCGCTCCTTGATTTTTCTTCAAGCAATTCATATGAGGGCGCTATCTTCAACTTGAATGAATTGGACTTCAACGCTTTCCATTCTTTACAGAAGGTCATGAAAGCGATCATTTGGGTCACAAGAGGGGCCAACATGGTCCCAGTTAACCCACGCGCGGCATCTGTCATTGGCCTAGCTAGAACACTGATGTCAGAGAACTTGCAATTGTCTTTTGCTACCTTCGATCTGGATCATCACTCAGTTTTATATGAACCAGGTATTCTAGACATGTTTCTCACAGTTTTCCGAAATGTACTTGACCAGGCGATAACCAACGAGGTTCACGAGGTTGATTTCGCAGAGAAGGATGGCAAACTCTTTATACCACGATTGGAGACTCTGAAATCATTGAATGATATTATTGAGGAGACCAATGACGTCTATATTTCGTCAGAAAAATGCTTTCAAACCGAACGGGCTGAAACTGGTAAACTGATAGCTCTCGAGCCATCAACCCTACCATGCATACGACCTAGAACTCTTGTATCGCCCATCTATTTCAAGGAATTTACTCTGGAGGAATCCGATCCTCTGGATATTGCTATATCATTTAGTGCTGGAGTTCTCTATGGCAGGAGTGTCCAGAATTCGGACCAAACATCAATGAGATACCGAAGCTATGACTTGGTAGGAACCATTTCATCAGTGGGAGCGTATACAGCTGGATTCCAGGAAAACGATAAAGTTATAGTGCTTGTCCCAGACGGAAAGGGACTCCGCACAACAGTACGCGTTCATCCAGCTTTTATAATGCACTACAAGCCTGGCTTTGTACCTAGCCATTTTTTATGTGCCTATTATGCACTATTCAATGTTGGAAGGATTTGCACGGGAAAAACGCTTCTAATCCATGCAGGTGCTAGCGGCTTCGGCATGGCTGCTACAGAGCTGGGTCTCCTTGTCGGGGCTACAGTATTCACCACAGTGATTGGGCCAAATAAAGACCACCAAAAACAGCTTCTTCTTCACCGCGGTGTCGAATTGGACCATATTTTGGATGGGGACAATGACAATTACACATCTGTAGTTGATGTTCTTACTGGAAATCGAGGCGTCGACATTGTTTACAATCCAACAAACAATATTGCATTATCTACAGGTTGTGTTCGACGATGTAAGTGGATTGACACTGTATGTCGAAGAAGTTAGCTACTAAACACCTTTGTAGGTGGTATAGTGGTCCATCTTACAGATTCGTCGGAAAATTCTGCCATCAATGCACCCCCCGGCATACCGCTGACAGTTGTGACCTTTGACATGGATACTTTACTCACTGAGGATCGCGATCTATCTACAGAGATTCTCCATGAAGTGATTCAACTCACGAGCAACGCTTCGTTGGACTGGCTGTCAGATTCGGTACTTAACAGGCAGTTTGATATATCCGCATTAGATGCTGCTTTCAAAGAGTACAATAGACGCCCTCATGTGGGCTCTGTGATAATAACGGCAAATTCAAGTCAGGGAAATGGTAGCATAGTTCGGGTCCTCGACGTTGACACTGCAGGATCCCTATGGAAGTACATTACTAACGATTCAACGTTTGTTTTAGTTGGTGGGCTTGGAGGACTTGGGAAAAGCATTGCCGAACTTCTAGTCACAAACGGCGCAAAGTATCTTGCATTTCTCAGTCGCTCTGGCGCATCTTCAACCGGATCATTACAATTTCTTGAAACACTGGCTAGACAGGGCGTGGACGCCAGGGCATTTGCTGTTGATATCTGCGACCAAACAGCCCTTCAAGCCGTTCTCGAAAATAAAGTAAATGCATCTATGCCGCCGATTTGTGGAGTTTTCCACTGTGCCGCTGTTATCAAGGACGCAGTATTTGAGAACATGACGTACGAACACTGGAATACTGGCTTTAAGCCGAAGGCTCTCGGAGCGTGGAATCTTGTTGAGGCAATCGAAGCAACGGGGCAGGATCCCTTCTTTGTGTTTTTGGCAAGTTCCGCGGGTGTCATTGGCACTCGTGGACAAGCAAACTATGCTGCTGGAAATGCTGTCCTTGACGCGTTGGCTAGAAGTCTTCAATTACGGGGGAAGCGGGCTATTTCCCTCGATCTTGGCCCCATTCTCGGAGCAGGAATGCTAGCAGACGACCACGCCATTCTCGACATCCTTCAAGCCAGCGGCTTTTACGGTATACGGCATGATGATTTTCTCACTATTATCAAGCATGCCATAACATTGGAGGCGTTCGACGGCAAGCGTTTGCCACCTCAGGTTATTCTCGGCGTCGGTACTGGCGGACTGATGTTGCAGAATAAGCCCGCGGATCCTTATTGGTCTCATGCCGCGATTTATTCGTATCTCAATATTGTCGACATGCCACCGCCAGACTTGACAGCGTCCACGCCGTCTGTCGGTCTTGATATCAAGTCGCAACTGGAAAATTGTACGGACATTGTACTGGCTGCAGATATAGTTTGTTCTGGGCTTTCCGGTATGCTCGCTAAGTCAATGAACATGGCGATTGAAGAAGTTGATCCCTCCTGCCCCCCAATAGCCTACGGTGTCGATTCTTTGGTGGCTGTTGGCGTGCGTAACTGGGTGGTAGGCAATATTGGAGTCGAGGTATCGGTTTTTGATATAATGAGCGAGTTGACAATTCACGAGTTATCCAGGTTAATTGCTCAAACTGGGAGAGCCGGGTCTGATGCAAAGAAGCACGTGTGAGAGAAGCAGTTGGATAAATGAATGTAATAATATTTACCAGATGTCACGGATTGTGCTATATGTGGCAGTACCTGTCTGCATTTTCGTTATTGTGTACAGCAGCTAGCTAATAGCTCCTAAATAGCAATTGATAACGAATCTCTCAATTAGCACGGGCATGCGCTAAGATTTTCCAACCAAATAGCCCGAATAGCCCGAATATAAACATATTATCTGTTCACTTGAGTTTATTAGTAGCAATAACACTAAACAGGGCTTAGCTCTGATGAACTCTGCTGATGAATGGGGCTCAAATTAAAATAAAAAACTCATTGCCGTCTTCCTTTCTCTTAAAAAATAAGATGCTAGATGACTGCTTATTCGGTTATTTGAAAGATTGCTCATCCTCCATCAGGTTCCAAGCAGGCATTATTATACTCCGAGGGACATGATACATAAATACGCGGAGAGGATGATCGGCCACGCACAGCCATAAGCAGAGAGCCAGAATAAGGGATTGCTTGTGAGGTCGGCTCAATAGCTCCAGATCAACGTCTTCTTCGATGGACAAAAAGGTAGATCAAAAAGATATGAATGCGTGATCTGGGAATCGAACCCAGGGCTCCCCGACGTTGCGGATGGCAACGGAGAATTTTACCACTAAACCAATCACGCAAAGTGTCTATAAATTCGTTCTGGAACTACATCGAATTATAGAGCAACTTGGTAGTTGATAATCCTTTTAACTGAAATTTAGGACCAAAAACTCTTTCAGTGACAGATTTGACAACACGTTCAAGAATCGCCAATTAGTGTAGCAAAAATATACCATGTATTCTCGTATTTTGCCTCCTCTATATGCTACACTCTGAAACAATAGATCTAGTAAAGCAATTGCCACTGGCCTTTAATCCTCCAAGTCATGAACGTCTTCAGGATTCCAGACAGCCTCGATGACACTCATACGGCAGCCTTCAGCCCGTGTAACGCCCTGTTTAAAATTAGTTGCCATACTGGCAAAACAATAAATCTACTGACCTGGAACTTGAATCGTGCGTCTGCCTCAGCAAACAATGCCTTGAATTCGTTCTCATCGCGCTCTTGCGCATTGAGCAAAGTGAGCATGATCATGTCCATTCCTCTCATTAGCTTATCATCCCAGGGACTTTCTGCACCGGGTTGCCGCAAACAATGGTCGTTTATTACAACACGAGCCCCCGGTTTTAATGATGGGATAAGATTTTTGAGAATGCTTATTGCGTATGGCGTCGAATAGTTGTGGATAATCCAACGGAAGAAGTAGACTATTACACGGCAAGGTAAGCCAAAGTGGAGCAGACATATGTAGAGAATCCAACCTCGCACTTACCATCTGCGCCCTTGACAGATTGTTCTTGAAAGAAGTCATGAGCCTGAAATGTTATTCTGCTAGCCACAGAGTCGTCATTGGATATAGGGCTCGGGGCACTTTCTACCGTTTTTGGCAAATCCTGAACAACGAAGTTGATGTTCTTCCACTTATTTGCCAGATCAAGGCAGACGAAGCCGTGACTACCACCCACATCAACAAATGTTCCATGTTTTTCATCGATTTCCGAAAGATTGTAATTGTCAACAAAATACTTGACCTCATATCCTTCTCCTCCAGTCAAGCTGGCCATTGCTCTACCCATGCGTTTCGCAAGTTTGGGGTTCTTGCCGAAGGTCACGAACATGGGCTCTTTATTCACCGTGTCGAAAGCAAAGTTGAATCCAGTTGTAGTAAGTGATGTTGCTTCGGGGTGTGCTTGAAGGGCTTTGAGTACATTGGCTGATGCTGGGAAGATATCTTCCGAGTTGAATCCGATCCAATCCTGCAGAGCAGCATCTTCTGCGAGACATCGGGATAAGGCAGTATGTGCGATCATCCCTGGAGTTGGTTCACTGAAGATATGGTTTGTCATCGCATGTCGCAAAATTCGGGCGAGATTAATGGAATCTAAAGATGTCTTTGATTGCAGCTCCGCGAGGGAGATGCTCCCAGTGACAGGAACGAGTGTTGCTACGGCGTTGTTAGATATGGCTGTCTTTTTATTGTTGCTGGTTTAAATGATATACTTACCAAGCCCATAGTGATTGATAATCTGAAGAGTTAAGGAATCCAGAAACTTTACTAAGCTGTCAGTATCCGCGAATTGTGTTGCGCATATCATGTTCACTTACTCCCCAAACTCCCCATCGCACACTTTCATGTGGACCACGGGCCAGACATGAAAGTTCATTTGCAGCAGATATAATTTCTTGGCGACTCCTCTGAATATTGTCAGGCAGTTTCGGGAAACTGCTTCGAGCGTCTGCTTCAAACGATGGAGAGGGTATTCCCTGGTTACTACAATACTGTTCGAGTCTGTCGGTTTCCGCGCTGATTATCTTGGCGAGCTGAATGAGACGAGAGTCAACCAGCGTTGCTTGTTGCACGTCTGGCAATGAGGTTGTCCTCTCGGATTCCTCTTCTTTCGTCCCGGTGTCGTACTTAGTTTCGCGTTTTGCTTTTAATTGTCCAATACCGGAGAAAGACCGCCGGTTGGCCTTCTTCTCTTCTGCTGGAGCCGATCGGGATGATCCGGCATTTGAGCCTTGCAGCCAGGACTTGAATTTTCCCATTCTTTTCGAGACTCCACACAAAGCAATTAAATGACTGAGCGTAAGTCATAAGACTCCGGCCTGTGACAGTTTAGCTTCCTGGCGGTGTTTTGAGAATAGTTTATTAATGAAGAACAAATCGAGCTTAGGTAGTTAGTGTTATGTATGGTGTTAGGCAAGGAGAAGGTGCTGGGCGGTAAAAGAACGGAGGATGGAGAGGAATTTGATCATGTGAAAGAGAAGGTGAGCCTGATCCAATCAAGTACCCCTTTTTTTCAAGGTATTCTTGGGTCATGAGTTTCTCAGGTACTGGTAGGCAGCTTGCCTTTATGTCCCGTGCAGCTTTGGGGGAATTTGAGAGCCACGTTATTTTGCTTCTTGGCTCCAACTCCAGTGCCATCAAGAGTTTAGCAGTGTGGCGAGCGCCGACCGCATTGAATACGGTAGGCCATGACGTTTTGCTCTCTTATGTACCAAGGGTAACGCAATTGTATATTGAGCCATGCAGATGCCGCCCGAAATTGTCCGTCTTTGGCACGTCGCCGGACAGTAAGAGGCAACACAGGGATGGATGGACCTTTCGAGACGCCAGCGCGCCAGAGGAACACCACCGTGAGTGCCAAAAAAATTTGGACGGACAGAAACACGCCAGATGGCTAAGGGGAGCAAAACAGGAGATTTTAAACACAGTGGAAACACTCGTGCCTAATAATGAGGACCTGTGCTACTATGAAGCGTTTCCTTACAGCTAAAATTGCCAGTGCTGGGTTCGACGTGATATACACGAGGAATCAATGAGAATGGAAAACACTCAGCTTACCTATAAACTTGCGGCGAAATAGATCCCTCCCCCGTTCAAAGAGGAACGTCTAGTGCGAGGTGTCGAGTACGAAATAATAGTTGTTGCAAACAAAAGTAATAGTGTAAGGGCCGCCCAATTTGGCGAAAGGGAAAGCAAGAATGGCGCCTCCTTTCTATCAGCCAACTTTATTATGCTGTGCAGCAAGTTGACCAAGGAGCTACCAAAGGCTCCACTGACACAGAACAGCTGCACTGGTAGACGAGCATGGATAGCCAAGCGCTAGTTACGGGGAGTTACTTAGTACCTATTAGTATCGCATCTATCAAGTAGTATGTAGGTAGGTAGTAACTACCTGTAGTGCCTCTGTGTTCGGAATTTCGGACCTCTAAAATAATTAGAACTTATTAAGTAGGTGCCTTGCCAACTTGCCTAGGTCCGGATGATCACGTCCCCGTATCTTATTCCACTTGGTCGCGCTCGTAGACGTGCTACTTCGCTCTCACTTGGCGCTATTACGTAGCCAGCTCATCAGTCTTAGTAGAACCACAGTGAAGTCAGATTACCTTCAGGAGATATGTCAGTCATGAAAATATGGCTTGCCCTCTTTCTGGCGTTGCATGGCATTGTTAATTAAATTACCATGTGGGTCATGTTAGGGGATGCTGCATTTTAGACACAAGTCAACTTCGTTCTCTGTCTTATTAGCTGATGTCTAGGTGTATGTAGTGCCGAGGAAATACGGAGCTCCGTTGATTGTTGTGGGATATTCTATCAACTGGTAGACAATGGTAGCGGCCATGTTGTTCCGAGTTTGGCTTGCTGGGAAACCTCAGCAATAAACTGCTGGCTATATTTCCAATTTCTGCGGAAGTCCCGACGGGGGCAGGGGGCACAGCCTACAGCGACGAGGTGACCAGCAGTTTTTTGTCCCAATAGTCTGGTCCGCCCCGCTTTTAAGTTCTTTCTCGCCAATTGTTGGCTGGCTTAGTCTCAGCTCCCATCTGCCTTCGTGTTTTCCTTGTCATCTTTCTTTTCTTTTCTTCATGGTCTGTGCACCGCCGCATTCTGGGTACATTTAAACTACCAGTACCTACCTACTCCTTGGTAGTTAACTAATAGTTAGGTCATCGGCAATGCAAACAAGTGCCAGTGACCAAACCGACCTGACACTCGCCACTAACAATGTAGATAGACACTGGACAGCGGGATGGATGACCCCTTTCTTTCTTGGCGCTACGTAATCTCCGCATCCCGCAAATACTGTGTATAAGGAGTAAAGAGGACATAGAGCAGTTCAACCCCTCGAATCGATGTAACCTTAGCAACGACTCTGCATGTAAAGCCAACGGCATAGATAATTCGGGGTTTTATCTTGGCCAGCCCGACACTATGTTGATCCCAGCCTCTAATTCTAGTGACGGTTGCTGTCTTGAACGGCATGCTTGGTGCGAGATAGATTGTAATTGAAAAGCATTATTTATACAAAGAGACTCCGAACTGTCATGCACTAGTCGGATGAATGATTCTGGTTCCCAGGTCTCCGACGGATGATCGGACAGCTCACCTGGAACATCAGCGCGGCCTGGCATAGACACGAAATATAGAAGCTCATCTTTTACTCGCCTCAGATTTTTAAAGGTCCTTTTTTTTAAAAAATAAAAATAAAAAATACAGCCTGGAGTCTTTTACTCCATAGATAATGTTCAATGGCTTGCCATGTTGCATTTCAGGCGCCTTCTGGCCTTTCCACAAGTATTTCTAATTCATATTCTCTGGCTTTTGGGCATAAATTATATGAAGTGGCATATACATGAGTGCAGCATTGTCATGATATGCCCTTCTCACTCCTGTAAGAAACACTTCCACCTCCTCACGCTTCCAATTCAGCCCACGCATCATGGGGCCAAGAGCAATTACCTGTAGGCCATCCAGGAGAATTGTGCGCCAGTACAGTCCTACTGTCTTAAGGACCTTATTCTTTGGCCATGTCCCAATTGGCACGTGGAAAACACGTTCAGTCACGTTAACATAGCCAGCTTCTTGCAGCATCGTAGTCAGCTGGCCACCAGATGAAATGTTGAGGTCAACGCCGAGTTTGCCAAGTCCGGAAGTGACGTGGGACCAAAACTGAGCAACCTCATGATCTTCAGGTAAGTCTGCATCTGGGTTTGCACTACGAGGGCAGTGGTGGATCTCCTGAAGCTCAATCCATCCACCTGGTTTTAGATGTCTGTTTCCGAGTGAGCTTATGAATGAGAATATGTGTAAGCTGTGTCTCTTACTCTAATGCTCGGCGAAAGAGTCGCATCCAATCTTTGAGGGCCATGACAGTATGTCTGGAGTGGATGTAATCGAAGTGGTTCCGCGGATAAAGCCAGGGAGATTCGGCATCATCGACAATAAATCTTACATTGGGCGGCAACCAATCAGGCTGTATGGGTGAAAGATCGATTCCAAGAATACTAGCACTGGGGAATTGGTCGCCCACTATAGGAACACATATCAGCCACCGACATAAGCCAGGTTACGAGTAAGGTTAACTTACTTTCGATAACCCAAATTCCAGTTCCAGTACCTATGTCTAAAATCTCCTGCGGGTTGTCACCAATAGGCGAGAAGAACAATTTCTGGCCACAGAGAAGCTTCACCATGGCATGTTTCATGTCCTCTCTTTCTTGTTCCACATCATCATTCGGAAAATTGTAGGCCCCTTCACGGAAGCGATGGTAGCGACGGCCATTCTCGTACATATAGTCTCTCACGGATGATTCTGCAGACGTGCTTCCAGAACTGAATCCTTCACTTTCATACCCTCCATCTGATGCGTCATCCCGCAATGCAACCCCGGCATTCTCGGCCACGATTGATTCTTCTGCTTGGGTGAAGGCTTCCCATGACATTTGCTCCTGTTCTGTTGCCGACAGCGATGGGAACATGTCCACGCCGTTTGGATGAGTGAGGGGTGACACAAGAAGCGACTCTGGTCTCTCTCTTGTCTCTATGCTATGTTTGGATGCGGCATCAACAGCAGCGATGACATCTTTCTCCGCGTCCGGCGCATCATCCCTGCTCGGTTCAGCGTTCTTATCCTTGGTCTGGGGAAATGAGTCTACCAAGGCACTCTTTTCCATCTCATTTTGGTCGCCGGCCATGTGGGCTGCTAAGGAGACTAAGGCATTGTTTTTGCCTGTTTTGCTGGTGTTTGCTACCGCGTCGGTGTTGAAAGACATCGTTTCTTCCTGTACTTCAATGGCGCGATGCAGTATGTCCGGCTTGGGGCTTGATATAGGTGTTTGTATGTTAATCTTAGACATGAACGTCGAATGCGGTGCCGCCTCGTTGGAGATTGCAGCATTTTCATGAGCTACAGTCTGGTCCCTCTTATTTAAATCCTTCGCCGGCCCCATTTCGGTTTGCTTCCTTTCACTTTGGTCCATTTCGTTAACTCGTTGTTCGACTCTGTCGTCTTTCGCTACCGAGTACGGTCGACAGAGAGAAACGCGGCAGGAATAACGGTTTCTCCAGCAATCAAGTACAGTTTCTCCTGTGTTAATTTGAATCGAACGCGTCCGCGGGGAGCGAATCTCCCAGTTTTGCTAGAACTCGAGCAGAGCTGGGCTTGGTTTCTTCCAAGGCCTCGATTTCAGCGATCGGGGGCCTGTTTGGCGCGGAAGGAAGTAATCAGTGGAGTCGAGGTGCTTTCGCTTGAGGTATACTCTTGGTGTCGTATTCCGCTGCTGACGAATGCCTCTGCTATAACGGTGGCGGATTAGGGGTTGTCGCTGGTGCCAGAAGAACAGACAGACATTTGAGGAGCGTAGTCGCAATGGTGGTGCGTTCTGTAATGTAACAACATAGCTTACATTGGTACCTCTTACTACTTTGTACCCACCTGTCTGCTGGTAGTGTCGCAGGGGCTCCGCAGGGTACCTACCTCACTACCGCATAAGGTACCACCTACTTACCTCGAGATAGTTAGTACTTAGGTACTCAGACACCTGTGTGTGAACACCCACTAGTAATAATTTATGTACTACCTACCCTACTGAATCACTGGTGTTCACATGTTGACGCTACCTTATTAGTACCAACCTCCTGGCAGTCGTTTCCGGCTACCTTGGTGGGCCGCCTTGACTTGCTGCGCCAGGGTCCACGGCCGGTCCAGTGGCTTCAGAGCAAGTCCCTGTCTCCAGGCCATCACACACTCAGAATGTTCCTTACCATGGTACATTTGGGTGTGGATTGAATGATGTTTTTTGCTGATTCAATTCATAGCGAACCCAGCTCGTTTAGATTCTCTATCCTGAGTTTGTTTCATTTGGGTTCAAAGTTCGCACTTCCCACGCCCCCAAGTTGCTCTTCCTCGAATGGTCGCAGCGCACCATTGGGTTGCTCAGCCGAATAAAGTCGGAGCTGCCATCCGCATTGACAACCGCTAGTCACATCTCATTATGTTGTTGGCCCATGACTTTCATATCATGAGCATCATTGGTACAAGCTCAAAGTGGGCAAATCGTGACAGAGTGACTGCTAGCCAGGAATTTTACATTATCAACCCTCTACATGGGCTGCTGTAAGAACTATCCACAACTGCTACGCCAACTAGCAAAAGATTAGTACTAACACTAGTAAGAGCATTAACTGGATAGACAACTACTGCTGCTTATAGCTGTATTTCGTTACAGCTGCGAATCCCGTACCGGGTGGCCCGCCCTCTCAACTATATATGTAGTCCAGTTAGATGGATTTTTTCTTATGATTGAATAATTAAATAATGTATTACTCTTCCCTGTTTTGAAGTCATACTTATTAAGATGCCTTTTTTATGTTTAACTAATTCCTCACTATAAAATGGGTTCTTTTGAATTAATTCCTCTTCTCTGTCGTGTTGGCCAAGAGCCACCACGTCAGTTGACCTCAGCAGGATCGAGGTCACCGCCAAAGAGGACATCTGAGTAAGCAAGCTAGTGGCACCACGGTCGAGACACGCGATTTCAAAAATCGAGATTTCTAAGGGAAAGGAGTGCCAAAACACCATAATCTCGTTAGGGGTCGTATGATCAACCTAAATTGGAGCTTTCCAGGCGTCTGGATGGCCCCGGACCTCAGAACCAACATGTCAAAATCGACACGCGTTAGAGTGGTTGGTAGCATATGCGTCGTCAGCACCAAAGGAAGCATATTAGGTCAACGCCCACGGTGGGGACAAATTGACCAGAACACAGATATTCAGAATTGAACAAATTGAATATATTAAAAGTGAAAAAATTGATGATGATCCGCCCATAGCAAAGGTGGCAGCCAACCCATTTTTACGCGTTGTGGTCTTGGTTACCCTGCATGGCCGTGCCGTCCTGCTTGACGTAGTACCTGCTATGCCCAATGCTTATTAGGACATAATGTCTAGCTAAGGACATAATGTCTAGCTATGGACATATTTAATGCGTTCCACTTGCTAGAATAGATTGAAAATTTAATGAAGCCTGGATTCCTGGTTAACCAAATGATCCCTGACTCTGGTTGCCATGCAAAGGACTGTTAGTGCCTCCTATTGCATAACTGCGCATAAAACTTTGTCAGAATGCCAATAGGCGTTGCTACCAGCGTCTATGTCTACCTGGAAGACTCTCTGAGCCTTCAGACGAGGCTGGCTTTTCGCCCCAAAACAATGCCAGAATTCAATATGTATTAGGATTCAACACATTAAATTCGATACATATTAGAATTTCAACATATCAAGATTTCAACAGGTCTCAAAAGTATTTCTGTCAGCTCCTTAAAAGTAAATACTAGCTAGCTACCTAGGTAGTACTAATGTAGGTAGTAAGGTAGTAGCGTACGGGCGGGGGTTCAACAAGTATTATGTAGGTACGAAACGACTCCACTACTTACGAACCCCCAAATAAAGTTACTTCTGATAGACATCACCACATTTCCATTGTTACAAAAGAAACCTACCTGCACGATATATAACCAGAATGGCGCCTGTAATCGAGAAGCGTTACTGTGTTGGCTCTAGAGAGTTTAATCCTTTAGCCGTGTGTGGCGATGAACTACTGCACGTGCACGTTGGAGAGCTGCTGCACAAGGACGATCTCTACCAAGCCAGTCGTTTACTCTTCAAGCTCCCAGATAATGATGACTATGTATATCATGCCACTGCAAGCGTAAGGTTAGCTGAGGTACAGCACATCGTGCAGCTCGGTGGTATCAATGGGCTACACACATGGTACCAAACAGAAGACGGATCCCAGGTGAGTCACCCTCTCCAATGTTAGAGACGCCAAGCATATATAGCTAACGAATCATTTTGCTTAAAAGAGAGATCCACCATCGCAGCCAGATATCAATGCGTATATTTCGATATTTAGCCCTGGCACTATGACAATATCTGCGTTGAAAAACTTCAAAACGAACGCTAAAAAGGGCACTATCCGAGCTGAGTGTGCCGGCCACCTTGCCAACCGGAGGTTTATACATCATGGTTTGGAGTCGAAACTTTGTATACCCAAAGTCAAGTCGCAGCAGGTTTATAACCCCTACTTCCAATTCTGGGAGTGGTCTTGCCGTTCACTAGAATGGTGCGGCCCCTGTACCTCGTCGGAGAGGGTTGCCACGAGCCACCATGTGTTGCCAATATTCATGCATCATTTCGGATGCGCTGTACCTTCTCATGAGAGCTTACAGATGCTAAAAATCTTGGCCGAGGGCCGTGATATTGTAGACATGGGCTCTGGGAATGGGTACTGGACCTACATGCTGAGGGCATATGGGGTCAAAACACACCCAGTAGATAATATGCAAAGTACATGGCGAGTCTCCTGGATTGACGATACAACAGTATCAGACGGCGTTAAGTGGTTTACGCAGCATGCAAATGGTAAGCAGATGCTCCTATTGATTGTCTACCCTATTGTTCGAGGTGGTGTCCATGGCAGAGAAGGAGCCTTTACAAGGAATCTCGTCAATGCATACGCTGGTGATACTATAGCTGTAGTTGGAACGCAGAATGGAAATGGCTATACTGGCTTCAAGGATATGACCATGGCCGAATATATGGCAAGGGAGCAGCCGCACTGGACCAAGGTCGTCCAGATTCCGCTACCTAGCTTTTGCGGCAAAGACGAAGCACTCTTTGTATTCCAGAGGGGCGACCGCGCCTCATATTTAGGAGAAGATAGAAAACAATAGATGAACAGTAGAAGAGTTTCCGGTCTTTATGTGACGCCACCATCTTAATGTCAGCAGAATAGTTGCGTAGGTGCTATTGGGGTGAGTCAGATCAGAGTCGATATATTGAGGACTAGCTTCTGCCTTGGGCTTCTTGCCAGCTTACCATACAACGGATCAAAGTCCATCACGTCTGAGTTACGATGAGAATCATTAGGTGGATGGATTTTAGGCCTAACTCGGCAATAAGGAAAATGAATAGCAATGGCCCTGACAAGGATATCATTTTAGTCGCCCCACTTTTGGGTTGCACAAGGCGTTTTTGAAGTTATTAATAAAAAGGCAACGCGTGTGATATGGAGGGGCTGTTGCATTTACCAGCCACTCGCTTTCTGCTATACTTCAGGCTCGCTTTCCTTTACCACCAAATCACTCGCTCTACGGAGTACTCCTTACAAACTTGATTTTTTTTTGAGCGATTGCGCGGGTCCTAGGACAACCTCAAATCTAACTACAAGAATTTTCGCTGATCCCAGCTTTTCCATTTCTCTTGGCTGCACCACCACCTTCGACCCCGCTTCGCAATTCCTGGTCACAATGTCCCTAGCAGTACACGGGGAGCGGCGCCGTGATAAATCGAGGTCCAGGTCTCGTGACAGGCGACCCAAAGACGAAACCGAGCGAGAGCCAAAGCCGTACATTGACCTGCAAGAATCAAGCCACGGATACTTGGACGACAGTTACGTCGACAGTTACGTCGACAGTTATGGCGACAGGTATGATGACAAATACAGCAAGCAGGACAGCCGACGTCTTCCATATCCGTCGGAGAGTAGCCATGATATTACTCTTCCCGGATCTCAATCTCTCTATCAATACGATAATCAACGTCGTTCTTACAAAGAGAAGGTTTCCCGGCCGGAATCGCCAGGGTTGAAACACGTTCCCGGATCTTTCCCAGCAGACGAGGACAATTCTCGCCGGAGCGACAACGACGATCACTATAAGACTCGCAGGGAGCTGAGAGAGCCGAAGTACAGTAGATCCGATGACTATGGATATAATGAAAAAAGAGAGAGCCGATACGTCGATTCAAAGCGCGAAAAGCAGGATAGGAATGATGCCAGCGATGAGCGGCTCAGATATCTACCCCAGAAGTACAGCCAGAATTACGAGAACCACAACAATAGCAAAAAGATGACTCTGCGCCGACATGATGATTCTGATGACGAAGACTTGACGTATGGCGTTCCACCGCCGCCTGGTCCTCACATAAGCCCTCCACCGACGTTTGGGAGCTACATCCCCAGTTCAAATGCCGGAGGCGGACGCAGTTCCAAGTACAAAGATGATTACGAGGAAAGAAGGCGCACTCAGAGCCCCGAGAAAGACGAAAAGCTATCAAGGAAATCAACGAGTGACCCATACCGGGAGTACACAGAGGGCCCAAAAAACTCCAAGACGAATGCCCTTACCGTCGACGCTTCACGACGCACTAGAGATCGCTCCCGTGACGGGAGGCGTGACGCTTCACCCGGTCCAGGTCTCTTAACGGCTGAACCGGACAAGCATGCTCGTGATAGGTCTCGGGACAGGTCAGGCGACAGGCGATCATCCAAACGCGATTCTTCGCCTCTACCACCAACAGCTCGAATGTCATCTCTTACCGTTGATACTAAACGCCCTGTCAGCATGTCGCTGGCGGCGGCCCCAGGATCGCCCCTACTAGAGTCCTACCATGGAACCTATCAAGACTGCTCTCCAATGCCATCTCCGCTTCTTCTTGCGTCTCAGTCTGTACATGAAGCCCCGAGGATTGTAGAGGCACTCTCTCCACTCAATTCTGACGGTGAAGGTGACGGAAAGAAGCGCAGCCGTAGGGCTCGTTTCCATGACCCAGAGGATATTGCTTCACGATTGGCACGTGCATTAAAAGGCGATAAGCCCCCAGATACAGAGCCTCTCATTGAAATTTTGCCCAGCTTATCCCACGACCAAGTTATGGAGCTACGTGCAGAATACAAGCGGATTGTGAAGACGGGTTCCGAGCGCAAAGGAGTTAATGTTGCAAAGCATATCCGAGCACGGCTCAAGGATGAGGATCCTATGCTCATGAAGGCATGTTATTCGGTAGCTCTTGGAATGTGGGAGAGCGAGGCATATTGGGCAAACTTTTGGTATCAGGGAGACAAAACTCGCCGTGAACTGCTCATTGAAACACTCATGGGACGTTCAAATGAGGAAGTACGCCATATCAAGGATGCATTTACCGACAAGAAGTACGACAACAGTCTTGCAAAATGCATGAAGACCGAACTGAAGGAAGATAAATTCAAGAAAGCAATATTGACAGTTCTGGAAGAACGGCGTATGGAAGACTTCGACCACTACGGACACCCAGTCCCGCTAGACCACATATTGATCGAGCGTGATGCTGATGAGCTGAGAAAGGCGGTCAAGGCTGAGAAGGGAGGTGAAAGTCTGATGATCGGCATTGTTTTGCAGCGGAGCGACTCTCATCTGCGAGCGGTGCTGAAAGAATATGAGCGCCACTACAGAGGAAACTTTGCACGCGAGGCGCTTAAGAAGAGCGGCAATCTTGTGGTATGTCTGCTAATGCCACGCTGGGCAAACTCCCTGCTATTGTCTAACTTTGTTATATAGGGTGAATTACTCGCCCACATTCTGAATGGCGTAATCAATCGGCCTGTGAGAGATGCACTTCTGCTGCACCATGCGCTAACTGCATCGCGCAAGGACAACCTACGCCGTGAGCTTCTTGTATCTCGCCTTGTTCGATATCACTGGGATCCAGCGCATATGCAAGCGATCAAGAAGGCGTACAGCGAAAGGTACGGCCGCGAACTTCAAGACGCAGTCCGTGATGCAACTAGTGGAGAATGGGGCGTGTTTTGTTTGGAGTTATGTATTGCACGAATGCCTAATCATGTTCGACGCATTGAGCGAGTCAGCGCGGGTCGTTGAATCATGACTTCCTTTCCTGACGGGATCGTGCAATTGTATTTAATTCCATGACAAAAATTTGCGTCTTTATTAACTTATTTGTTTTTCTTGCCTCCCTTGGCATGATTCTTTCCGCCTCCAGAGCTACGTGTCGATGCACTGTTGCCCGAACTGCCACCAGCCACGATGAGACGAACTCTGCCAGCAGGGACAGTGTTGACCATCTCTTCTGGTTTCATGGCCTTGATTAGTTCCACTTCTCGAGGCCACATCTTCTCGGTATCCATGCTCGTGCTATCCACGGCCCCCTTCCTTCCCGCGTCAGCCCTCAGTCGCTCCAAAATTTCTTTTACTGCCTTTCCCTTCCTTACCGCACCAGGTTGCAATTTGACTTTGTACTTGCATCGTCCAAGCGCAGCCCATGGAGCGCACATAATAACAGCCTCGATAATCTCATCACCAGGGCGCGGTGATCCGATAAGAACATCGATCGATACTGGTTTGTCCTCTTTGTCATCTTCTTCAGGACCATTGAAAATAGCCTGTCGTTTTTCTTCATGTTCAGCAACTTCTTTTTGTTTCCGTTCATGTTGTGCAAGGCGCCGCGCTTTTTCTTGTTTTTGTTCTTCTTCACGCTGACTCTTTGCTTGAGCTTGAGCTTCCGCCTTTTGTTTACCCGCAGCAGCACCAATGAGAGCCTCGGCAGCAGAACGATCCTCCTGGTCCTGATCCTTGTATCTAGAAGCAATCTTTCTGGCCTTATTTTTCTGACCTCTTTTTGGCTTCTTCAAGCCAGATGAGATGTCACCTTTCAGGGCCTGTACTGATGTTATGGTGGGAGTGGTAGAGGCCTCGATTGTTTCGGTGGCTGCTTCGGTGCCGTCTGGAGCTTCGATACCTTGTTCGTTCTGATTATTACCTTCCATGGAAGCCGCTTTTCGCACGATTTGCTCGTCATTCATAGTCTTCATGTCATTTTGATGCGTCATGCCTTTCGCTTGGTTCTGTGCCTGAAGAGGATTACCACGAATATCATCCTCTACGTCTTCTTCCTCCTCCTCAGCAGCTTCAGAGTCTCTGGCAGTGTGTTCTCCATCTACATCAGCCGACAAACCCTCATCATCGCGAGATGAAGTCGTTCTGGCATTTCCTTCAGATACGCTCTCCGCTGCAGCATGCTCCTGAATGCGGTGCTTTGTGTGATTGGCCTTGCTTTCATCACTGATTTTAAACATCAAACTGAGACCGAGAACCAACTGTCCGGGAGGAAGAAAATTCTTCTCTCCGCTGATAGCAAAATTTCCAGGCAGTAGCAAATCTCCAGTGGGACTTGACTTGGAGACTTGATTTGCATTGACCCACCAAGCACCAATACCTGCTTTGGAATCCCACGCCTCGGATGAGCAGATGCTAAACTGTCCTGCTTGGGAGAGTGTAGCTGGTGGGACTGGGGCATCTGCAGAGCCAACCGCATTCTTAATGACCACCACTGCAGCATTCTTTGCGTCAGCATGGCAGTAAACATCGCCGCGTCGCAGATGACGTCGATAGAGAATTTCGGCTTGCGAACTATCCTTCGCTCCAATAATTAGGTAGCCATCAGAGGAAATGAACCAGTAAAACTTTTCAAACCACATTAAATTTCGAATAGGCTGCAAAAGTGCTTTCTCCTGGGTTAGAGCCTTCTTCAGGTCGTGCTTGATCTTTTGCTCTGTACTTTTGATTGCCTTGTCAGCCTGCAGTTGAGTCTTTCCCTCCTTCACAACAGCAGTTTTGCGCTGATCATAATATTCCCGAGCATTGCTCCACGGGCTCAAGTTTAGTAGCACTTCGACAGTAATTGATTTGTCTGCGTTTTGTGGTTCGTTGTTGCCGCTGTCAATAGGATCTTCGCCTTCTTCACCACTTTCGTCCGTTTCGAAAGGGTCTCCGTCTTCGCTTTCACCATCTCCTTCGCTCAAGCGAATAGAGATAGCGTTTTCGGCCAAATTTAACGGCAGACATATCATAGTCGCCACATAATTTTTCTTCTTCTTTTCCCTTTCGACCAACTTCCCAATATCTACCCAATCCATTCCCTGATCGAGAAGACCATTAATAGAATCTATAGCTTCCTGAACACGTTCGACATTGGCTTCGATAGCGGCGGCCTTGCGAAAGTTCTGAGACTGTGCATCTTGCAATCCCTTGAGTCTGTTTTCTTGATCCTTCTTTGCTAGCTCTAGCTTCCTGTGTGCTGCTGCTTCTCTTTCAATCAAACGACTTTCCAGCCTTTGTCCTTCCAAGGATGAAAAAAACTCATCCACCGTTCGATTATAGCCATCAAACCGTAAAACTTCGATGCCGTTGTTCATTTCAAATTTTTTTGGCATAAATGGGTGGAAATCATCGTATAATAAACCACCTCGTGTCTCGCCACTGGGGTTCTGGTTTCCTTGTGTCGATTCTTCAATAAGGCTTTTTGCGAAGATGTAGCCAGTGCATGTGGGAGTGGACGTTATGGAGTCAACGAGGTCTTTTGCTTTCTGTAAGTATTCTGTCAGATTACAAACGAGACCTTGGCTCTCCAGAATCGTCTCTAGCTTGAGAGTTACGTCGAAGTCATGCTCATGCAGAATATGTTCTACCAGGATTGGAGGTAACTCTGTAATGGACACAGCTAAACATTTTCGAAGAATATCAACCTGTTTTGGGGTTGCCTTTGAACTGGCTGTTTTCGTTGTAGTTGCCTTTTTGACAGCCGCGACCAGTGCTGCTCGAACTCTGTCCTGCGAGATACTTGGTGTTCCAAGGAAATTCTGTCTACACTCCAGAGAATACTGCAACCCAACATTCTGTGGTTCTTGCCCTTCTCCTTCAGCTACATTTCTGTATAAAGCGAGTATCTTTAGATTCGAGTCGGCGAGAATAACGTTGCCGCTCTGTACACGCACTGTTAGCAGGCCAAACAAGCCTCTTTCATATTGTTGTGACTCTTCCTACCGCAAAGAACTCGAGAAATAATCTGTACTGTCCATCGCTAAACTGGAGCTCAAGAATTCGGTCCGTTCCGATCTGAGAAACGGAGGTAAGACGGCGTGTCTTGAGGAATTTGCGAAGTCTGGTGGCAAAGGCAGACGGCGTTCCTGCTGTAGCACGAGAGAATTCGGTGGTGTGACACCGAAAACCAATATCAATGAGCAACTGTTTCTTGGTATCAGGCTTGGAAAATTTGAATAGTAGTATTTTGGTCGAAAGATCGTAGATATTCGCGACTCGGAGCGAAGACAGGCTTTGATTTAGCTCGTGCGCGATGACCTGTTAACTCGGGTGAGATTGATGAGTTAGCGGATGAGAAGATAATACCGCAGGTCAAAATGTGGCAAGTGGTACCTTGACATCAAGAGAAGAGAATCTTTGCTTCATATTGAAAGTATTATCACTAACAAGAAGTCGATAGCAGCAAAGCGACGTCTGTCAATTTGTGCCCTGTGGTTTCTTGTCTCTAATAATTAGTGTAAAACCGAAACCAAAACGTGGGGCAAAATTACGGCATGGCGGGGTAGCAATATGTCGCTCCGGACATCTACATCTGATGTCACGTGTGTACTGCGGGTAAGAGCAGATAGCTTTAAGTAAAAAGGGTAATAAAGTAACTTTTTAACTGAATCGAAACAAAGTTATAACGTAGCATACAGTCCTGTACGCGGAGAGGGTAGAGAATGGGGTCCTTTGTGCTACATAGGTATGCAGTCGCCATTCTGGACCGTATAGCAATTCCATCCTCGACGGTGCTACTGAGCTGTAAGCATATATAGTTTGCGCTATGTAGCTAGCGCATTCAACAGTCAATGATATATTACAGTCATTGAGAAATTATTTGGGGGGATAAGACTCGCTGTAGCTACTAGTTAGAATTGGAGTTCTGTTAAGTGCAGAGGATGTAGATTCAATTTTCCTGTCGCAGTCCAGAGCTGGTTTGCGGAAAAGCTCCGCAGTTTGTCCTAACCACTACTGACTGACTGCTCAATAGACAGCGAATAGAAATCTACTGTGTATGGAGTACTCGTACGGGGTATTTGTGGCAAAACAAAGAAAGCCCCATAGTTACTGTACGGAGCACTGCCATGTCTATTTAATAGGTTTACACGGGAGCCGAGACACTCCCAAATTAGTGCCGTGCGACGTCCATCAAGTTCTGTATTTACAATAGTACTTACTTTAACAATACCCATATGTACACTAACACGCACCGTATGTACTGTAATACTTACAAAAGAAGAAAGTTATGTACAAAACACTGATTGCATTGTCAAGCTTGTGACAACGATGGTTCGGGAAGCCAGGCGCCAAGCCGAGTCTTCTGGCCTGATTGTTGCCGTAGCAACTGTTGTAGTGTACACGCGGGTCGGTGCGCGATCAGACGCGTCCTGCTCCACTAGGGACGACAACGGGGGCGTGGCTTTTCACTCAGCTTCATAGGGGTGACGGCGCCATAACAAGATTGATGTTCAGAACATGCACTGGCGCCGAAGAAGGTAATATTCTCAATCCGTATTCTACAACAATTGACGTTCAACTTTCTACAATTCACAACCGATAAATATATGGGCATATGAGTCTAGCCGCCGCTGGGCACTGTAATTTTTCGGGCTTCAAAAGGCAGGCTATGTACCAGGCTGCCAGGGAAAAGAAAAAAAACCTACTGATTTTAATAAACACGAGAGAAGGGGGCTTTTGTGGCTAGCACAATCCACATGGTTTGTGCAAGGACAGCGGCAACCCGGGGCAAGCAATAATGCCTGAGTACATGGATAGGTACAGATGTACATACTGAGCAAGTTCCGAATGAGTGGGGTCAGTCAAGACACTGACTGCACTCTGTGTAGACAAAGCAATTGTATAAATTTAGACGTATTGGTGAGCTGAAGCGACCCAACTGCAACCATGTACTTAACATGTGGGCTTGGACAATTAAGTGTACCCAACCTACTCTGTAGCACTTTTAAGGTATCAACGGAATATTATTAAGCCAATTCTCGGTTGTCAAACCAAGGGGCCAGCAGTGATTACCTCGGTTCCTTTGCCCGAAGCCAGCGCACCTACTACGTAACTGCTTGAATTCGTGGCACCATTTAACTTTGCCTGGCGTCTCCGCTTTTCTGAAGGTCGAACGGAGCACCAAGTTACCAACTTGCCAGCAAATGAAACTGTACGTGTGGTTGGGCCCAAAGTACATGCACCCCCTTTTGTTTACCATCTGCCTACTCCGTACGAATACCTGGTTTGTCACACCCAGTCAGATTGTAAAAGAAGGGCCAGGGGTTGCTCGAGCCGGGCCCCTCTCGGCTGTGCCGCTGCAAGTTTAGAGGCGGCATTGTATTGAGGAGGCGCACCGGCTGGTGGGACTTGCCCTCAAGCTATTCCAATTTGGCAAACAGTAAACAAAAGCCCTGTCTTTGTAAACACAGGCCGTCGATCAACTGTAGAGCCCCAAGCAACGTTAGGCCTAATCCCCGTGTCCCCCAGTCCTCAAAAACCAACGTTCTGCTGCATCCATCAATCAATCCTACTTCTTCTCCTCCACTACCTCTGGACAAATCATCACCACTCTCGAAAGAAAAGATTTCAACGAGGATTTCTACCCTCTCTTTTCTTCACCCTCATCTTCGACTTTTGTTCCAAAGACAAAAGCCAGAGGACTTCTTGTCATCCTTTCGTGCTAGTTACGGAAGGTTGTGAGAAGATTCTCTCGCTAGGCAAAGGTCGCAAATCTGGACTTTGAAGCCCGCGTCCCCGTGCCTTTCAGCATCTTCCCCTCGACCTACCGGGATACCGAGTCACAGACAACTACCCAGACTCACCAGGAGGTTGATATCAATCTCCCCAACAAGCAACCAGCCGGACGGGAAGGCCAGTACTCTTCTCACAAGTACAACGAGGAAGAAGTCCGTTTTACCCGTGAAGAAGATCTTCGCCGCCGTCCCGGTTTCCAGTCGGAGCAGTACATCACGGAAGAGCACAGGTAGGCAATTCCAAGTCTTCTCCTCTCTGTGCTTTCCCACATGTCCCATGACGTCTCCCCTATTCGTGCAAGCCTTGCTGGACCGGGACTGCGTTCGGTTTTGTCAGACCTGCGGTGAAGCGATGGGCCATGGACCTTGAGCCCGATTTAGTTGCTGCCCCAAAAACTGCTCGAAAGCGGAGACCTTCGGCTGCATGCTAACAATGTTTTACTAGACCCGCACATACCGAGTACACTGACACTCGCATCGAGGTCGACACTCACCGCCAACCTTTTGGGAGCCCAATTGATAACATTGAGCGTGAATATCGCGAGCGCTACCGTCCTCGATACAACACCACAGTAGACGCTCCTCAGGCTTACCAGACCGAGCACATCCACGTCGACGAGTACACCGTTGACAGAAAATCTTCGCTTCCCACTCAAAAGGAAGAAATCAGACTAGCAGAAGACAACTTTGAGCCCTACCATTTCAGTCGTGCTGATCAAAAGTCCAAGATGGGTTACTACGACGAAGACGGTATGCTTTATTCCATAACCACGCTGCTACGTAAACTCAATGGCTAACTGTTCTACTTTTAGGCCATTACCACTCTTTTCGCCAAGGCATGCACAAGCTTGCGGATCGTGTTGTCCACCCACGTGGCCACCATCATGAGGAGCATATTGACGTCGAGATCCGTGAAGGTCCTGCTCCTGTTGCACGCCGCAGCTCTGAAGCCAGCCAGTACCTGCCTAACACTGTAACCATCCCTTGTCACCACATCCGCATCGGTGACTTCTTGATGTTGCAGGGTCGCCCTTGCCAGGTCATTCGCATATCTACCTCTTCTGCTACCGGCCAATACCGCTATCTTGGTGTTGATCTGTTCACCCGCCAGCTGCATGAGGAGTCCTCATTCGTCTCCAACCCTGCCCCCAGCGTTGTTGTGCAGACAATGCTTGGGCCTATTTTCAAACAGTATCGTGTGCTGGATCTGCAAGGCGGCAATATCGTCGCCATGACCGAGACTGGTGATGTCAAACAGAGTCTCTCTGTCATCGACCAGTCCAACCTTTGGACTCGTCTCAGCAAAGCTTTTGAGTCGGGCCGCGGCAGCGTTCGTGTCCTCGTCCTGAACGACAATGGTCGTGAGCTAGCCGTCGACATGAAGGTCATTCACGGCTCTCGCCTGTAAATAGTGCATTTGCACTTGTGTATGAATCAGATCTATTTGGACATGCAGTTAGTTTATATCGGCTTTTATAGCTTAGAGGTAGAAGAGAACAGAAGTACATGTCTTGTATTCGTTTCAACTTGCACCATAACGTCGTTACCACAAGTGCTTTCGAGGCGAGTGTTCGTATGTCAACTCTCAGTCGCGTCTGAGACTGGACAGACTGAGGTGAACTCGGTGATACTGGTCAAAGTCGCCAGTTTGACAGCCCGCTAGACTTCACAGCGCCAATTAGTTGTTATTACTTACTATTACAATTACCTGTCAGCTCACAGGGTTACTAGACAATTAGAGTCCGCACGTTTGATGCCCGTTTGATGACCGTTTGCAGTTCAATGGCAGTTTTGACCATGTTCTCAAGCAGTACGATAACTCCATCGACCAAGTATTTCCAGTAGATTGTACGAGTGGCTAAAGTGAGTACGCCCATCATCTAGAGCTAGGGCTTCCCCCACAGCTGTATGATATTCCTTCATCCTCAAGTTAGCCAGGAATACACACTACAAGCAAGCACTGTCCTTTTGAGTAACTGACCCTTATGGCGCGCGGTGTGCGAAAGACCAGCAGTGTCGATGTCAAGTGGGCGATGTACCACTAATCTTTTCAGCCTAAATAAATATATACAGTCGCTCCTCTCTACGAGCCGAAGTAACTGTACCAGTCATTAATACCTTGCTCTCACTACCCAGCATCCGCTCCACTACACAACAATAGAGAATCAGCTGACCAAAGCACAACATGCTCTAACGCAGTATTGAGCAGCAATTTTTGACCATGTGGAGGATCTGCACATTGCAGAGAAAAGACGACTACTTCCAATCGGTATAACCAGAATCAACGACTCCGAGGCACGAGCCTGTGGTGAAGGATAACAGCGAACCTTTAACCTAGTTGTTTAAATCTATTTATTAAGAGCTACAAATGCGCAAATAAAATTAATGTTTTGCACGCCTAAATGCTTATATTGAATCGGCACAGTCATGCTACACAGCCTGACCTTACACAGCCTGAGCGTCAGATGCCCCTGGCAAGTATTGTTCTCACCGATAGCACGACCAGACCAGTACATTTTCAATGCAATAAATACTTTCCATGGAGACCCAGAATCTTCCAGGACTGAAGTTCTCGACTATGGATCATTCTATCTTCAAATGACCCTCAAGTTCCCCTCAATGCAGAGGACGGTCTAAGACTTTTATACGCTCACAAGTTTGTCTATATTCTGTCTCAGGATGGAGGATTTCAACTATTTCTACGGCAATGTATAGACGCACATGGCCCATGTGACCGATATGTTGACAAGCAAGCAGTTCAGAAACTGCATAAGGCCTAATTAGACAGTAAACAAACGAGCCATGGTACGAATTCAGCTGAAGAAATTATAGATAGTCCTGTTCATGTAGGAGTATTCGAGACAGCCTGAATGCCAGTAACTACGGGTTCCTCGACTCCACGAATAATCAGCCTCCGATGAAGCGTAGTCACCATTTTCCAACTAATTCAGGGAGCATTAGGTAGCTTTCCAGCAAAGCTCTTGACTCACTCGAAGTCAAAATGCTCCTTAAGAGACTGACTATTATAACACATTGCATTTAGGACGCAGGAAAACTTGCCCCGCAATTCGAAAAACAAATGGCATGGCTGGTTTCCTGAGCTAAAAATCCTCTAAAAAGATCTTGCTAAAGGATCTGTACAACTCAGATCTTAAATAAGCTGGGGGGTTCTAGAGGGCTTTTTTTTTTCTGGTTTAGGATACACGCCATACCTACTTCAATTACCTTTATCAACAATGAGACAACTAGAAGATCTAAGGATTAAATACGTCAATGTCTATATGACTCAAAGCTACATGCACCGTGGCCAATGCAGATCTGTCGGAGCTTTTCGGCTGTGATGAGCTAAATCCAGAAATAGTACATTCAACATCGCAGATAAGAGCCTTTCAGTTATGAATTTGACCAAAACCTCAGCATGGGAGATAAACATCCATCAACCGTTCAACTTATAGACTCAAGACTGCCTCTAACTCTCTCCAAGAGGGATTGAGCAGAATCCAGTCACTTACCCGTTACAAGACGTTAACCTATATTTTGTTGCTCTTCATCACAATTCATTCGTGTTGTCATGGATGAAGGTAGTCATAACAGTAATTTAAACGTCCTAGGGGGACTTCTATTACCGTGACAATGCAGTTCACCTGTGGCTATCCAGCCTTAACCGGCCATGGTATGAAACCAGAACGTACTTAGTAATCTGTTCTTTTAACATCTGCGAGACTCCGGCCAAAGAGAATTTAATGTCCCTCGTATTTCTTTACTACCCTGACTAAACTTGATTCAAAGCCAAGCAGCATTCTGCATTTCTGTTTTTGTTACTAGAGAAGTGAGGGTCAACAAGGGCCAGCCAATTCCCATTAAAAGAATTAGGTATTCCATACAATCAGTGTGCAACTACGGTAGATCAATCAGTAAAAAGTATTTTTGGCCGTTATCTAACACTCGCCTTAGCCAATTATGCGCTTTTCATGAACAATCCTCTTCATTGTATGGATTAGCCGTATGCCATTGCTCTCGCTTTAATACGCCTTCTGAATAATTACTGTTGTCACGCAACGAAGGACCACAAAGTCAATGTAGAGTGAGTGGACCTATCTCCAATTACATGATAAGGAGACCTTAAATTAATGATAATAATATCTGCAAACCTAATGCGCAAGTGCTGATTTCGTTGTATGATTTGCTGTTCTAGTTGCACTTTCTACTTCGAATCCCTATTCAGACCAGTACACAGTGAAATTTCGGAAACGGAAATAACTATTCCAGCAAATCATGGTAAGGTGCAAAGAGTTTAATGGTGGAGCAGAAGAATGACTCTTGAATATATACCCAACACAACTTAGGAACGAAGCCTCAGAAACCACTTGCCAACCATCGAACTAGAGGTAGGTAGCGGGGTGAAGTAGTTACTGACCCACTTCTACATTGCGTTTCAAAGGATACTGGCAAACTGGTAAGGCAGTGCTCGTGATAACAGTATATCCACATGGGCCACCAGTTAATTTGCATTCCAGCTTGCCCAGTTTTTGTTGACCGTCTGATCATAAAGACAACTTACCCAGTAAATAAGCACGCTATTTTTCTGTATTTCAGGTTGTTGGCTAACCCAAAAGAGGCAAAGGTGACAACGTACCTGGCTAAATTATACCTACGCCTCGTGCACGTACCCTAACTATAACTACTGGTAGTACTAATAACCTAAGCACTCTGCCGCCCCTCACCCAAAGGCGTCTATCCCCGCGAAACGTTATCTCAATTTCAACGTTGCCAGCAGCCGGCGATGCACCGTTGATGCTAGTGCAATTCTCTGACCCTCCATTACCTTGTTGGCATAAAAAATCAGGATGTCAGATAGATACCACAGTTATTATCAAGCCGGTCGGGCAGCGGGCTCGAATCCTTCAAGGGCTTCGGTCCCCAATGGCAGTGGACATCATCCATCTTACGCAGACGACACATACTTGGTTCCTGCGTCCAGTCGACATTCCATTACTGCACCCAGAGGCTATGCAAGCTCTAGTACTTCCTCCGGCCAGCCCACAACAACAAGACCGTATGCCGTTGATCATGATACTCCACTGCACACCAGACAACGAGACCACAGTCGCTTGAGGCGATCGACCATCGACTCGACAACCAGACCTCCCATCATCGTAACCACGACGCAAAACGATCGATCAAACAGCAAGTTGCTCCGCGGTACGGGAATTCATAGTAGTAGTCCGGTGCGGGACGGCTACCGCCATGGTGAATCTCAATATTTTGCCGTACCGTCTTCAACGAGCCGTTCTCGCAGTGCCGTAAGGCAACATCACCTAGAAGACCACTCTCGTCCCAGGGATCGTGAAGGTGGTCTTCTCAGTCCCCACAATGCTAAATCCCATCGCAATTCTCGTCCTTCCGTCATCTATCCAAGCAATTCTCGACACAGTACAGCCGCTATTGACTATGGTGACGACGGATATCAGTACACGAACGCTGGCGAGCTCGTTCGTTATGACCTTGACCATTCCACAATGTCTCGCTCCAGCCGACAGGACAGTACCGATCGGGACTATTACCATGCTAGGAAATCGTACGGTGGAAATCGCAAAATGGGTGATTCAAGATATGACTCTGAGAAGGGCTATGCCGTGGCCCACAGACGTCATGATGGACATGGTGGTCCTCCGCCATCCACACGTGGCTTTGATAGGATTAGTAGAGAGTACGATTCCGAACGAGATCGAGAGCGGCATTCTCTCCCCGCTGCCCCAAATCCTCCAAACCCCATCCCGCACACCGATACCACTGTCAGCAATCTAGATCAACGAGAGCGCAGACGCCACAGACCCGTTTCCGTCAGCCAGGAATCTACGTATCGAGAAAGCTCGTATCGAGAAAGCTCGTATCGAAACCAAGATAATTTTCCAGATCACCGTGGCCGGCTGGGTAGTCGCGACAACGTGGCTGAAGATAATCGGGCTCGTTCTTATTTTTATGATGACAGCGTCTCTAACCGCGGATTTGGCGTTCGTACCGATCTGGAGGATGCTGGTGACGACCGATATCAGCGCGTAGATCTACGAAGAGGTGACATTCTTCATCCATCGGAGCGCTCCATGGACGGGTCACGCAAGCCACCTCAGAACCGGCCACTCTCATATGGGGGTGAGGGGAAATACCCGGATATTGGAAAGAAGGATATGGAGAGAAACGGAGCTCATAGTCTTTTGGAAAGCGTCGGTACGGGTCTGGGAATAAGCGCTGCGACAGCTGCGACGGCTACGATTGTCAGTTCCACAAATGATAGTGACGCCAGCAAGGGTCTTCAGGACATGGGGCCTAGCAACGGTGATCCTATTCCAGAAATCACGCCACGCATGGATTGTATCGGTGTTACTTCACCGGGAATTCATGTTGATGAGATAGACGGTCGTCATGGTCCGCCGTCCGGACACATCACGGGTGTTACTGGCGATTTTGGTGAACAGTTTGATAATGGCGGTGCCTCATTGACAAAGGAAAATGCAGGGTCTGCTTCCGATTCGGATGATGTTGCAGGAGGTAGGGTTATCAGAAGGCATCGACCATCTAACTCTTTCAATCCTAACGATGCAGGTGATCTGCGGCAAATAAAACAGCAGCTCGCCGCTTTACGTGTTCAGGATAAAGAAGACCAGTTGAATCCGGTACCAGTTGATATTGATAGGAGGACAATTAGCTCTTTGTCTCCGAACGGAGAGGCTCCTGCCATCAGGGAGGCACGCAGCAGTGATGAAAGTTATGCCGTTGGGTTTCCCGTTAGCAAGAAACATACACGAGTGGTTTCACCTCCTCGAGATAAACGTGATGATAAACCCCTCAGGGGCATTTTGAAGCAACCGAGCGCTAAATTCCCTGAGGAAGCAAACCCTATTCGCGAGGGTGTTGCTCCTCACAAGGAGGATAAGAAGCTAAAGGAGGTCCCTGCCGGTGCACGCTGGACGAAAATCAATCGGAAGGTGGTCAATCCGGAAGCTCTCACTATTGGCAAGGAACGGTTTGAGGAACGGGATGACTTTGTCATTGTCTTGCGAGTATTGAGCAAAGAGGAGATACAAGCATATGCTGCTGCGACCCAGGTTCTTCGAGGTATGTAAATCCGGGCGTGTGTTTTACTTACAACTATTACTGAGGTTACATTAGAACGACGACGCGAGAAGGATAATCCGAGCCATGGACAGGAGCGCATGCACAGACAGGATGAAGATGGAGCGCGGCACCACCACCGTCATCGTGGTGAAGAGGAGGATGACGACAATGGTGATGGCCGGAGGAGAGGGGGTAAGATGGAATTGGATAGCAGCAGGAGACAGGGCGCTTTTAAGGATGAGGCGAGTGAAAGTTCCAGCGACAGGCGACGAGGTTCGGACAAGGAGGACGGTAATCGGAGGCGAACTAGGCAGGACGAATCAGGTAGTGACGGTGGGGGTGAGAGACGGGATCGCGACTAGGGCGACAACAGAGGGTGGGATACGGGCCGCCGAAGGAGAACCAGGCGGGAGAGTGATGATGAGCGTGATGGCACTGGGGAGGATGGTGATAGGCAATACCGTGAGTTGCGCCATGGTCGAGAAGCGGAGCACATCGGGTGACATACAGCTGACAATCTATCTGGGAATAATATTTTGACTATCGATTCTTTCACTCTATCAAGCGCACATGTACTGGTATCCTGCTTTCGTACTCTTATTGTGTGCGGATTTATGAGTGCCTGTAGCCGCATGGAGCCATTGGGTTTTTTTGGCATCTTCTTGTGTTGATTTGTGTAACAACTTATCCACCCGGCGGCTAGCGGGTTGAAACGTAGCACCTTGCATGATGGGGGCTGTACGATTTGCAGCCACTGGAACGGGCCTTGACGGACAGGCATCCCTGCCCTGGTCTATGGGCCTGGAAATCTACGATCCTTATGTTGTCATGCGTCTATTTGCCATGCAGTGTCTTTTGGTGGAACTTGGTAGCCTCGATTTTCCACTGATGCTTTCACCCGTTGAATCGCTAGTTCCGGGTAGTACATGAGAGCCTACCAAAATATCGGAAGGACAGGCATTTAGATATAAAAAGGCAAAGGCCATATGTATATAGCTGAATTAAGCGGCAGCAAATCTACTCCATAGGATATGTAGGGTAGATGCTGAAAACCAAGTGCCGATCTTACCCAGTGCTTCACGTAGGGGACAACTGTCGAATGCTGCCTGTCTGGAGCACAAGTTTTGGCTTGACGCACCCACTCAACACTGCCATCGGCGCAAATACCCTTCGGTCAATATAGTTATGTATAACCTGCCGTGGACGTGGATTTGGATTGCGACAGGAGAGAGCAAGTTGCCTGCTACGTAGCAAGCGTACTTTTTAGTATGCATCATCCGCAGTATTCTTACGTGCAAGGGACAACAACAGTTCAAGCAAGGCAAGCTACCGGAATAAAGTCAGGCTGTAACAATGAATGTAAGACGAAGGCTTAACTCACCTCGTATGAATGTACTGGTACCGTACGAGTACGGCTCTGTGGCACAAGGCTTAAATTAAACCATGCAGGTAGAGTGGGGGAAAAAAATCAAGAGCGGTATGACGAGATGCAGAGAGGCACGCCGGAAACCCAAGGAAAAATTGCAAAAAGAACGAACCAAGAAAGCATAGTTAGCGAACGCCGGACGCCCCAAAAAACAAGAAAGAGAACCGCGGATGCCTTCCGAGGTGACAACAGCCTGAAACATAAGGGTGGGGACGGCACTTGTGAGCTGACACCATTTGCCAGCCATTATCACAACAAGAACAAGAGCGCCGCCGTTATTGGTCGACAGGTAGGCCGGGTACGTACATATGTGAAGAGACGCCCAAGGGAAAGGGGCGCCGAATGCAAATTGGTGCAAGTGGGCAGCTGGAGCGGCCTTAAATTACTACCCAACGGGTGCCGCGGTCATCATCAACCTTGGACAATAAGATTACCATACGCGAAGATGCCTCGGCGCGGAAACGAATCTAGCCTAGCTTTACATCCGGTATACTGGTAAAGGCATTATGACCCAATTTAAAGTCAAGCAACGGGAGTGGTGCCGGAATCCGATGGGCTCCTTAATGTTAGGCTGTTGGTATTACCTCATTAATACTGTGTACATACAAACTGCTGCGTTATGTACACATGAAACCGTATCTGCGCAGCAGTTGACCCCGCTACTGAGCTCTCCGAGCCTCCTAACTTGTAGGTAGTTTTGCACGTAACCAGCCGTACAAGCCACCTAAAGATGATCAACTCTGAACCTTTCCCTCATATAAGTAGATCCAATTAAATTTCCCGGCCGACGAGGGGCTCCACTGTACCGTGTCCTGCCTGTACACTGACGAACGGGGGCAACAGAAAACCAAGAAGAGAGAAGAAAAAAAAGGGAAAGGGGGATAAAATTTAACCATACGCTTTGGCTCGTAATAAGTTGCACATGCTCCGTACTCGATGGGGCAATCTTTGATAAGGCATTGTCGCAAGAAAATGTAGGTAGGTGAAGAACTTGTGCTTGCCTTTGTTGCACAGTGAAATTCAAACGTCGAACCACACTTGCGAGGAGAAGGACTTTCTGTCAAGCATGGACGCTGTAAATCCACACCACCACGCGTAAATCGAGCAAGATCAAAGACAATACTCGATGTAAATATTGGTCTTTGTGTATGCTTGAGTTCAGGGGCTGTGCCCAGGACAGCAAGCATGAATTAAGATGCCTGGGTCTCCACAGCTCGAGCCGATTATATGGAGATACATACATCTGGACACCCTCGTAGTATTGCTATCCAACACAACAGTAAACAGAACGGCCATTCACTCATATAGAAGGAGGGTACAGCAATTAACGCTATTAGGTGTGGTTATACATAATACTGTAAACAGACATAGGTTGGCAGCTACATACTGTGCTCAGATTTGACATGCAGGATTCTTCGGAAGTCAGCTGGATTTGGATGGGCCCTGCATCTCTGACATAGTCTACCGATATATATATATATATCTCACAATCTGAAGGGCAAACCTGTTTGATTCGGTTGGGTCACGCAGTTATTAATGGAAGCTGATCTATCCAGGCTGTACCAGCCTGAGAGGCTGATATTGTGTTGGCACTGAGCATTACCGATCATCGTATGGTGCTTTGGACGATCTGCTGGTCAGTGGCACAGTGGTTACTGCACTATCTTAGTTTCGCTGTACGGACTCATTTGCATTGGACCTTGTTCGATGTAAAGATTTGAGGAAAAAATGCCGTGTCGGCCCCTGATCGACTCAGTAGAGGAAGGCTTTTGGTCCTGTGCCAGCCATTGGCGGCGAACAGGGACTAAAGCGGGCGCCTTACAGGTCGTTAGGCAGGTCCACTACTCCGTAGTATGTAGGTAGTATAAGATAATAGCTTCCTCCAGGCCTAACTACCCCTGTAACTAGGCGCAACTGTCTTTGCTTTGCTAACGCTGCGAGCGCGGGAACTAATGTGTCTAGATGGAGACAGTGCCCATGAACCAGGTTCAACAGACACCATGGCGATCTGATATGCGATGCATGCACCTGCGTGGAGGTCTGTACTTAGTATGCATACTACTGTGTAGTACTTACTAAGTAGTGTATTCCGTAGCAGCGACGACAAATAACCACGGCGATGAATTCCATAATAATTAAATCATCAACATCCATTGTCTTAAAGTATCTGTGAAGCCAGCCTTGGCTATTGAGACAAGTAACTTTGGAGCGCCAATACATCAGCCGCAATTCCAATCGTAGTTGGATCTTCTGTATCAGCTACCATGGACGATTCCAACACAGTACAATGTTAACTTGGGGATTGAACCACACTATTGAGTGAGGATAAGAATAAATACTGGGTGGATAAATGCGGATACATAGCCAGGAGACTGTCGCGTAGAGCAT
This sequence comes from Zarea fungicola, assembly GCA_900169235.1. Lineage (NCBI taxonomy): Eukaryota > Fungi > Ascomycota > Sordariomycetes > Hypocreales > Cordycipitaceae > Zarea > Zarea fungicola. The sequence continues at coordinate 82,387 of FWCC01000094.1, forward strand.
GCATCTGAATTCGGTGATAAGTTGGGTTATTAAGGCAGTTGCAATCAGAAGACAGTAACGCCAAACGAATATCAAAAGTCATGCCAACTCCTTCAACGTTCCTTACCATAGGCAAGCTATGTGCCATACCCCAACGAATGAAGGGAGTTACTGAGCTACCGATGCGGGGACTGGCGAAGATTGAAAAAGGCGTCGGTCTGATCCCGTTGGAACGGGCGGTGCAGTGAATACATAAAAGTTAAGTATGAGAGAGCTGTGCCAGCTTTCTGCGACGAGAATCTAGCATGTGAGACATATTCGCTACACTTATCCGTCGCTCAGACTCACGAATCACCAGGAATCATTTAACTGGCAGATTGGCTTGTGTTGGTTGCAGCTGTACATGGTAATAAGTAGATGTCTGCAAGTTACTCGTCTAATAGTTGATAGTAGGTAGATTGGTACGGTTCACGGTAGTGCTTGTGGAAGCAATGTTTATTTGTAATGAGCATAACAACACTCTCACTAAAATTAGTACAATTTAGCAGAGTCCTGTGGGTCGTCTGTCCTACTCGACTTCGTCAACCAGGGGGCTCCATTTTCAGAGCTCTCATGACGCTCAAGTCGTCCGGCTTTTCTTCCGAACTTGAGAGGTCCAGCGACTTGGTAAGACTCATGCTAAAATATGTACTGGTAACTAAAGGAAGAGAGCAAAGTGGGTACTTTCAAGAGGGCAAGAAATACTGGGTAAGAGAAGAGGCACTCTGCAACTACGGCATTCATTGATCAGGAATATGAAGGCAAGGCCAGGCTCATCGCTAGGCAATAAAACGCCATAATGCGCCGCGCGTCGAAATTACTATCGAGTGCGTGGGCCTATAGAACTCAGAATCGTAGTGCAAATTACAATTGGCAGATGTTTCGGAAGAGGACTGATTGCTATTAATAACGGCCGTGGTGAGACTTGTCTCCATACCCCTTAAGTAGCCCACCAGCCATCAAGCCCATTTATTTGGGTAGCTGGGAAAGTCTTCGTTAAAGAGACGTGTTTACCTGCACTGTACGCATCACTCTGCACGGAGGACAGAGCTGGTTGCACGCTTGTAACTGCTGCAACTGTTACTGGCACATACAGCATAGGCTGAAAGTCACACTAAATGTCTGTTCCAACGGCTCTTCAAAGAACACAGGACTGGCTGGCTCCCCTACGTTGACCCGCTCCCCTGGCCTGGTTCCGTGCTTAATGCCCATTCTTCAAGCTCTTCTTTTCTACTCTGTATTTTGCCGGTGAATACCACTCTTACGACTTTGGAAGTGTCCCATGTATAGCACCAACCTCATTCTGACTTGATAAAACAACAGGAAGGGAACCGAAGGGAAGTCTTCGCACTGAATTCCAACCGTCCAGTGCGCAACGACGATATCGACCACGCTTTAGATAACTTGTTGCATTTCCCATTTGAATGTGGTTTTTAGCAGGTCCAATCGGTTATTTACGTCACCACATTGCTTATTCGCACGCCATATAATCTGTACACTGGCACCAGACACTTTTGACCAATGTCCGTCAAGTCACACCCACGAAGCTGAGTCCAATCACTACCAGCAAGAGCAATAGTAACATCTGTCACTGGTCAACCGCCAATACAGCCCCTGCATCTGAGCTTGCCTCTATACTTGCGGTACCCTGAATAGATTCTTTGCTTTCACCGGCCCATAGCGAAAGGTAGTCGATGCGGAGCACCGTCCTACAACCTACATCACCGATATTCCTCGCACAATACATCGCTCCCTGTTGTTCATCTTTACCAAACCCAAGTACATACATAAAAATCGAAGGTGTGTGTCCCTTGTTTTCACGGCAGTAGCGACAAGGGGTTTCCTCCTTTTTTTCTTAGTGCTGACCCAACTGTTAGCTCCACCATTTGTCGCAACGATCCCACTGGAGCTTCCACACCCCAAAAAAAAAACTCAAACCTTTCGCGGCTGCAAGCACAACACAGTGTAAGTACTCGCTGATACATTTACCTGGAAAGCGTAAATTGTTATTAAGCTGACAGTACAGGTGCTGTGAATACCTATCAGAATCAAACTCATAGCAAACTATGACGCTTGGTGTGAACCTGTATTTTGATTGGTAGCTGAAAGCTGCGCTTTTTTCGCCGCGAATCTCGAGAATCTTATCCATTTCGAAAGATTGGCGCATTTACATCCAATAACAGGCTTCCCGAGCTGTCAGCTTCCAATCGACAAAGCGAGTACCTCATCTCGTCTAAATCACCCTCGCTATCGAGTAAGTGACTGGCGTCTTTGGCCGAGATGTCGACAATGGCTTCTCCTGTGTCGGGCAGCAGAACTGGTTCACGAAATGTTTATTGTTGAAACGGCTTCCAAATTGATGACCAGGTCATTCCAGCGCCATGTCGAACGCCTCAAAACCAGACTGGCTTGTAGGCCGCCTAAATGACAAGCAGATGGACGCTAATACTCAGTGCATTTCAGATTATATCAATGTCGAGCACTACGACCATGGCAACACCGCATCAAATCCGGAGCCATTTTAAAGATGACTTGGTATGTTTGCAAACTCCCTTTATATTTCTTGTTTCTTTTCGCAACCAAACCAATGTTGGCGCGTGCCATGCGACGACCCCCTCAAGTGGGGGGGAAACCCTGTTTGCTATGCCTTCGTTAGTCTTATGAGCCTACGATTGAATGTTGGGTATTGCTTCTCCCCAGCAAGTGATGGCATCATGACAAAAGCTTGCCAACTGGCTTCTTTCCAACCCGTTCCGCTCTACCTGGATAAAAAATCCGGGGCTTGTTTATACGACATCTGCGCGTTGCTTCAAGTGACAGGACTTCGTCTTGCCGCAGCGCGTATTATAGGCACAACAATGCTTGCAGCAACGGCTGTTAGGAAGGCAGAAACCACACGCTCTGCTAGCGGAAGTTGGCTTCTACAAGTTGCATTGGAACTTTCCCAAACGGGTATGGAGCGGAGTGTTCGTCAAAGGCTGGAAATGACGCCTGGGTGGGTGGGTGTGACGGTCCCCTCACTTCCAATGAGAGTCCCAGCAGAAGTTGGTGGCTGCAGAGAACATGCTCCTGTGGGTCCGCTAGGGGCTTATCCGATGACAAGAAAAGGGTTGTCGAATGGTGGCAGCAGGGGCCAAGGAACCAGCTACATTGTGCTTTGGCGTGCCCGTGAGCGCCACCCACCAGAACAACGGGCAGTGACAGTCTGGTATTTGATGGGCAATGCAAAGCTGCGCGCCACATGAAGACCTGATTCAAGCTCACTGAGTCCCGTTCCGAGGCCGAGCTTTCGAGAAGTCACTGGCAGACGTTAAGGGCTGGAAAGCAAATGATGGCTGATTCGAAGCCTGTGATTGCGCCAGAAGCAAGGTGAAGAAGGGTACTGCGAAGCACCTGAACAAGAACTACTTGGTACCTTGGACGGAGTACCAGCGTCATGGCTTGCGCTGCAGCTGGTGGGGAGGGACGTCGAGATCCCCATCGTGATCAAGCTTGTTCGCGATGGAGGAACCTGCCCGCCTCCCTACGCGAGTCTTTACCTGCCTGGCTCTCAAAGTATTGGCGTGGACGACAGCCTGACTTTGCTTTGGAAAGGGTTGGTCCGCCCCGGAACCGGGAGCATACACCCCAGCCGCGGCCTGCACACCGCCGTCGCCAACCAAAAAGGGCCAACCCTGCCTGGTTGCCCGTTGGTTAGTCGCGGGTCCATTGCTGTTTAATTACCACCCTGTTACAGCCATGCCTCTCGATTGGCCATTTAATCAAAAGCTGGGGCCAATCCTTGCTTCTAGGCTCAAGCGTGGCCGGCCAACCCCGGTGTGCTACATTTTGGACCACTTTCTGCGCTGTTATGCAAACGCTGCCCCCACAACAATACGTTAGAGCCAGACTCGTACATTACGGTCTCCACCACACCTCTCCAGGAGCGCTTCACAAGCCACAGACAGACCCTGGCACTGCGTTGAAGACGCTGCCTGCCATCAGAATGCAAGCAACACGTTACGAGTAGAACAAGGAGATGGGGACAGGAACAAGAACAAGACCGAAGAGTTTGTTCCACAGGCATTCGACGCGCGTATACATTTGTTGCTGCCAGTCATTGAAAACCAACCTCTCTCTCTACTCTTGCTTGATTGGCCGAGGCTTGTCGTTTTTATCGATGCTAGGTACTTTCAGGCTTGCGCTCTCTGGCACTAGTCTGAAATGCTGTGGTGCTACTCGGCTTGTACTCGGGGCAGTCAAGTACTTCTCTTTAGTCCTTTCCTAGTGGAACGAGAAGGCCGTTTTTCGTTCTCTGTTCTGAGTCTTCTGCTGTGTAGCAACCACCAACTGAGCGAACAATTCCCCCTGACACCACCCCGCTCTTAGCCTTTTGGAGCGCCTAAAGTACATTTATCAGCTCATTTTTCGATACCCACTTCTGTTCCTACTTTGGGCTCTCTTTCCTCCTCCCCTTGCCACTTTTCCTGGACACGGGCTGTTTTGGGCTCTGGGCTGGCTCATTTAGCCACAATGCCCAACCAGTGCCGGAGAGCCTCAGCATCCAGTGTTGTTCTATTGCTGCAATCTCTTTCACCTGGGTACTCTGGCCTTCTCTGACCCATTATTGTACATCCACATGCCGAATCCTGGCCGCCTCTTGCAGCTGTCCACGCAAGGGCCTGTTGTTCGATGCAGAACAAAATCCCTGTCGCCGTGCAGCACAGTTAGCTTTCGGCAGCCTAAGCTGGACGGGTGCTACTTCCCCACGTTGTGGCCCGCCCCCCAACGTCGTCTTCACTAGGAAAACATCCTGCACAAGGACCCAGTTTGCTTTAATCAGCCCCCTTTCTAGGCCTAGCACGCCTCACCCGTGGCATCCCAGTCTCGTCCAGGGGACTACTGCTCCACCACACGCCTCCCCAGACCTTTTTTGACAGCGTCAAGGGGCGAAATAAAACACAACCACTTACCTGCTTCACCACTTTGTTTTCTCTCGTGCGTTGCATAGGAGTACTGTGTTCTCTCGCTCTCTCGCTTTCTCTCGCTCTTTACTTTCTCGTTTTCGCTCCCTATAGCCTTATATCTCTCCCGCCAATGTCTTACTGATGGGTCTCCTCTCTATGCAGCATCCTTCCCATCAGCAACAGCAAGGTCCTCCACCTCCGCAACACTTGCATCATTCTCGACCGTCCAGCATAGTTCACCACCAGCATCCCACTCAAGCTCATCAGCAACAACAGTCGGCTCACCATAGCGGCTATCACCCGGCAGCACAATCTCTCCCTTCTGCGTATCAGCAAGGCAATCAGCCGGGCAATACACAAGACAACTTAAACTACTATAACCACCCCAGTCCCTACAGTACACCTGGTGCGACAAGCGGATATACTTCCGCAGGTAAGTTCTGCGCCTTTGTGCGAAGATTCTTGTTTCTTCACGCTACCTTAAAGAGAGTCTGCTGCTGATAGTCTCTATTTGCAGACACATCCGATATGATGGCTGCAGCGCAGATGCCGCGGCCGCCCTACCCGCCGATGTCCTACCATACACCGCAGTCAAACTCCCCTGCCTCGGTTGCTTCTCCCTCCCAGCATGACCAACACCGAAGCATCTACGGCCAAGCGCCATCACAACACATGCCTCAATCCATGTATTACCAGCCTCAGCCGCCTTATCAGTCCATGCCTCCTCAGGCTACACATTCACCCTATGCTCATCATGCTCATCACTCTCAACCACCGATGACTTCACAGGCAAACATGATGATGTCTCACACAGCGGCCCAGAATCAAATGTCACAGCACACTTCCCAGCATACACAGGGTGGTATGACCAGTAGCCCTCGGCCCAAAATCGAACCCCAAGTTCCATTGCAGATGCAGAAGCAGCCCCCAGCGACAACAATGCCCCAAGCAAATCACCAACAACAGCCCCCGCAAATGCAAAGCCCTGGCAGTCATAATGCGGCTGTGAACCCTAATGCGGCTCCTGGCCCCATCCCGGCCACCACACCACTGGTTGTCAGACAAGATGGTAACGGTGTTCAATGGATTGCTTTCGAGTATTCTCGTGATAGGGTCAAGATGGAATACACTATTCGCTGTGACGTTGAATCCGTCAATACAGACGAACTATCTGCAGAATTTAAGCAAGAGAATTGTGTTTATCCTCGTGCTTGCTGCAGCAAAGAACAATATCGAGGCAATCGCCTTATGTACGAGACCGACTGCAATCGTGTTGGTTGGGCCCTGGCACAACTGAATGCGCCCCTTCGCGGAAAGCGAGGTCTCATCCAGAGAGCCGTTGATAGTTGGCGCAACAGTAACCAAGATCCCCGTCTACGAAGTCGCAGAGTCCGCAGAATGGCGAAAATGAACAATCGCAAGCAATCGCAGGGTCCTCCTGCTCACCAAACCGTGGCGCATATGCCCAGTCATGGACCGCCTCCGGGTATGACGAACGGACCTGGGTCAATGGGAGCTGGCCCAACGCCGCCTATGGAAAGCAAGCCTAGTCTTGCCAGCATGGGCCAACCGCTGCATCACCATCATGCGGCTGGTCATCCTGGTTCGGCAACCGGAGGAGATGAAGTCGGTATGTTCAACCAGATGTGATACCCTGCATGAACCTTCCATCTGCCACACAATCACCTTGTTTTGTTTCTTCATACCATTATCGCATTGCCCTTGCTGCACTTGACCGCATTTACTGCCATCATGCGTTCTGATTTGATGATACCACCCCTCCTAAATTCCTGCCATTTTACCACCAGCAGGGAAAAAAGTATTTGTCGAATTTCTTTGTCATTTTCGTTCCAATTCACTACAATTCGGATTCCATTGCCTTTTCTGTTTCTCGAACCTTCCACACCTCAGGCTCTTGCCGACCTCGTTTTTGCAGCCTTGGCTTAGCCGGTGTTGGAAGCGAACGGGCTTTCATTCTGTGCCGGGCTGGGTTTTTTTCTTTTGTTTAGTCTCTGTACCGTTTTTTTTTTTTGGTTCGGAAGTCGAGTCGGATTGTTTTTTCTTCTCTTTATTTTTACACAAGTCCGCCTCGCAGGCAATGGGTGTCGCGCAAACCGAGCTGTTGTCGTTTCCTTTCTCCATGCACAATCCTGTACATTACTGTTAAAAATTCCACCTCGGGCTGCAGTTGTTATTTAGTGTTTCTGCTGGTATGCTCTTTGAGGTGTCGGTTGATCTTTAGATGGCTCTCTGAGTCTCCTGGCTATAAATGTTACACGCAAGGGCATTATTCAGTCGGTTCTTTGTTCCCTTATTGGGACGTCCTGCTATGAGAGTTGATGATTTTACTCACTTTTTTAACATCTCGCACTATTCATTAATGAATCCGATTTGTAGGCTAACAATAATTGCAGCTGATAGCAACGCACACGGAAGTGATGAACACCACTGCCGTATTTCCGAGAAGCCGCAGCATAGCGAACGAATAACCCAGGTTTTCAGCGGCTATAGTGACCACGATTATCCCTCTAGACATCTCACTGGAGGTATTGCCTCTCACCCTCCACAAAAAGTCGATGTTATCACGGCGAAAGGACCAGGGCGTCGACCCGAGGGTCTCTTCCCAGATCTGCCAGAGACGAGGAAACGAAAATTCATTTTGGTTGAAGACACTAGGCGCGGCTCTCGTCTGCGTGTCCGCGTTACACTCGATGGCGTTGATACTAATGAGATACCCGATAGCTTCCGAACTCGAGCCAGTGTGTTCCCGCGCAGCTTCTTCCCGCGAGAGATGCAGAACCCACCACCAAATTCTCTTGGCGCACACTTCTTCTCGGACGATGCTTCAGATGATGGGATTCAAAACACCGATGGACGTGAAAGTGGCAAACGTGGAGTAAAGATGACAGCCTCGATGTTAGCCAATGTGCCTTTTTCTGATAATCAGAATGGCAATATTGTAGTCCCGAAACTGAGAAGGGCTCAACGTGAAAAGGAGCTGAAACTTAACGACCTGGGCCATCGTATGGCTTGGCTACAAAGCAGAGTCTTTTCGGGTCGAAACTTGTTTTTGCAACGTGCATGTAAGTTACATACAAGAACGAAGCATTACAGACGAGATGGGACATAAAAACTAACTGATTTACACAGTAGACTGCTACCGCACTAAAGCTTGGGCCGCTATGGAAGTCAACACTCAAGACGTGAGAGCCGGTATGGCACACTTTGAATTACGTGCGGGCAAGCGTAGATGGGTACACCGTACTCGGCGAACCGTTGACAGAGATTAGAAATGACAGTTTTCAGAACGTTGAGGCCATTGTAGTATGGATTACTCACCCTAGTCATCAACTTGTTTTGCCCCCATGATTCTGGATATTTGCATTTTCTCGGCCTTGTGGTCCAAGTGATAGCCTAGAATGAGACATAGACTGCGTGAGTGGGAAAATCTGTTGCACAGTCGAAATTTGTATGTTGAAATATTTATTCATTTGTCAGCCTCATAATCAATGTAAATTATGCGCATACATAGATTTAATTTGCAAGGCAGTAATCTGTAGCTATATATGAATGAAACTAGTTTACGTTCCTGGTTCTGGCTTCCTGGTTTTGGCTTCCTGGACGGGGTAAAATCATGCCCGACTCATAACTGGGGTATGCGGCTCCGCCGCTACGCTCAACTGATCGAGTTTGCGTGAGCCAGCGCTGTATTTAAACTCTAGCGTCGCACCACTGCTCGATGTAGCCAGTATCTAACCTTTCCGACGCTGTTTTATGACCGCAATACATGCGCCATATACATTTCTTATTTCCACAATGTCGAATCCACGCGAGAAGATGCACCTTTGCCGACAGGACTGTCCCGTGGCGGAACTGGACGCACAGCCCAGAACTGCGAGTCAAGTCGGAGTGACAGATAATGCCATCTATGAGCTGTCTGGCGAATCGGTAGTATCTACGCAGTCTACGCAGTCTAGCGCAGGAGATATTATTTATTCTACAGGAGATCACAATCTTCCACAGGCAAACCCCTGGCCGTTTTATTTGGATGAGGCCGAACCTTCACGATCAGTGAATAAAGGAGGCTGCGTAAGCCATACCACAACAGTCTTGGAGCCACAGCCCGCTCACCCATGGCCTTATCATGGCGTTGACGTTGAACTGCATGAGAGATGCAATGACTTGAAATGGGACAAAGAATCTCATCAGTGCCATAATACGATGGTATCAAGACCATTAGGCCATCAGGTGCCGCCGAAGGCAGCCTCATCCGATACACCCGATACCCAGAGCAACATGTCCGATGATGCTAAGATGTTGAATCTTTCGCAAACTGGTAATAAAGTAACTGGCTGTCTCGATAATCGGTTTGATCCTAAATCATCATTAGACACTGTTACCACTTTACCGTTGAACGGCAAGGCGTGTGGAAACTTGACAGGCGAAATGGTCAAGGAAGATTTTCGTAAGTTGCCCATCTGAACTACTATCACTCGCTAACGGATGGAGGCACGACAGGCCTTGCTGTGCCGAGCTATCAGAAATTATCAGAGGCCAGTCAGGAAAAGTTTTCTCCCTTAGGAACAGAGACCAAATCTACCGGCGGCGCCTGTGAATGCAACATAGAGCACGCATCATTCATATCGCCCTGCCACGAAGTAGAGGCACAAAAGGCGAGCCTCACGAAAGGCAATATGCCAGCATCGCAAGTTCCATCTGGCTCCAATCTGCAGCCATGCTTGCCTACGCAAAACTTAGCATCTATATCCGACAGTGGCACTCCTACGACTAGAACTGAAACAGGACCGCACTGCTCCGTCCCTGTCGACCCCGCACAATTTTATAGAACAGCACAGTCGGCTTGTGCATCCCCGGAATGGCATATACCGGTTTCTGGATCTACGTCTTCCCCAGAAGCACCGCCCCTACCACCGCGGCCGCACCGCGAGCATCCCCCTTTGGTTGGCCTCAGTGCAGGGCCACATAGTAATGTGACCTTCCCCCCCCCTCCAAAGAGAAGCAATGTGTCTGCAACGCCCTCTGCACTACGTCTTCCACAACGACCACAATCGTCATCCAAATTCTTTGGAAGCTCCTCAGCGAAAAGATGGCTTGATAAAACAAACCAGGCGATAGAGGACACTTTGGATTCTGTGCTGCAAGGTCAGGTCGTACATCCCAACCGACCTACATACGCCGGTCACCTCCCTACACACTCATCTCAGCAGACCACACAATTGCCAGCAAACAAATTTTCGCATGGGACACCAAAAAGTGCATGGGATCAACACAACGGAGCATAAATAGTGCCGGTTGAGAGTGAAACTGAGCGGGCTATGATACATGACTGTGCCTGAATACTTGCCGCAGGTAAATACATTATACTGCTAAACATATGTTGGAGAGCTATTTCAGAGCGAAGCCATCAAAACCTTACTTTGATGGCAAGGATCACGCCTGAGTCTAGAAAAAGAAGAGAAAAACTGCTCTGTGTCTCCCTCAGCACAGATGTTCCCCTTCCTCATCACGGGAAAGCAGTATAGAAAGATTCATCGCATTCGGCTTCGAATTGCTGAATCTTCATCGCCCCTTCTGGAGGAGACGTCGCAAACTTGTTATCTCTTTGCGCGCCCTTCCAACGGTGTGGCGAAAGGCGCGGGGCAAGGAACAAAGGATCGCCTTGGAATGACGACGAAAGGCTCAGCTACAGCCAGTAGTGATTTGCACGCCCTTTGAATGTAAGGCTGAAAACTAGAAAATTACGGTAGCTGTCTATATTAGACGCAGCCTTGGCCGCCGCGTGACGAAGAGTCGCGCGATGAGGGGGATTATTTACACTGGAAGGGCGTGGAGTCACGTTCTTTGTCACAGAAAGGGGCCATGCCAAACGAGTTGTGATCAAGTCCCCACCGAGGGACCTGTAATCAGTAGATATGATCTGTTTCCATACTTCCATACTTCCATAGAACTTGAGACTAAGCCGGATGGCACTGTAAACCAGTAAGTATTTCTATCTTCATTGGAGAGAAGGCAGTAACAGAAAGCCTTTCGTGATGGCAGTAACAGAAAGCCTTTCGTGATGGCACTCACATAGCTCCTAGGCGCGTATGTAATAGTCAGCTGCTCTGCCCTGCTGGTTGGGTTGTGCAGTGCATGCAGATGCTGCAGTTTTGCACACAGCTGCTAAATACTAACTGTAGTGCCTTCTTCCGCTGGGGAACGGACGATATTAGGACCTTACCTTACTAGGTACCTACGTAGTATCCGTAGGTGGTATAGAGGTACCGACAACTAAGCTGTCGACTGCTGGTGATGGCAGGTAGCAGGTACCTCTGGCGAAACACAAGACCTGTCGCACAGCACAGGCCACAGAGCGCTAACCACGACTCGAAATTCCTTCTGTTGCTACTACTAAGCGGTTCTCCCTCTTCTCCTCCCTACCTCGCTAACTACTACTCTTCCTCTTTTCGTTCTTCTATTCATCCACCCCCTCCTCCATCCGTCAACCTCTTCCTAACCAATTTTGCATCTGGTTCCCAAGGCCACGATCTTCCCACCAGAGATTTGGAACTGGACAGAGCAGCCGCGTGCTTGTGGAAGAAAAGAATCATTTCGATTTGCGTGCTATTCTCCGCACCTCGCTTCTGGCCGACAACCGTCACCGCCGCATCTCCCATCCAACGTTCACCGCCACCATCCAGCTCTGCATCTCTCACAAGATCCTGTAAGCATATACAATCGCCCCGGAGTCAGTGCCGGTCAGCTTCGCTCCCCTCATGCATTCCACTCATGAATGTGGCATTGGCCAGTCAAGCTGGGAGCCTTTCAATGCCTCGAGTGTAGCATCACTTCATTTCCACGCCGGCTAGCTACAATAGTAGTCCGACAAAACTATTTAGATTCGTCAAAACGATGATTTCTTTTACATATCATTAATCTAAGATACCGACTACAGGCATACAGAACTATCGATCGCGTACAACGCGGAAGAAAATTGATTTCAACACTAGCGAGTCTAGAGATAACATCGTTCAGGATGACGACCATGGTACGAGAACAATTTTTTGTGGAATTTAGTTGAACTTGAAGCCCACGCCTGGTTCTGGCGTGAGGAGCCATCTGTAATTTTCAGTACTAATTCGACCTGCACAGGATCTTCGTGTCGGCAACAAATACCGAATCGGTCGAAAGATTGGGTCTGGCTCGTTCGGCGACATTTATCTGGGCACCAATATCATCTCTGGGGAAGAGATTGCCATCAAGCTGGAATCGGTCAAGGCAAAACATCCGCAGCTGGAATACGAGGCTCGCGTGTACAAATCGCTAGCTGGCGGGGTTGGCATTCCCTTTGTCCGCTGGTTCGGAACTGAGTGTGACTATAATGCTATGGTTCTTGACCTCCTCGGCCCCAGCTTGGAAGACTTGTTCAACTTCTGTAACCGTAAATTCTCATTGAAGACGGTACTTCTACTTGCTGATCAACTCATCTCGCGAATCGAATACATCCACGCAAAGAGTTTTATCCATCGGGATATCAAGCCAGACAACTTCTTGATGGGTATCGGAAAACGCGGCAACCAGGTCAATGTTATTGATTTTGGTCTTGCCAAGAAGTATCGAGACCCTAAGACTCACTTCCACATTCCTTATCGTGAGAACAAAAATCTCACCGGCACCGCTCGTTACGCCTCTATCAACACGCACCTTGGCGTCGAGCAGTCTCGCAGAGACGACATGGAATCGCTGGGCTACGTGATGCTTTATTTCTGCCGTGGGTCACTGCCATGGCAGGGGCTCAAGGCGGCAACCAAGAAGCAGAAATACGACCGCATCATGGAGAAGAAGATGACGACGCCTACGGAGGTCCTCTGCCGTGGGTTCCCCAATGAGTTTGCCATCTATCTGAACTACACACGCTCTCTTCGCTTCGACGACAAGCCAGATTACAGTTATCTGCGCAAGATCTTCCGGGATCTCTTCGTCAGAGAGGGCTTCCAGTACGACTATGTCTTCGACTGGACTGTGTACAAGTACCAGAAGAATGCACAGGCTATTGCTCAAGCTGTTGGCCAAGCTGCCGATGATGACGAGAAAGCTCGTGCCTCGCGAGCCAATGCTGCAGCCGCTGCGCCTTCTGGTGCTGCCAAGCCAGGTGCTATTCCCAGCTCTCGACGGAAGATGCTCGAGCGTGGATCTGGTGCTGGTGTGGACACTCCAGACACCAACCGCGCCATCGGTGGAAGCGATAGGATGTGAGTCCCTTGACAAGCCCAACTTTTCTTTCTAAGCCGACGTTATTTCGCGAATACATGCGTCTCGCATTCAACCATGTTTACCGACTAGACATTTGCTGACAAGTGTGGCTGACTCAGTGGACGATAAACAGGCTTCGCTCTGCTTCAAAAGGAGCGGGATACGCCTCTGGCAGCTATCGACAAATGTGAATTTCGACAAGGACTTAGCTTTAGGCCCATTATGCAGCTGGGTTACCGGGCAACGCTGCTGACTTGTAGAGCGCAACCAATTGTTGACTAGCTTGCGGCGGTTGTTGGAGCGTCGTTTCTCTAACACACCTTGCGTTATTCCCACAAGTCCTATCTCTCAACAGCAACACATCACTATATCTTGTTCTTCGACGCACCGTACATTTACGACTTCATTCATGGCTCGGATGGCATCGCACGGGGGAAACAAAGTAGCCAAGGCTTATCGCCTAGGGTTGCGTTCCCCGTCAATGCTACATCGGAAAGGCATGCCCGGGTGTGCTTTACGTATTCCCGAATTTGCCGGGCCATCTCCCACACCGTTGAGAAATGGAAGCTTAGCAACTTTTCTTTCATCCTGGTGGACCTCCATCTACTGAAGCCTCATCAGGTCCAGACTCGTCGATGCAGAGGATGTGCTCAGACAACCCGACTTTCCTTGTTCATTGTGTTTCTGTTTCTGTTTGTTCTGGTTTTGTCTTTCGATGGAAAGTTTAGTTCCTTCGGTCACTATCGATTAACCCGGAGTTGAGGAGGCGTTGCGCGTGGGGAATGTGTAAAAGCACAGGCCCCCTCGTAACTGCAATCCCTTTGACCAGTATTCTGCGCCACCTCCCTTTGTCTTTGATCACACATGTTTACGTTGGCATGAACATGGGACAGCAGCACCGTGTTGTACGTTGTGCACTGTTGAGAATTGATTTGTTGCACTACCTGCAATGAAAGTTGAAAAGAGCAGATTCTCTGAGTGTTTACAGCGTCGACGATTTCATCTCGTAAAAGTTGCGGGAGGATGGTGAAGACCGGGGACACTAGCAATACGAACCTGGTGGACTAGTACAAGAGTGCGCAACGATAGTTAACAGATTGTTTTCTCCCATAAGCCTAATTGCAAATGGATTGATAGCCCGCCAGTAGATGCGTACCATGTTGAATGCCTCTTCCGCTTAACGAATTCGAGTTACGACTCTGACATCTTACCCAGCGGCTAAAGCTGACTTTCCCTGTAGCTGTCTTTCAAATCATATATGCTATTAACGAATGTTGTCTGCAACTTAAGATTTATCTGATGGCTTTGAGCTCTTCTGCCTGTCTCAAAACTGTGTCCAGATCTAGGAGCTGAAAGTCGGCAACACGCAGAGGTGCATCTACATCCGGGTTGCGAACCGCGGTAGAAATCATGTATTCCCTCCCCAGGAACCACCCAATCCTTAAATCCACGTCATTGACAAGTTTGCCACCAGCTGGTCCAAAGTAAACCTTGAGTCCGCCATCGTCAGGCGTCTCCCCAGGTGGCGTAAAGTCTCTCATCTCCAAATCGCACAGCCAGCTTGCGAGAAGTGCCTCGCCCGTCATTTTGACATAGGCTTCTCTCAGACACCAGAGCGTGTAGAAGTAAGCTAATTTTCTGTCCGCCATATCCTCCCTACTACCCATAGCACTGACTGGCAGATTTCTCAACCGCCGCGCTTCAACAGGGGACAGCACCGAGTCATGCATATCGACATACTTTCCCCAACCCTCGTTCTCAATTGTCTCTATATCGCGCGTTCGTCTTTCACCAGGACATACGACATCTACCCCGACTTGTGTGCCCGATGGCGCGTCTAACGCGGCAAACATAACGACCAGACCGGCCTGATGCGAGACGTTAAAGATGAGGGGTTGGCTCTGGGAGCCTGTTGGATGATAAAATACGGGTTTGGTCTGTGGATCGCGCACCCACGTAGCGGCGTCCCAGGCTACATCGGTGATGTTCTGGGCGATTACCAGGCGCTTGAGAAGCGCAGAGCCAAGTGCGAGCTTTGCATCACGGACGTGATAGTAACGTAAAACTGCAACCCTCTCCTTTTCCAATAGAAGAGCCATGGCACGCGCAGCCTGTAGATAATCAATCAGTAATTAACAGTTGCCACAGACGATTGTTTCTGCTCGAAAGCCACGTACAACATGCTCCAGCTCGGCAGTCTTGGTGGCCTCAGGCCACAAGTTGCGCGTGTCCAGTACCCATTGTATTGAAGAAACCATATTGTATCCGGTATCTATTCCTACAATGTGTTTAGCAGCTCAGCCTTCTTTGCCGGTCGGAATCCAACTCTTCTGTGGTGCTAGACAGACAACATATGGGAGGGACCACTGGGTCGCGCTGGATAGAAAAGATTTCAAGAGCCGCAAAAATTAGGGCACCGGGGATAAGTGTGAGTGTTCAACAAAGCTGAAAACGACAGAAAAGCCGTGGAAGGAGTCTAAAGTCAGCGTAAGATTCCAGCTGACGATGAGATTCCCAGCTTGGATAGACAGGCCTAAGCGGGGCTTCATAACGCGTGGCATTTTATGTTGATCGAGCAGGCTCAGTGCCACCCCAATTGTAGCCTGCTAACGAGAGACTTGCCGGGATGGAACGTGTACGGAGTACTAGGAAGAAAATAAACCTGGAATCTCCTATTATTCAGATACAATGCATCGTTCTTAGGCTCGAGCAGAGAGACCGGCTTTCGAAAACATGTACCTACGGAGTCATTTCCCAGACTTTCAAGATCGAGAACACTGGTACGGAGTAGATCTGTCACGTTGAACTTTAAGGCCCTATTTAGAATCGACCACCTGGGCAGCTAACGAGCTACCGAGGTACCCGCTGGATGGGCTAGGTACCTACCTAGTACCTACCTACCTACTAGGGTTGTTGGTACCGTGCGCAGTACAAATGCAGCTGACCTCGTTGCGCTAAACGCTTCCGTGCACAGCCTCCCAAAGCTCTCTCTCCACCCTCTCTGGCAGAACTGTGAAGATGCCTGCCCACAACGAAGAAGATCAGCAGCACCTTGTTGACCCAATCACTGTTCCTGCGATCAGTTTTCTTGCGAACCAGGACAGAATGGCACCATCAACTGTGGACTTGCTTTTCTTGACTTTCAACTGCGCAAAAGCTTTAATAAATACGACAGTATTTGCCAATCATTTTGAAGCTGCGCTAGGGCAGAATGCCACTGACCTGCCAGACCTGGTTGTGCTGTAGGTGGACTGACTGGCACACTGTTTCAAACTGATGGCTTTAATTCGTACTGATGCTTTGTACAGATCTCTGCAAGAAGTTGCACCGCTTAGCTATGCCTTCATTGGCGAGTACTTCCTGCGGCCATACATTGAGCGATTCGATGCTGCAATCAACCAAGCAGCTTCACAATATCTTCTGAAGCATGGCATAGCCAACTCGATGCCACTAGCTCCCGAACGAACGACACAGCGAAAGACATATGTACTTATGAGGTCAAAAAATGTTGGATACACAGCTATTCTATTATTCGCAAAGGAGTCAAGTCGCATCCGGAGCGTCAAAGAGGCCGAAGTCGGCTTCGGCACAGCCGAGATGGGCAACAAAGGCGCTGTTGGTTTAAGAGCTATATATGACGCTGGAGAAGGCGGATATACGGAAATGACATTTGTTGCAACACATTTGGCCGCCATGGAGTGGAATTTGCCGCGTAGAAATGCCAACTGGGCCTCCATAATGCGCTGCATGACGTTTGGTGACCCGATGCCTCTGCTCAACCGTATGAGCAGCCAAAGATCCGTACCAGCCGCTGATGATGACAGAGAAGGGGAACGATCAGGGCTCCTGCAGGGTGGTAGAGATACCTCTGACTCTGATATGTTGCAAGCGCAGCTTCACGATCTATCGCTCTTCAAGCCGACAGCGTTTCTCTTCGTTGGAGGGGATCTGAACTACCGCATATCAACAACCTCTCCTCCTCCAGGAGCGGCTTTTCCAAGCATGGATCCAAACTCGGATAACTTCTACCCGAGGTTTCTTGAACTAGACCAGCTCACACGGGAGAAATCAGCCGGAAGGACACTACATGGAATGACTGAAGCCCCAGTGCGTTTCCCACCGACTTACAAATACGATGTTCAGGAGGATAAGATAGGGAACGGTAATGAGATGGATCCTGTCCCATGGAAATTTGCGCCACATCGCTATCCTAGCTGGACGGATCGCATTCTGTATTTGGATCTTCCGAGTTGGACTACTTCTGAGTCAGGCAGCAACCGGTTTACAGTACACGCGTACGATGCCCTACCGCTCCAGCGAACGAGCGACCACAGGCCCGTATTTCTGCGCATCGAGGTACCAATTCTCGGTCCGTCAGACCTGATTCCACCGGGAGAATCAGTAGCGGCGTCAACAGACCCCCGAGTGCGTCTTCCTGCAGAGCTCGATCCGGAGGCTTGGGGACGTCGAGCAGCAGCGAGAAGACGTGAGCTTCTAGTGGGCTGGAGCATGTTCATCTGGAGTACAAACGAAGGTGTATGCTTATTGGCTACTATTTTGATTGCATCGATTGGCAGCTACTGGATATATCGCTCTACTTAGATAATACCACATGAAATCATCTTCTGGTTGCATAGCTACTGTACAGGTCTTTAGCAGACGAACGCAGCCTCTAATAACGAACACAACCATCTTCAATATGTACTATGGTAGCTGTGATAACATTGTCAGTCACCTGCCGGTCTTCCCCTAAAACGTCACATCAGGAACTACCAGCCATGTAAGTTCAAGCAGACTTAAGGACCTAAAAATCTTTGAAATATTGCTCATACTGCTGGGCCATTTCAAGTGTGTACGTGTCTCGCTTTCCGTCATCTTCTGGATATACATCAAAGCATTGAGCATCACCAACATGGCGGACAGGGGGAATAATAGGGCCTGACGACCGCCTCCACAGTACATCTTCCCAGACAATGTTCCGGAAGAATGGGTGCGCCTTGACTCTGCTCGCTCCGCCACTTATATTTCCTAACCTCCGTGAGCGATCGACTGTGCAGAAGGAGCAGATGATGTCCTTAGCTTCCTCGGACACCAATGCATCCGCTGGGAAGGTAATGGGCTTCTCCACAATCCTGGTACAAGAGTTAAGCATTGTTCTTCGACATGATTCATTGCATGCAACTCACTGCTTGTATATTTCTATCGGGTTTTGGTGCCAAAATGGAGGATAGCCGGTCAGGAACTCGTATAGTAAAATGCCAAGTGCCCACCAATCCACAGCCGTCGTGTGGCCTTTATTGTGTATCACCTCAGGGGCGAGATACTCTGGTGTTCCACAAAGTGTGTATGTTTCAACGGGTCGATCATCCTGGTGTCCCAGCCTCTTCGCAAACCCAAAATCGACAAGTTTGATGTGGCCGTGCCTGTCAAGAAGCAAATTCTCTGGCTTGAGATCTCTGTACGCAACGCCGCCTTGCTGCTCGTGAAGGTACTCCAGAACCAAGACGATCTCAGCGGCATAAAATCGGGCGACAGGCTCCTCGAACCGCCGAAATTTCCTCAAGTAGCTGAAGAGTTCGCCACCAGGTACGTAGTCGAGGAGTAAATAGAGGGAATCAGCATCGGCAAATGAGGCGATTAGATTGGTAATAAACGGATGGCCGGCAACATCTGCAAGCACTGCTCGTTCGTGGCGTACATGATCGATTTGTTTCAATTTAATGACTTCTGTTTTTCGGAGAATTTTCAGTGCATAAACCTCTGATTCTTCTTGTTGGTGAAGCGAGGTTGCTGCCGTGACCGATCTGACAAGACAGACTCGGGCAAATGTCCCTACGTAGCATTAGTTCGATTGAACCTGACACAGCTCCGGTGAGAGCAAATGGATATACAAACCTGTGCCAAGGGTTCTGACCAGCTTGAAATTTGACAGCTTGAAATTGCGCGCCGGCGCTGGGGGCTTACTTATGGCGCTGTTCAGAGTAGAGCTGGCGGGTTTGGCTGCGATTGTATTGTAGCCAGCTGGCTGAGCAACAGAAAATGATGCCATAATGCCGGTCATATATAGAGCGCTGCGTAAGTCCTTTATTCATTAAAAGGGGCTCCATTCCCACCGTGTGACCGGCACGGCAAATGATGAAGGAGGTAACTTAAGAACAGGCAGGCAATTCACACAAAGATGCTGTGCGATCCATAGCCGTAATTGACCAGTCACTGACAAGACGATTGTGCTTTCCGCTTCGGATTTCTAGAGATGTATATGACAAGTCCACTGGCGACGGAACCTCAGATGATGGCTATGGCGCTGAAATCTGCAGAGAAGCGAAGCAGATGCTGGATTGGAACTGTGCTTTCACTGAGCGGCGACATCACAGACGACACAGGACCGTGCGTCAGGTGGGGCCGTGGTGGCCAAGAGGTCAATGTACTCTTCGATGGAAGGTACTTCCACAAGCTCCATTTGGCGCGTCGAGGTACCTCCAGTAGGCGGGGGCAGCATGAGCCCGCGTGGCGGTGGGCAGTTCTGTCTCGCAATGCGCCACAGTGTCCATACTGGTGCAACATGTACCTGTTTTGTATGTACCTCTCTGACTACCTACCTAGTACCTGTACCGATACATATTGTAACAGAGATCCACCGGCTTGAGGCTCGGCTAGGTATGTGAGGTATGTAGGTACGAATGACATATGGTCAAAAAGTGAACAATCCACCCTTTAAAGCTGCAACAACACCAGCTTCACTCGCACAGTTCTGGAGTATACCCATACTGGGACGGTTCGTCAATCCATCTGAAATCTTCAGAAGCTTGGTAGCCCCCTTCAAGTGCGTCGTCCTTCTCCAATTTTGCCTGGCTCGGCCCCAGCTGCGAGGTTGAGACGACGAGGTCGATCCGTCGACATGCGCGTCTGAGGAAAAAGCTGGAAACAATGTTCTCCAACTTCTCAAGCATAGTGCAGAAGGCACAGCAGCTCATTGACCCCACCCAGGGACTGAATCTCTCCAGTTCTGACCGGAATCCATCGAAGGCATCCCTCTTCCAGAGCCAATTCCGGCTCCCGCCTTCCCAGAACCCCCTCTACGAGATCAGTTCTGAGCTCACTATTCCACCATCGAACGCGACCGGTGGCGATAGAGACCACGATAGAGGATGGCATTACGTGGGTAAGCTACATCTCTCAGAGGCTTTCCTTTGCTTTTCAACAACCCCCACGAGTTTCTTGCAGTCGGCGAGCACAAGCACATCTGCTGCCTTTACTGGCCAGACTCATGGCGGCGGGCCTAGCGGGAACGGATTCAGCTTTCCGCTCTGTGCGATTAGACGCGTAGAAAGGCTCAATAGCCAGAATTTTCAGGTCAGTAGGGACGACACTTTTGTTTTGTTGAGGCTATCATTAACCATCCGTATCCAGTTTGCCCTCGCCATAACGACATGGAATGGACTGCTTACCGATAATCAAAAAGACAAGGACGCGGCGCCGGGAGATAATCGAGATATCAAAGAGCAACGCATAACCCTTCATCTCGCAGGAACTAGGCAAGCCTGTGAACGGTTCTGTGATGGTCTGAAAAAGGGACTGCGGGCCGGGGTTGGCAACGTCGGCAAGCTGCGACGAGTCATCTCTGAATGCTACTCGGAATATCTCTTGCGGTCTGAAGAAAAGAAAGACAGTGCACCTCCAGATGCAGGCCTCGGCATGGCATTCCGCTACCCGGGTGATCCCAAGAAGCTGAGGGACAGGGCCAAAATGCGACTCTGGGCTGAATATTTGCGAGACAACGGCCGGAGTGCGACACTCCTGCGACAGCCTACCTTCCACAAGCTAATACGGGTTGGCTTGCCCAACCGGCTTCGAGGCGAAATGTGGGAACTGACGTCTGGCTCTCTATACCTGCGCCTTGAGTCCCCAACCCAGTACGCGGAGACGCTGGCAAAGTTTGAAGGGCAGGAGTCACTTGCCATTGACGAGATAGAAAAAGACCTGAATCGAAGCTTGCCCGAATACCCTGGCTTTCAGAGCGAGGAAGGTATTGGACGTCTACGTCGTGTTTTGACCGCTTACAGCTGGGTTGACACTGATGTCGGTTATTGCCAGGCCATGAACATTGTCGTAGCAGCACTTCTCATCTACATGTCCGAATCCCAGGCTTTCTTTCTCCTCTCTACTCTCTGCAACAGGTTGGTACCTGGATACTACTCCACTACCATGTACGGCACGCTTCTTGACCAGAAAGTATTCGAATCTCTTGTGGAAAGAACAATGCCAATTCTCTGGGAACACCTTGTCAAGAGCGATGTCCAACTTTCCGTGGTATCACTACCATGGTTCTTATCACTCTATATCAACTCTATGCCGCTTGTCTTTGCCTTTAGGGTTTTGGATGTATTCTTTGTGGAGGGTCCGAAAGTCTTGTTTCAGGTTGGCCTGGCCATCTTGCGTATCAACGGTGAAGAGCTTCTGGATGCCACAGACGATGGTGCTTTCATATCGGTCCTAAAGACATACTTCGCCCGGCTCGACCAATCGGCTCATCCCAACTCCGAAAACCCCAAGCTTCGTGCAGTGACCCGATTCCAAGAGCTGATGGTGGTTGCGTTTAAAGAATTTTCTGGCATCACTCACAGTAGCATCACAGAGCTGAGATTACAGAAGAAGGATGGAGTCCTTAACAATATTGAAAACTTTGCCAAGAGAACCGCTATTCGAAACCTCGGCCCGGACAGCAAGCTCCTCTCCAACGAGGAGCTGGGATCTCTCTACGACAGATTTTATAATGTTCTGTACGAGCGACAGCAACGAGATCGCATGATGTTAGAGGAGGCGCAACGCAGGGCCAAGGCCAGCAGATCGCGTGTATCCGAAATCTTCGCCGCTGGTACTCCTGATCAGGTAGAGAAAGGGCGCGTAGGCCTGGGGCCAAGTACCAGTCTGATGGACTACGACGCATTCCGCGAGTTTCTCGCCAGCTTGTGCCGCTGGGCAGTATCTGACTCGCCGGGGCAGTCCAAGAGGAGCACGGGGATGGAGACTGAGCGGCAGGGTAAAGCCAACGGCGGCCGAGGGCCTTCACGAAGCTACTCACCTTGGGGTTTCGGACCAGAGCCGGCCCAACACGAGTTCTTAGAGCGCCTCTTCGACAAATGGGACGCCGACGGCAACAAGGCTCTAACTCTTCAAAACGTTGTTTCCGGCCTGGCAGGCATCAAGGGCAAGAAAGATATAATGGGTACCATCACTTATTTCTTTGAGCTCTATGACGATGATGGAGATGGCAAAGTTGACCGAGAGGGTATCCTCCGCATCTCTGAAGCACTCTTGTTTCTGTCAAGGCGTGGCCTGGAAGGGTCACTAAGCCCCCTTACCGACGTTCCCCCGCAGGAAACTCTAGACAGCCACTCGCCCGGCGTATCTACGAACGAAAGATTTCTTGGAAGCGTGAGTGCCTTCATTCGCCGATGCTTCGAGTATGCAGACCCAGATCATCCACAAAACAGGAGCGAAATGGATGACCTGATTGTAATGAATGAAGACCGTAGCTCTGGAGGAGACGACACATTTGCTGTCGGCGACGAGGAGGAAGAAGAAAACAGCCAAGATGCGCCCAGGTTTGGACCATCCGTGGAAGGCAAAGGTACCTCACAAAGTTACGTCGCCAAGGCAAAGTCTGAGGCTGCGAATGCCGCTCTGGATCCCGCCCACCCGCTTCACATTACGCTACCGACTTTCCGGATGGTCGTGTTGGCTGATGAACTTCTTGAGCAATTCTTCGAGTCCTCCTTTCCCCTCTCATTCCACGTCATAGAAGGCGTTCCGGATGTCCTCGCATCCACAGGCCCGTTACTCACAACATTCTCCAGCCTCGGTTTCGGCACGAAGCACCAAACAGCACCCGTCGGCCCTCCCGGTGCAGGACGAGGGCTTCGCGGTGTCCTGGACAACATAGTCACGGATGGTATGCGCGTAGCTACGGAGGTGCGGAGGCGAATGGAGGAAGCCCAGAAAGAGCTGGAGAAGAACGCAATCCCTGGCCAACGTCCAGAGGATGACGAGGAGGAGGAGGATGATGTCGCCTTGCGGGCTGAGCTTACATCCGGCCGTAGCGCGGACGTTGAGCGTCGCTCCGTGCGAAGCTCTGACCGAGATCTGTTGGATGCCGCCGAGGTGTCTGCCGGGCCTACGTCAAAAATGACTGTCGAGCGGCTAGTTAATATTGATTCTGATATATCTGTGCCGAAACCAACAACGCCACAAGAAACGGCTGGGGTTGTTGAGTTCGAAACTTGACGGGAAAAATAGATTTACAAAAGGAAAAATTGATTTATTTTGTTCAAGGTTAACTTCCGCGGAGGCAAGGTCCTACATTTAGACAAAAAAATCAAATAGAACACCGAATCTCGCACGCATTATTCGAAATTGCCCCTTACAGCCACTATCAACCAACCACCCCCCCAGTACGACATGTAGTTTTACAGTATGGTGTCCTCCTCATGAATGCCCTAGCAGGCCGCAGACCTACGAGGTGCATATTCTATTGCTCCAGGTGAGCTATATCTTTAGTTCCTTAGTTCCTTACAGAGCTTTCTTTCTTACTGTCTATATCTTCTCTTGTTTATAAAGATACTACTGGTGTCTGTTTATCTATGGGCGAGGCAAAAGACGCTTGCAAGAGTTCCAGCTAGATACTAATAGTAATACGCAAAGAGCTGTATGGGAGGTACGGGTTCGTTCTGTACAGGCTGAATCTTATCCGTAAGGGGAGGCTTTCTCTATCCTAATATGGTGTGTAGGAAAAGGCTCTGGTAAGCTCCGAAAAAAAATGCACCGATATTTGCTAGAGTATTATAATTGTTTTTTGTAAATTTATTTATGGAATCATTTATTTGGGCAGCTGTTTAGAGATGTGCTCTGGTCAGAAAAAGAATGTTACTTCTTTTTCTATAAATGACTAAAAACATAATTGTTTATTCGTCAAGCAGTAAAATAAGAACTGGTATTATATATGCCTATGTTATACGTTATAATACTAAATTTAGTGTGAAATCATCCGTTTTTTTTTTCGTGCCTCGGCTCGCCCTGCTTGCCTTGACAATACAAATAAAACTGCCTTCTAAACAAATGTTTGAAAGGTGTTTTTTTGCTAAAAAGGGTAAAGTATTATTATACATTGATCTTATAACGTTTATATGTTATTAAATTTATTTTTCTTCTCTGTGCAGCATCGTTGCACTTTTTTCTTTTCTTTTCTTTTCTTTTCGTCTCTTATTTAAGCCGCAGACTACTAGTAGTACCCAGTAGACTTCCACCTTTTTTTTTTTTTTTTGCTTCTCTGTACAGCTCTTTCTTTTATTAAGCCACTCTTAATTATTTTTTTTATACAATGTAATATCAAAAGTTTACAATATTCCATCTGTATGGTAGATCTGCTTTCAAAATATCAACCTTTTTATATAAAAAAAACAATATGCTTCGATTAGCTATTATTTATAGTGATAGTTGGTTTTCACTCTGCTAGCACCAGCCTCTATCTACATTTTCCCGCCGCGCAACCCGTAGCCAATAAGCTTTTGGTTGGTGCCCTTTAGTTAGACTGGAGATCGTGGCAACTGAGCAAGCAGCCACCCACCTAAAACTGGTTGCGTGGGCGCGTCCAAATGTGGTCGGCATTGTGCCCCTTTTCGGTACCTGGGTGTACAAGCTATTTCACCCCACACAACACAACACTGGATACGATACGACGTGCCGTCGGCAAACACTCTCCTCTCCACCCCGTATCATACATATCCTCAACACTGAAAGAGTTTGCATTCCTGAAATAGAACAATTATTTTCAGGAGTCAGCAGCCTCTCATTCAAACACACTGACGAAAATGTCAACTGCAGGTGCTTCTGGGCCTCGAGGTAAGGATACCGCAGGAAGCGCAACAAAAGTTGCACGCGGAAACCCGCCGTTCAACTGTGGCGACTTCGTCATGACCTCGAAGCCGTCTAACTCTCTTCTGCAGGGCAGCAAGGGGCCAAAGGAACGCATCTGTCAGCTAACCTCCTTTCTAATAACCCCTTTCGAAACCGCGCCGCCTCTCCATCGAATGTTGAGACAGCTGGAGCCACTCTAGCATCTTCACCTTTCGACGACCCTCCGCCACACCGACCGCTTTCCCGTAATCCGTTCCTGGATCAGCCTCCGGTTATACGCTCGCCGGGAGTAGCATCCACTCATTCTGACTCGAAAAGTTTGTCTGCGGAGGATATATTTGTATGTGTGAGAGTTTCCCGCGGCTGGGCCAGCGCCTCGAGAAACGCCTGCCGGAACTAAACTGCATTGCTTACTCCTTCCCTTTTACAAGCCGCCAAGCACTACACCAACCATGTTGACGATTTACTAATTTTCCTTCTAGAACTCATTAACTCTAGACGATAGCAAGACCGCAGACTTTCAACCATCATCTCTACCCAGCGCAAGGCGGCCTATGGAGCACCGTCAACAATCCACCAGGTCTGGTGATAAGCAAGGGCCTAAGCCACTGTCCAGCATGAAGCATCGGCCGACTAAGTCTCAAGAAGCTGCTCTGAGAGCAAGAAAACACGCTCAAGATTCACAGCCTAGCTCGTCACGTTCACCTCAGCGGAAACCTCAACGACGACCGCGACGCAATTCCGAGTCATCGCTTATGGACTTCGATGTAAAGCCTATTACAGATGAGGAGCGGAAGATGATTGAGGAAAAGCGACGCGAAAAGGACCGGGGGCGGCGCGAGGGTCGAGATGGGAAGGAAAAGGGAAGGTCCAGCAGACCCAGTCGACGGCTTGATATCATAGACCAGCTTGATGCCACGAGCATTTATGGCACTGGATGTAAGTACAGCCAGTATCTTTGTGCTTGGACTTGTAGTGTATGCTAATAATTTTGCTAGTGTTCCACCACGACGGTCCTTTCGATGCCCTCAACCCACACCGCAATCGTCATAGCAGCCGACGTGCTCCGATGCAAGCATTTCCAAAAGACTCGCTTAACAACTCCCTTGGCGGCTCTGGTCCTCTGAACCAGCAAGCGGACCATTCCACTTTCATGGGGGAAACTAGCGAAGCCTTTAGAGACTATGCAACCGGTGCGCGAGTAAAGACTGTGTCTAGCCAGGCGGCCATCTTCAATCCTGTGTCCCGCGGCGAAATGATACATGGTGACGAAAGCCATGGCCTGGGCACTTCGACTTTCTTGGAAGGTACTCCTGCCGCTCGGACAGCTATTGCCCGACGTGAAGCTGAACAGGCGCAAGAGGCTATGGCAGTCGGCATTCAACGAAAAAAGTCTCTCGCACACCGTATCCGGCACATGAACAAAGGACCCCGTGATTATAATAGCACCGTTCAGAGCTCAAATCCCGGCGTGATCTACGGTCAATCGTCTCCTGATGCCATGCCAGCTCGTTCAGGTGATGGCTCAGAACCCAACAACGGCTACTTTTCAGAATTTGGCCAAGGCGAGGACAAGATAACGATCAAGGCCCGTGAGGGTACGTTGTCACCGGTTAGCCCGCCGCCCGTGCCAAGACGCGGCTCGGGAGCTACCTTGGAAAGGCGTGCGACAACAGATGCAACCAGCCCGGCAGAAGACGTCCCATCTAAATCAACTGGTCTGCTCGGGAGGATGAAAAGTTTGAAAGGGGGTAGAAAGCCACGAAATGTAGACGGCGCAAACACCTTGCCTGTGAGCCAGGGTTGAGCTGCCTTGCCGTGGTAGAATTGTTTGGTCGAAGAGAAGAGCGGGAAAGCAGAGAGGTCTTGTCTGGCCATGCTCGGGAGTGACTCCTGGCGACTGGTTGTTTTGTTCCTTTTTTTCGGATGGCATTCGAACTGGCAGAGATTGTCCGCTGCAGTGTTCCCATCCACCTTCTTGTGCGCCAATATTACAACTTCAGAGTTCTGCCCGTATAATAGTTCACCTCTGGGCTGGAATTAACTGGATTTCCTATTTGCTGAAACTGTTAAAAGGCCAAGAAGGGCTATCCCATGAGTGCGGCGAGCATATCCTTCCTTGGCCATCGACATTGTATTGTGACAGCGGGCAGCCGTTGGTATTTCTATCTGCGAATGCAGAAGTAGCTGTAAAGATTGAATTGGCATTTATTTCGAATCCAAAAAGAGCTGTGGTGTAGTCGCCACTTTCGTGCAGGCCGCCGCTCCAAGATATTAAAGTCTTGCTCGGCTCGACCCAAGGTGGGTCTCCTTGATGGCTTTTGACTGCGGGCTCTTCTCTTGCAACAGTAGATATGAAATATATATCTATACAAAATACAACAGCGTTTTCGAAATGGATCATGGTGGTAACTCTGCCAATGTTTTGCTCACGAGCCTAGTCCAACCTGAGCCGGTGCGTGCGTCACAGCTTTCTACCGACGAGTTAAATGAACAGGAACGCCTCTCGACGATGAAACCACTTCGATATGGGTGTGCTGAGCTGGATAATGCCGTCCTCCTCGGTGGTCTGCGTAGAGGTTCCATAGTAGGGGTTAGTGCCGATGATGTAGACGGATTTGGGCTGCTAGTAGGTTTACACTCGATTCTACGGGACGCAGACACTGATCCAATTAGATGGGGCTGCAAGTGATGACGAAGGCAATACTGGACGGCTCAGCAAAGCATGCCCTGGTAATAACACCCAAATCACAGGCCTCGATATCTAGATTGATTATAGATATTATGAGATCGGAGCTATCGAGGACGAACCCAGCCCCCGCGAGCATCCAGCAGAGTTGTCTTGCCAGTCTTGAGCTTATTACACTCTCCGTTGTGTTTGACACGGATGGGTTATGGCAAACTGTATCGGAACTTCAGACGCCGGGCATTCGATATTCTCGCTGCTCCAATGCGTCGAAGGACCACAAGTCGGCGTTTATGGATTCTATGGAGAACCTCGCGCAAGAGTTACATGATACCGAGGAGAACGCGTCGCAAAGAGTCGACGACTCGACCATGTCGAACGACAGTCGAGGTCAAAGCTCTTTTTCGCTCCCCGATATTATTGTCATTACACACTTTTCCACTCTCCTCACGTCACTGTTCGCCGGGAGGGAGAAATCAGCAGCCCACCAGTCAATCGCACTGCTGAAAGCACAGTTACGGCTTCTGTCCAATTGCTCAGCCACGAATCCGTTAATATTGCTGCTGAACTCCAATACATCAGAAGCTGTCGAGGTACTTGAAGGGCCTGTTTGCAATGCTTCAGGCCATGAGAATCCTTGTAGGCCAAGACATGTTGAACCGACACTCCGCTCATTATTCATGTTCCCACCCCTTGTCCGTCCTACCAGACCAAGTTTCGGACTTATTTTCAGTCAATTTCTTGACTTGCATCTTCTATGTACGAATGTAGCAAACCTGCCGGCCGCCATGTCATATAGGTGCTCCGCGCTTCGCCATTCTCCTACACTAGTAGAAGTACTTCAAGATGAATTGAGCCGAAGATTTAGACATAATTCGAAGAATACCAATCTTGAACAAAGGTGGGCTGTCCTGGAAGTGGCTGGTAACTGCATTGTAAATCTATGGCAGGACTGATAGCTTTCCACGCATCAGCAGCACATGTACTCTTTCAATTCATCATGGAGCAAATGAGAAGAAAATTCAGATCAGACTATAAATGCAATGCATTACTGAGCTCTCCATAGTTCCTTCTACCCAAAGAGCCAGGGAATTTCAACTTTTTCGACAAGGCAGATTGCAATATGGCTGCCTATAGCGAAAGGCCTGTTAGTGGCCAGGAAGACTAGGCGCTCTGTACTCAAAGATTTCACACACAATCCACCCTTCGCCTTCCAACAAAACAACCGGCAGGGTATTTCTGCCGAGATTGATGCGGAGGTACAGAATAAATCAACAACACAAAACAGACTTCGCTCAAATTTGCTCCCAAATGCTTACATAACGAAAAGGTTAGAATTTAGATCGGAGACCAGTTTGCAAAACTCTTTAAGGCGAAGAGGAGCCGGGGGTCTCGGACCGTCGATTGTTTTTCCAAAAATCAATGGCTTCTACCACATCTTCACCCTTCTCATCCTCATAAGCATACAAGATCTGCGGACACGGTTAGCACATGACTGTAGGTCGTGGGTTGAGGAAATGGTACCTCGTGAGTGCTGCTATGTAGCATTCTAATGTTTTTATGAGGGACAATGTGAACAGCACCGTTCTCAATATTTCGCAACTCGATGAAGTTTGACTCAAAGGCAAGAATGAAGGGGTAGCTCAATGCAAAACTCTGGGGCGCACCTTCCCAGTCAATGCGCCACTCAGGGCGAGCCCTCCAGCCATTGCGATTGACAAAAAACGAGAATTCTGAATAGTTGAGCAAAAATTCGCCGTTAAGCCGCTCGATATGAATCGGTCTTACACCCTCCCTCCTAGCAACGAAATCAAGAGACGTGTCGGCCTGGTCGAGAAGTGACTGCGTCTCGAGCGTCTGTAACGAGACGACCTCAAACCCTCTTGCACATGCCACACAAAGAACCTTGGTCAGGAAATGAACCGACGTGGATTCTGTTGGTATGTAGAACTCCTTGAATGGGCGGAGCTCGTCCTGTCCACTGCTGATGAATTTACCGAGGCCTTTTTGTTTCTTTCCCTTCGTCATGGCATCATTGGGTTCAAAAACTTTGATGGTTGTTGACAACGCAGTCGATTTCACACAGCAGACGAGGTGTCTACCCAAACAGATCCCTGTCTTGAAGAAACTACAGTGATTCTGAATCTTCTTTGGTCTCTTGGCAAGGGCTGGTTCGTCAGGGTTGAGTGCGGACAGGGCGTAAGACTGTAAGGTCTTGTTCGACAAGACGAGGAGCAACTGGTACTCCTCTAATATGTCAATCTGAGTGACGTTGGGCGTTTCAAGAACTCTTCTTGGTATTTGCTCCTTGACCTTTCGATCTGAGACATAGATACCATTATCCGTGCCGTACAGTAATTTTCTACCGCCATCTGTAATGGATTAGTATAATGCTTGCACAGCCAACAGCCAATAGCATGGAGCTTACCAAAAGGCGCGACACAATTCACCTGGTTTGTGCCTCCGAAAAAGTTGCTAGAGATCATTGTAGTGTTGAAGAAGTCGGCACGAGCACGGAGACGTTGCTGCGCATTATCGATAAATTCTAACCATTTCTTTCTTGCCGCCTGGTTTGAGGCAAAGAGGGTTTGTTCATACCCAGCTTTGCCTAAATGGCGAAACGTAATAGGCCAACCGTCGCCCTTCTTGGCGTCTGATGCCGTCGTTCGGATAGATGGGATGAGACTTGAGGACGAGCGCTTGACAGATCCCTGCAGAGGAATGACCTCGTCCATTTCTCGAATGGCCAGAAGCTCCAGAGGTATCGGTCTTCTATAAGCCATGATCTCCTCTGTCTTGCCTTTTTGTTTGATACGAACCAATAATACAGCGTGATCGAAAAGAAAGGCCGTAATCTCTGCTGGATCAGTTGGCGACTTCTTGAATTGGCTCTTGAACACAAGCTCGCGACCCTCTTCCGTCAATCGAAGGTCAACCCTTTCATTAGGCTTAAAACGCAGTTGCTCATGCAGACGCCTCAAGTTGAAACGATTCTCTGCCTTCCCAGATTCGGCGTTGACCCTGCCTAAAAGATCCCTGATCATACTGAGCACTTTAGGTATATCTTCCTTGTCTGGGCTGTCATCTTCTGTATACTTTAAAACGTTTTCAAGCAGCAGTGGATAACGAGCTAGTCGAGTGGTAGGCTTCGTGAGATACCCATTGAGTTCCAGTTTTCGAGATTCCCGCTTTCTTTCGATTTCATCGACAAACTTGGCAAAGTGGGGATTGACCGAGCGCTCATTCTCGAACCCAAATTTACCTTCCAATTGCTTCGATCCATACCAAATGAAGGGTTCAAACTGGGGCACAAATTCCAAGAAAATGTCGCCGATATTGTGGACAATCGGGTCTTTTTGTTGTCTGTTCGTGAGCGACGAAGCAAATCTAGAGCTTACAGTATGGATGCTCGGGTGATCGATAATGTTGCTGAAAATAGTCTTCACGACCTTCTCGCGACGTTGAGGTGGTATTGGCGACAGCTTTGACCGCAAAGGAAGAATCCAGAAGTCGCGCAGATATTCGAGATCCTTGACAAAGTCTCTTTCCGTGTAGCAGATTTCGGAAATGACCTCTTGTCTTTTCTTCTCTCTTTCATCGACAGCATCCGCGATTTCTTTCGGTACAGAGTTAATCCACAGCTTTTGCTCATCAGTCTGGTCAGCTTCGTCGTCATGCAAGGTTGTTGCGTCATCTTTTCGAAGCCCTGGGTTGATTTTAAGATTCAGTCTCGACACCTGCTCCAGCCTGCGAGGGCACGCAATTGAGTAGCAAAGTTGCTCCCGTGTACAAGTCGGCGAATAGCATTCGGAAAGTAAAACGAAAACGCCGTTTACGGAGGACTTTTCCTCTGGTTCATCCATGAGCATCTCTCTAAACTGATACATCTCCGATTGTGAATCTCGCAGACGATGCTCGTAAGTAACATCATGGAAAAATTTCTGTGCGTCCAGCGCACGGCCAAGAAGTAAGGCAAGATTTCGATCTGTTGTTCGGATGATGTAAGACAGGACATCAACAGCTTCGGAGCCACTGAAGGCATTTTTGTAAGTAAGTTCGTTTTTGGTCCTGTCTCCGACATATATCTTTTGCCTGAAGCACTCTGCGACGCGGGATAACAATGCAGGGTAGACAAGTGGCGGGCGTATTTTCTTAGCCGTCTGCGGCCGCTCGCTCTCGATGGATTTGCTTCGTGAAGGACGTTGCACAAGCGTCGCGCTATCTGATTCCGAAGCCGTGACCGTTGGTGCAATACTAGATGCCATGGACATTGTTCGAGAATGTTCATACGTGCTTGTCGACGATACCATGCTCGTCGTTCTATTTTGAGTACCAGTCACATTGGCATGCGATCCATTGTGCGGCAGGTATCCATTTGTGATTGGTATGTCTGTTGGTGTTCGTCGGTTGGGGATGACACGGCCACTCATAGTTTGGTGGGCGTCGCGATCTTGCATATGATATGGGCCATTCATCGACATCGACCGATCCTCATGCCTCTCAGGCACAACGCGACCCTGGGCAGTGGTTCTGGCGGAATATTGCTGTGAATAAGGAGCCTGGCGCGACTGGTTCGCTGGGGATTGCTGATACGTGTTGTGCGACTGCGGATACATCTGGGGCCGAGGTGCAGAGGCAAGAGATTGGGATCTGTATGGGTCACTGTTCAAGGCAGCCCCATGCGGAATCTGGTACATTCTCTGCGTTGGGTGTCTTGCGCCTGCCGCTTGGGGTGGAACACCACCACGGGACTCAATTCTTGGTGGTATTGGCCCCCCTGAGCCAGGATGTGGGCGTCTTCCCTGATGCATGTATTGATTTGGCGGATACTGCCCGCCTGAGGCTGACCGCTGTCCTTGATAATATCCCGCAGGCATGGTACCTTCCGAGATCCGGCTACCAGCCGGGGGTTGATGCTCATGATCACCGTAGTATACTTGCTGGGGTCGTTGCTGCGGTAGATGTCGAGGGGCATGCGATGAACTGCGCCCGTGATCCATCATCGGCGGCATTGAAGACGAAGTCATTGTTTGGGATCTACCTGGCGGTGGTGCAGCACCAAATATATTTGAAAAGGCGGCGTCGCGTTGTGAATTGGTGTCGGGATAGCCTCTTGGCCGCGGGGGGGGCCGTGCATCGTAAGGGTTGTCCGCCATAGCTATTTAAATGTTAGAATCAAACAAATGTTGCAATTGAGCACATTCATATCGGCTTGACTTTACCTGGGCAGTAGTTCGGAGGCAGGGGAGAAACAGAGTATCCGAGGCAATTTTGCCCGAAAAGTTAGCTTCTTCTACGCTCTACCCGATTCGCTGCGCGAGAACGTGAGACAGCAAGCAAATCGCAGCCACGGCAGATAATAACTTTCGTCAGTCAAGACAAAGCCGCGTATGTCGCTCCTGATCCGATCTGTGTTTGGAGTAATCCGCTGAGACGGCCGCCGTAGAGTGAAGACAGATCAGATTGGTACCATCGATAGACAGGCGCAACGTAGGCCGTAGCTCAGCAAACCGCTCAACTCTCTGCCTTCGCCGTGCACTCACAGTCTTTCTCAGTTGAATGAATCGTACCTCAAGTTTGAGAGAGACTGTGTGATGGATTGGTTGCTAGCTGTCAATTGTAGTCGCATGTGGCTTAGACACTCCTCGCTTTGAAGGGGTTAAAGGAGCCACAGCATCAGATGTTTAGTGTGGCGCAGTTGTGGCTTGTCTGAATCCTTAGAACTGTTCGACGATGTAGACAGATGAGCTACTATAAAACTGTATGTTTTGTTTTCAAATACAGAAGTTGACTAACGGAACTTAAAGTTAAACCATTGACGGGTCTTCTATTTACCTGTTTCAGAGTCACAATATGGATGAAAGCTTGTTGTAAACTTTCTTGACGCAGGTCACGTGTGCGGCTCTCAATAACGCTTTTAGCGTATCAAGATGCCAGGGACCAACGATAGCTCCGATAGAGTAGCATCATCACCTAGGCACGAGAGTTCAAAGTAGCATCTGGGAGATAACGACACGATATGGATTCAGAAGTTGCGCCAAAGTTTGCGCCCTTTATTGGCATGGTAAGTTACTAGAATGTAGCACGCTTTGTTATCACGCTTCTGACACGTCTACCTAGGCTGGCATTGCGGCGGCAATGATATTTGGATGTACGAACGATCCTCCACAGACCCGATAATACTACACCAGAATAGCATAAACTAACGAAATCCTCAAGCTATCGGTGCAGCATATGGGACCGCAAAGTCTGGCATCGGTATTGTGGGGGTTGGCACATTTCGACCAGACTTGATAATGAAGGTAGGCAGTTATCACCAGTATTATCAGAGTCAACAAGTCGGCATTCCCTAAATTCTAATGATTCAAAGTGCTTGATCCCTGTCGTTATGTCTGGTATCATAGCCGTCTACTCTTTAGTCATATCTGTTCTGATCGCAGAAGACTTGACACCACCGTCTGTTGGCAGCTACAGCTTGTTCGCGTAAGCTTTCCCATCTGACACAATTACCGCCGTAACACAGAAGGGTAAATCCAAAAGACGTCGGCTAACATCTCCTAGTGGCTTTCTACATCTTGGCTGTGGCATTGCAGTTGGAATGACTGGTCTAGCGGCAGGGTACTGCATCGGTGTCGTTGGTGACGCAGGCGTTCGGGCATACATGGAACAATCGAGGGTGTATGTCGGCATGGTTCTGATCTTGATTTTCGGGGAGGTTCTTGGACTTTATGGGTACGTAATTATCCATCGTGCATGTTATGAATGCTAACCAGATCCGCAGTCTCATTGTTGCCCTCCTCCTCAACACTCAGAGCAAAGGTTGATCCGTATCGAAACAGATGATATCTCGGTCGACGACTGGCTTTACGGGTCTGATAACAGCTGCGTTGTCTGGGGCACTTTCTATGGCAGCGTTCATGTACGATATATTAATTGGCGTTGGATGTGATCGGAACAGACGCTTTGTCTGCCAGTTGATACAGGGACAATCACTAGCTCTCTTTGGCAAGAAACTTTGGATGCTTAGCACGGCATACATGGCATCCGCAGAATAGCAATCACTATTCATTTTGAACCGATCCACTGTGTAGCCTGAAATCTTGCATGTGTTGTGACCCTGCATTATTTACCGCGTTCAAATCTCTCGTTTGAGGGGGTGAGGCTTGAAGTTGCACACACTCTTGAGCTGCATGTCAGATGTTTGCAGTTGCTTTACTTTCATTTGCAATTCATCCACCAGCACTTATCGATATTGGATGCGTCATGTTCCTGACAATGCGGGCGGAGAGACACTATCATTACATGGACAAGATGTGTTGGCCAACACGCCGAGAAAGTCGCCTTCGCTGTGAGGCATCAACCTCTCCACGCGCTCTTGTCCAACTGCGTTCTCTTGCTTCCCATCCTCTCATTTGTGCTGCCTTGAACATTAGCAGGCTTATTATACTGCGTGCAAACTAACATTCGATACATACCAATCAGCCAGTCCCAGTGCCGTTCCTCTTGCTGAAGTGAAGTGTTTAATCTTTCCCGGGAGAGTCTCTCTTTCCGCGCTTCAGCAGCTGCTTGCTCTCCGACAAGATACGGGTCCTCCAGGGGTCTGAAAGCCTCTTCGTTGGCAGCATTATGTTCTTCAAACAGTCTGTCGACTGTTCTCTGGTTTTGGCGCCTAGGAGGGTCTATTGCCTGGTATCTTCCATCCACTACCCGGCGCTCGGCTACTTTACGATAGTGTCTTGCTGTCGGTGTGTTGGCGGCCGACCAGGTGGTCGGAAAGCCAAATGGCTGTGGTACCCTGGATGGTCGGATTGATGGAATGGGTGGGAGACCAATGGTTTGCGCCTGAGCGGGCTGATGGTATTGTTCACCGGTTTGTGGGCTTCCTTCTGCTGCAGGGGCAGCGCTGCTCGAACCTCTTGTTGTCGCGGGCGTGTAAATCGGCACAGCATCTGCATTCGGCATCGTGGAATGATATGACGGCACATCCGACACTAGTATGTGTTATCATGGCTGAGGCCGCTACCTGCTTGTACTTTATTGGCGGCAGTTGCTTTAACTCACCATACGACGGTGCTGCTGACCTGATAGAGGCGGTGTCTAGATCCTCGCGACTGTATATCGCTGCTGAACCTGCCACAACCATTTTCGCTGCGGGCTTGGGTGTATGGATCTTCTTGTTTGGTGCGCAGGTAAATGTATGGACGAGGGTTTTCTGGTTTGGCTTGTGAAATACGGGCAATAATATATACTTTTTGGTAGATTTCTGGTAGATTTCTGGGAACTGCAATATTTAAAATAATATATGATGCAAAATTTTGGCTGGTTTTGTTTGTCGAGGTGAGGAGGCACCGATGGTGTTAGTAGGATGCTACTGTATGTGCACTTATAATAATAGTACCAACCGCCAGGCCCCCTTACTCTTTTTAGTACCTACCTAGGTAGGTAAGGTAGGTACCTACCTGTCTGCCTGTGCCTGTATGCTCTGTGGAACTTTGGTATGGCTTTGCTGGCATTGCAGCTGCTGCTGCGGCACGCTTCCGGGCGTAGGCACGCGACCCCGCCACGGCGTACCTAGGTAAGCCAAGTACGCCTGCAGCTGTGATGCTGCTTAGGATCGACAGTGGCCTGGCATGGTCACACTGTACCTTACTCGGACTGTTTTATGCTATTCTTGCTACAGCTTTTTTGTTTTTTGAATTTATTCTGGCCGATTTTACCATCGTGGCAGCTTTTGCGTTGCTGTACATCAGACCACTTGTGTGTGGCTTATGTATGGATCATTTGAATGTCAACGTTGACGTCGGTCTGTATGGATATGCGGGGTTGCCTGTACATACCAACCTACCTGCTACGCATCGAAGTAGGTGCGAGGAGGGTTTGTGGGGCTCGTAATGAATGCATTTCAGGTGTCAAGCCACCGTGTGGTAGCTTAGTAGTTTCATGCATGACGTTTACTGCAGGGAGGGCGATAAACCAGTGCACAGTTCTTGGGTAGCTAGGTAGTTATGGAAAACTACCAAGCATAATACCACAATACCTTCGTTGGCGTGTAACAGCTGGTCCGTGATTTCCAAGTCGACGCAGTGATGTTAACCATTGGTAGTTTGGGGCAATACTGGGCAACAGCCAAGTGACATTCAAGCATTTATAAAACATTTAATGAATCGGAAGAAGAGATAGACACCCACAGATGAAAAAATCAAACAAGCAAAATCGCACGTAATCCCATGTGAGTGGTAGGGTTGTTTTTTGGGCATTGCTATAGGGTATGGGCGAGCGAGTCAACACCGTAACAACGCAAAATGGATTGTGCCAAAGTACATACCTAACTTGGAACCCGGCGCGAGTGACCAACGCGTCTGACCCGCCTCCGCAGCCCAACTACACCTCATCTACCTGCATTCACCTCGAAACCATCGCCCTAAAAGGTCTGCTCCTGCTGTTGCAGGCCGCCGTCAAAGGTAAGATGGCGGCATACAGCTCAAGTCCACAGAGAAGCAGCGCGTCCCCACCAAGCGCACAGCAAAACACGCTGCGAGATGCTGGACGAACCGCTCCACGAACCAAGAGAAAGCGAAGCAATGATATGGCTGGCGAGGCCAGCTTTCCAGAAACAAGCCCGGTAGCAGAAAGCGCAGATAGCTCAAACGAAGACATATACGATCCGGACCAACCTCTTGCAGAACGCCGCAAGGTACAAAAAAGTTTCAGAGATCTCCTCCGTGATGTGACAGAAAACTCCGAGGAATATCTACAAACAGGGTCACATGGGCTATACGACACCATAATGAAAGCAAACGAACTCACAAAAAAAGTCAAACAGACGACAGAAGCCACAATAGACTCGAGACTGCTCGTCAGCACCACGGATCTTTCATACCGGAAGACGCTACGGCTCACCCAAGGCAGCCTGTCGCAGGGCGTAGATGTGGATGAGTTTGTTTCCAAGTGCATAAAATTTATGCGTCAAGAAACGGGCAACGCAAATGGAGAGGCACAGAGCGCCGTGAGTCAAGTCCGGCACAGACGAGAAAATTCAAATGGGGTCGAAGACTCAGATGATCGCGACGGCGACATGATGAACTGGTGCCATATGGGAAGATTTGGGTGCCTTCCACACACGAGGCGACCAGCACTTTCTGGGTTACTCCTTGGACCCTTATCCGTCGAGAGAAAACTTCGCAAAGTCACCAAACGAAGCGCCCCTTTTAGACCCAACAACCTGGCAGAGACGCGGCCAGAGATCCTCAACGTTGACGACCTTGCTAAGAAGGAAAATGACCTCACTGCAATATGCGGGATGATTTTCCAGCAACTACAAGTTGCCCAAATAGAGCTACAGGAGGCTGTCGAGGCAGCCATCGATGATGATATGACGGACGAGGAAAAGATGGATGTAATGCACAAACATGGACTTCGAAGCACTGGCGGCATAGATCTTATGAAATTCGTTGTCAACCCAAAGTCCTTTGGGCAGACAGTCGAGAACTTATTTTATGTGAGCTTTTTAATAAGGGACGGAAGGATTGAGGTTGACTATGATGAATTCGATCTCCCTGCTTTAGGTAAATGCCCCCCTCATTCATACCGGGGAAAACCATTACTCACAAGCCATAGCACCTGTTGCTCGCGAGGAGCACGACGATGATGGGCCCGTCCGGCAAGGTTCTGCAAAACACCAGGCAGTACTATCTATTGACATGCAGGCTTGGCAGGATATTGTCCAGACGCTGCAAATCAAGGAACCAATGATCAAGCATCGACAAGAAGCTGTGAATAGCGGTCCTGGCGCAAAAGGGTGGTATAGCTAAAGGATAAGTGCGACCAAGTCACATATAGATGAAGTGATGCCTGCAGAAATATACGAGACTCAAGAAGAAGACCGAGTTTAGCCACACAGCCATGTCAATAACTTCCATAAGGGACAAAGAAAACGCATTAGGTGTAATGAGGTCCGGGCGCCAATCATGGTGGCCGTGAACAAAGCCCTACTACAAAGGAGGGATGATGATAAAGGAACTGCATGACAAACATACTGTGATTGGCCAGTAGGAAACGACTATTTTGGGAAACCTAAAACAGATCTCAGCTCTCAGTAGACTTTCGCCACCTGCTATCACTTACAAATAGCATTGCTGCTCGCTAACCTCTACGTTAGAGCTATTGAGTTCAGGATCCTATAGTTCCTACTGGCACCATAACCAGGCAAGCACAATTATCGTCCTGCCTCTGAATCGAGCCGCAATGACCAAACCTTACGTTCAAGCCTCAGGATCCGCAAATACTGGGATTGACAATGACAGCGGCGACGAAGAAATTCAAGCCTTAATTCTTGCCTCGCGAGAAAACACAAGGGTAAACGAAAGGCTCGGCCAACAGGAGAGGCTCATACAATCTCTACGGAATAAGTTAAAGATATCAGACCAGCTGCTTCAAGCTGCAGAACAACGATGCTTGGAACTTGGTAAAAAAAACAAAAAAGAACAGGGCATAATCAAAGATGAAAGTGACCACGGGATTGTGCAGAAGGAGCTCAGCTATCGCCAACAAAAACTGGATAAGCACGAACAGGAACTGGATGAGCGCCGACAAGAACTCGACCACCGGCAGCAGGATATGGCTCGGCAAGAACAGGCGCTGGACCAACGCCAAAAGAAAATCCATGAAAATAATAAGTTTTCCAGGAAGCTATATTTTGGCTTGTACCTGTCTATTTTGTCAGCATTTGACGCCGTTGAGAAGTATAAAAAGAGACAACGCACCAGAATGTTATTCGAGGGAATGACACATGAATACGACAAGGAAACAGTCACGCTTAATGGTTTAGCGTCCCTCCAGAGTGAGCTTGCAATAGGAGAAGATGGATATTCCTCAAACTCCGACACAGAAAGGGTTGAGGAAACTGCACAGAAGTATGCTACCGAGGCAACAATTCATGGAAAATCACAATCGCTTTTAGACGAGCTTGCAACACTGCAGACCGAATGGAGTGTTGACAGAGAGGAGGATATAAACAACTATGCGGAGGTTACAACACATCATGATGATATACCACGCCCTCCAAGTCAGACAGGTCAATTCAATACTACCGGCGGTACAATATACCGCAAGGGCTCGCAACTTGGCACAAGCCAGACTGGTCAAGTCAAGGGTGCTCCCCATGCGGCCATGGATGGTTGCGCACCAGAACATGCAGAGGAGAATTATGCAGGCAACAAGCCAGTCTATGAAATTACTTCTGGTGCAGGATCGGTTATTTTCGGTAAACGCGAGTGGGTACTGATGATCGGTTGGATCCAGCGCTGGCGCACCATTGTTTGCACCTGGAGCGCCGTTGGCGCGTTCCATCACTTTACAGTCGTAAGTGCGGTGCTACAGCTTATCTTCTGGATTTTATGCATCCACTTGATCAGAGCTGCTCAAACTTCTTCCAGCAAGAGTGAAGAAGAGCTCCAGCTCTGGAGCCTCGCAAATGGGCTGACGCGGGAGTACCTTTTGCATCATGCCCGTCTTGGCAACATTGGCTAAGTCTTCGAAACGCAGGGACGTTCTTTGGATGATGTGCTTGATGAGTTTTAGTTTGATAAGCTAAAGTTCGTATGTTAACGTACCCGTTTTACATAAACAAATTCCAAATAGCTAGTTGCGTTCTTTACACTTTCCATTGCAAGGACGGGAGTCCAGGTTAGACTCCGATGCCTGTCTTCACTAGGCTGAACGGAGTTTAGAAGAGTGTACCAACTGAGTGCATTTCCCCGGCGTTCTCCGATCGCCTATGCCGAGCTTTGCGCTTCTTATTTAGTTATAGTACGAAGCCACCACTGCTAATGCTGTTTTTAACTGCACGGATAAGCTTTTGCGATTTGGAATTGCTAGTCGATAGGCCAACGCATGAGCCCAAGATCCCGAAACTCCCTAGGCAGGCGAATTCGGTGACGTGTTGATTATCATGCAATTACTAACTGACAACACACTGTATTCCTGACGCAATGTCTAGGGTGGCAGTAGATCTGACCAAACCTTAATATAAATATGCTAGTGTGCCGTCAGTTAGTCCTTCCTGCTAAGATCTCTCTACGCTTCCTACACGCAGTCTCTAGACTGCCATTTGTTCAGGGATCATTGCCCATCATGTCGGCTGAACTTATTCCGTCTAACCCTTCCGATGTCATGGTCATCCGTAGTGTGACAAGGAACATCGTGACTTTCTCAGTCCCTTTTGCCAGGTTCGGCAAGGCTAAAATCGGTGGTCGTGGAACGTTGGGTACGTTTGCTATTCCCAGGCGAGCCGCTCCGC
This sequence comes from Zarea fungicola, assembly GCA_900169235.1. Taxonomy (NCBI): domain Eukaryota; kingdom Fungi; phylum Ascomycota; class Sordariomycetes; order Hypocreales; family Cordycipitaceae; genus Zarea; species Zarea fungicola. Next base: position 123,500 of record FWCC01000094.1, read on the forward strand.
GTGCGCGTGGCATTTGAGCATCTTCCAAATTCTAACAGCACTAATGCAGTGAAGCTGACGTCTGGATCATTGGCTATATTTTCGCCCGTCGCGCTGACGGACACGACCAAGACTAAAGTTGCTGAAATGGGTGGAAAAGTTGGCTACTTGATTGCGCTAGATTTCGAGCACCACATATTTTTGTCCGAGTGGGCAAAGGAATATCCTCATGCGAAAATTATCGGGCCCCATGGCCTGGTAGAAAAGCGATCCAAGCAGCATGACCCCAAGATTGGCAACGAGGAATTCTCGGTTGTGTTCACACCAGAGCATAAACATGAAACTAAGATCAGCGAAGAATTCGACGTGGATTTTGACTACGAATATGTCGACGGGCATGCGAACCGCGAGATTGTATTTTGCTACAAGCCAGAGAAGGTTCTAATCGAAGCCGACCTTCTATTCAACCTGCCTGCCACTGAGCAGTACAGCAAAGTGCCAGAGAGCGAGCGCCAGTCTCTTGGGGCTGTTGACAAGCTATTTACAAAGCTTCAGAGCACAGAAGGCGAAGGTAAATGGATCAAGAGATTGAATTGGTATGTGCTGGCGAAGGATAGACCGAGTTACAATGATAGTTTGAAGGTTATTGGCGGCTGGGACTTCAATACTCTCATTCCCTGTCACGGGGATGTCATTGAGGGCAATGCAAAGGAGATATTTGGCAGAGTGTTCAGTTGGCACCTGGCAGGCAAGAACTAGGCATGGAGTGCTGCTGCTGCGTTGAAGACTGGCGTATGTATGTATTTTTTTACTCGGGTTTTGTGTTAATCGGAACAGCGGTTGTTAGCGCAGATTCCTTATACCATTGACATCATAAATTGCAACAGAAAAAGCGATCTATAACGATGTTTACCACTACTGAGGCAGCCTGTTAGTTAGCATAGTGTCTGCTCTCGTCATGTTGAAGCCATGTGTAGCTAGAATGCACTACGGGCTGTGACTGTGAGACTTGTGGGCCGCTACCTAGGCACATCTGGATGCAGCGCATTTCCAGCACTGTAATAAGCGACTTGCTATGACAACCAACCCCACCAATCGGTTATCTCCACTGCACTTTGGCCATTCCTTGCTCCGTTCAACACCACACCTTGTCAGCCGTACATACCAACAAGGCCGCCCGGTCTCACCACTTTTACTCCTAATGTTGATGAGTACCTAACATGTGACTGATAATCGAGCCATCATGACAGAATATGGCAAGATGGAACCATTCTCGTTCGCCGGGTCGAATGATGTCGACCATACTGTCAGCATTCGCATGCAAGTTCAAACTGACCGAGATTTCCTTGAATTACCAGCTCATTGTTCATAGAATAAACCTAGAAGGAGATGAAGCACCGATAAAGCAGTCCACCCTGTTAAGCTGTCCAGAAATTCGCCATGTGGGATCAAATATGAGGTGTGTCTCCCTTTGCCTTCATGTACGTGTGTTCTCGCTAATACAGCTGCAGTGTTCACTCGGACCTATATGTCACAGTCCAAGTTTGGGCAGGTTCAAAGGCTTTAACTGTTCCAGTGCAAACAGCCTACAAGCCATTCCGCGCTGAGCGAAGGTATGTATTTTTTTTTGTCTCTCAACAGCTTTCTGGGACGCTAATTGGCATGCTAGGTGGAATGACTGGCTGCAGCTTCCTATATCATATAAGTCGCTCCCATTAGACTCATGCCTTGCTATCACCATCTGGGACCTGTCTCCGAATGGTGGAAGAGACGCACAGGGTCATGCAATCCCGTTTGGAGGAACGACGCTGCCTATGTTCGATGCTGAGAATCAAATCCAGAAAGGTAGACAGAAATGCCTTGTTCACAGAGGGAAACCTGCAGATGGAACCATGGAAATGGAAACGCCGGCGTCCTTCGCACCAAAGAAAAAGTCAGCTGCTGGAGAAGCTCGTGTGCAGGCCGTCAAAGACGCAGATGAGCTGGAAAGAATGGAGAGACTTTTCAAAAGACTTGAAACGGGCGACATTCCCCGAGTTGATTGGCTTGATCAAATGGTGTTTCGAAATTTTGAAACACGGGGCCTCCAGGCTGCAGAATCATCTCTGAAAATGATACAACGTCGAAGAGGTCTTGGTAAACTCGACATTGAAAGCAGAGACGACATAAAAAAGGAGACACAGGAGCCTGCAAGCCCACCGACTTTCATTTTGAATGTGGAACTCCCACGCTTTGACTTCCCTGTTGTCTTTGCAGATCACGAATACGACACCCCTCCCATTTCTGCGTTGGTACCGTTGCAGGGCAACCCACCCGAACAGCAAGGGCATCGGGCACCTGAAGTTCAATTTGGCCCTGGAATTAATGCTGCCGATGACAGTATGTCCACCATTGGTGCAAGGATAGCAAAGGTCTATGATCCGGAAGCTGGCCAGCGAGACAACCCCGCAGAAACAAAACACAGACGGTTGTTCAGAAGCTCGCATCGCCATGGCATATTGGACAAGGATCTCAAACCAAACGCAAAAGTCCGCGATGAACTCAACATCATTATGAACTATTCTCCAACGCATTCTCTGTCTCCTGAGGAAATGGACTTGGTTTGGAAGTTCCGATATCATCTCACAAGAGACAAGAGAGCTCTCACCAAGTTTGCCAGGTCAGTCAATTGGAATGATCAGAGTGAATCTAAACAAGCGATCCAAGTACTTGGGAGATGGACTGAAATTGATGTTGATGATGCCCTCGAACTGCTTGGGTCTTCATTCAGTAACCCTGCTGTGCGCTCGTATGCTGTCGATCGCCTGCGCAAGGCTGATGATAACGAATTACTGCTCTATCTACTCCAGCTTGTGCAGGCCCTCAAGTATGAGCATATTTCTACTGAATCAACGACAGGGGCCATTGCAGACTCTTCTCTGGCTCGTTTCTTGATTCAGCGGGCAGCGGCAAACTTCCTTCTTGGGAACTACTTTTATTGGTATCTCATGGTGGAATGTGACGACAACAGTCCAGAACAAGGCACACAGAACCGGGATACTTACAGAAAGGTTGCATATGACTTTATGCGGGACTTGACAGAGCAGCCAAGCGGCAATGATAAGAGAAAGACGCTACTTCGGCAGGCTGAGCTCATTTCCGTCTTGTCAAAGATTGCCGCAGATGTGAGAGGGTCTGGTGAATCTATGTCGAAAAGAGCTGATAGGGTGAAAAATTTCTTTGCTGATCCCAACAATGAGCTCATTGCTATTGACCCACCGTTGCCCTTACCGCTGGATCCTTCTATTGAGGTAACCGGGATTATACCTGACCAGGTTACGGTGTTCAAGTCATCTTTGAGTCCTATCAAGTGTACATTCCGAACTGTCGACGGTCAAACGTATCCGATCATATTCAAAGTTGGTGATGATCTGCGACAAGACCAACTCGTGATACAAATCATCACTCTAATGGATCAACTGCTGCAGAAAGAGAATCTGGACCTCAAGCTACTCCCATATAGAATACTTGCAACAAGCACTGCTGCTGGAGCCTCGCAATTTGTTCAATCACAGAGTCTGTCCAGCATCGTGGGTAAATTCAAAAACAACCCAGCTCTGGCATACTTGAAATACCACAACCCGGATAACACGCAGCCTCTGGGAGTGAGACATGAGGTACTAGATACATATATCCGTTCTTGCGCCGGATATTGTGTTATTACGTACATACTTGGAGTTGGCGACCGCCATCTCGACAACTTGTTACTGGCCCCCGACGGCCATTTTTTTCACGCAGACTTTGGATACATCTTGGGTCGAGATCCAAAGCCGTTTGCTCCATTGATGAAACTCTCCAAGGAAATGGTAGATTGCATGGGAGGGGTACAATCAGAGCACTACAAACAATTTCGCCAATACTGCTTCCTGGCATATGCTGCACTCCGAAAATCGTCCAACCTTATTCTGAATCTCTTCAGTTTGATGGTAGATGCAAATATCCCGGACATTAGACTCGAGCCAGATAAAGCTGTGCTAAAAGTCAGGGCACGATTTCATCTGGAATTGAATGAGGAGGAAGCAATATTGTCTCTAGGAAGAGTCATTGACGACGCTTTGGCGGCGTACGCTCCAGTAGTTATTGATAAGTTGCACGAGTGGGCGCAGGCGCTGCGAAACTGAGAATATTCATTGTAGTTGATCATACCAAAATCAAGATGCTATGTTTCGCCGAATATAAACACACCTTTGCCTGACCTGTATCCGGTGAGGCCAGACTGAACGGCTTCCTTGAGTTGCTTCTCTTCAGTCTCCCAGTTCCAAGGAATTTTTTCTACAGGAACATCGGAAAATTTACCCTGGCGCATCAAAGATAGAATATCATCAAGCATATGTTTCCTGCCAATTGTATCCCGTGCGTTCCATTTGGAAAGCCAGAACCCCACAAATCGAATATCTTTGAAGATCATGAGGCCTACAGGAAGTGCGATCGGCTGCCTTGACATCCCACCATATGAGACCATGGTCCCACCGTCACTCAAAGTCCTTGCCAGTGCTGTAGCAGATTTGCCTCCAACACAGTTCAGAGCCAGTCCGATGTTGTCACGACCATTGCGCGTAATCTCAGCAAGTCTATCCTTCCAATCGCGTGACGTGAGTTGGGATTCTGTCACAACGACGTCAGCCCCTAACTGTACCAGCTCTTTCTTGAGAGATTCGGTCTGCACGGCTGAATCTCTGTCACGGATCACGTTGATGCTCCTGAGCCCCCAAATCCTTCCGAATTGTATAGCCGCCCTTCCAACGCCAGAATTTGCCCCATTCTGAATGAACCATTGCCCACTGCCTAAATCAAGGGGTTTAATTTCGAGTCCAGTCTTGAGGCCAACACTAGGTCCGTAGCAACGTAGCATCTTGTAGGCAGAGCAGGGATTGACACTCGCGGTGGCAACTTGAGTCGCGGTCAATCCTTCTTTGTCGACCTTGAGGAGCACATTGGAATCTAGTACCGCATGTGTTCTCCATGTCCCAATCTGTGGGACGGCAGGAATCACCCAGTCACCTTTTTGGAGTGAGCTTGAGGGACTTCCTGCTGATACTACTTCAAAAACGCCCTCATTTCCTGGCGTGGCCGAAGGCTTGGGTGTGCCAATCAGCGAGGTAAACGGAGGTTTTGAGCCATATGTGCCTTGTATGGTATTTATATCGGCTGGGTTAATCGGTGCAGCGAGAGATCTGACGATGACTGAAGACTGTGCGATGGATGGAGATATGGAATGGGTATGAAGTCTGCAGGACAAAAGGGTCAGCGCGCAACCAAATGAGGAGTTGGCAATAGAGTTACCCGAGGACATCAGAGGGCTCTCCGTATTTAGAGAACACCAGCGCTTTAGCCTGCGTATATCCATATGGAGCAGATTTCCATCTTCTGGTATTGACGAGACAATGTGATGCGTTGGCACTGCGTGATGGCCGTACAGTCCGTGACAAAAGACCGGCAGCGCGGGTGGTGTTTCGACCACTTGCCATAACTAGCAACAATTCCGATTGTAGAATGCAATCGAGGCCAGCCTTTTTATATATTTCTTTTATATATAAAAAGCCCAAGAACTTGGGTTTGCCAGGGCAAGTTTGTAGACTAGCTAAGTGAGTAGGTAGGGAAAGGTACCTAGGCAACTAGGTAATAAAACAAGTAAGTACCTAGTACGAGTTAATTCTAGAAATGACACTGCGGCGGGGCGCTTCGCCCTGTTATTTTGAAAATGACCTCTGGTTGGTGACCTTCTGTCCCACAAAAAATGCAGAGACTTGTTTGTTACTGTAGTTAACTACGTACAGTACTAAAGGTACTAAGGCATTATTACCATAAGTAGGTACGGACGACGGGTACTTTATGGCTCGTCGCTGAGAAAGAGTTTCCTAGGTTAAGAAACGGAGCATTGAACCTGACACAGTGTTGAACTGCACTTTTGGTACGACGCGCTGCGACATCAAAGTTAACCACAAATGACGGAGAAGTAAAATAGGCGACTGTCAGAATAAGTATGCCAAAGAGGTGAGTAGGTACTAAGAGTACTTTGACTTCCCCCAGCCGCCGCCGTTTTGAGGGAACGTCTGTCACCTCGGAGTACCCTCCCAACCGCAACAATCCTTGCCAAATAACGTATTTATTATATTATAATAATGCTTCACTCCATGCCGCCGGCTGAGTTGTACTATGACGCCTATGTGCCGTAGCTGGGGAACAATAGTAAGTAGGCAATGAGCAATGGGCCACTAACTTAGTTAGGAGAAGACCAGCGCCACTCGCACAAGACTGTGTGTATCCTTGCAAACGGCCAGCCACTTCGGAGCTCCAATTTTGCGTTGACCCTTGACTCGTTGCGGCCGACCTCCTTTCTTATACAGCCAGTCTCTTGGGCCGGGACCAATCCAGTCTTCCACTGGTAAATAGCCCACTCTCACTCTCTTGTCTCCCTTTACGACAAGGGAAATACACGCGCGAGCCCAGGACACGACGCCGTTGGGCTGTCGTCACTCTTTCTCGGCCGCGAGACCATTTGGTGTTTCCTCGCCACTGCCGCCCATCTCAGGATGCCTGCGTTAACTATGTCGCATCGGCCGAAGAATATCGCGGAGAGACCGCGGTTTGAGCTGCCAGCACTCAAACTGGATTTCGGAAATATTACAGATGGCACCAACATACCACCGCCTTTGCCATCGCCGAAAGCGCCAACGGCGCCTCAGACAGCCCCGACGCTTGGGATTAAGGATTCTTGTACAAGTGGCCCTGCTGGTGTGGATAAGACCAGTGGTATCATTACTGATATATACCATGCCGAAGAATGCGCTCCTGCAAGCCCGACGGCTTCCGCTCGGCCAGGTACACTGCGGCGCATGCTGAGCAAACGCACATTGAATAACACGGCCGCTGAAAGTCAACTCCCTGGTAGCCAAAGTGCGCCTGTCCTAGACATTATCGACCGTCCGCAAAGCCGCAGCGGATCCAGTTTGATGGACGATCGGAAGTCTAAGCGCAGTAGCGGTTGGTTCAGGAGGTTTAGAAGCGGAGACCAGTCACCATCGAGACGTTCAAGCTTCCTCTTCGGGGGCAGCTCGACCAATCTGTCCATTGCGAGGCACACCGAGTTACCACCACCTATGATTCCGGAGCTTAGAGAATTGGAAAAGGAAGAAGGCAGCCTCGGCTACGACATATTTCGAAACATTAAATAATAGGCAGCGTCACAGGAACCATTTGGACAGGAAAAATCCGGCAGCCATCAAAACATCCATAACGCCGAACTGGCTCACAGTAACGCCTTAGGATATCCTCAACTTTCCGCCCTGGTCAGCAACCGAGACCTGATGACAAAAAACACAACGGTCGCATTCCACGTTACGATACCCCCCGCTCTTTGAGGCTTCTTCTTTACCAGCAATCTACTCGCATGTTCTCTGTCGTCGATACTTGCTTAATTTGTTTGTGATCAGATTCAGGGCAATTGCCTATCTCTGTTCTGCACATCGCAACCGCGCATCTCTCTGCTATTTTTCTCTTCTGCCCAGATTCCAATGATTCTTAGGTGCAGGAATTTAGCGACTATAATCAACCACACCAAAATGGGTTAGGCAAAGTGTATATGAAATTGTACCATATCGGCTGTATTTTTTTGTGTCCGAGGGTATGGATTTCTATGTAGAAGGTTCAGCCGTTATTAACGATAAGCTAATAGCCCAACACGGCAGAGTTTTGTGTGTACATGTATATTTATATAAGCGGTTAACGCATCTTAATTACTATTTAGCTCTAACGAGTATCAGTCACTCAGAAAAAAAAATTATCCACTGGCTATGTTGGAGGAGGCTCCTTGACCAAGCTCAATAATATTCTACTTGCCCTGGAGTCTTTATTTTTCCTGCGTAGCAATGGCCTGCGTGTCCTCCAGATCTTCAGGTTTACCCGCGCGGCAGGCCCACCCATCAACGGTGCGTAGAGTTTCTCTAGTCCACAACTTGTTCATGAGTGCAAGCCGTATGGGAATGAGTGCAATGATGATCAGTGGGAATGCCGGAGCTGCTACTGTCAGCGTAACCCCAAAGACGATCCCGGTAAGAACAATCTGTGTAAGTGTGTAGGTATGTATTCCTAGCCAAGTCACCTTATCTGGCAGACCGGGTAGCTCGCGCGGCGGCGTTAGAAGATTGCCAATTCTTTCAAGTATTGGGTTGACGCGGAGACTCTGGTAGCCCATGAACATAAAGAGGCCAGCCAGAACAGATGTAGGTGTGAGGCCAAGAACCTTCTGAAATGGGGGTGAAACAAATAGCATGATAAAGGCCGCCTGCAAGAATGGAGAGTAGCGTTGCTCGTATATCCTAGCAACCTTGGTTTGCGTATCATCGCCTGTTAGTCCCATTCCTACAGTATTGTCCTCGACGTAGTACATCAGGGACTCGGAATGCAGTGGTGCTTGTGGCAGGAGACCATTCGCGGGTGGGATGCCCAGGATCCCGCATATCATTGTTGTTAGCCCTAGCAGAGCAATGTCCCATGCGAACCCACCAGGTTTTCGAGTGCCATATCGACGGACAGTACAGATGATGCTACTTATCTCGTGATCAAAATAGAACAGAACCGTGATAATGGCTCCTGGTATGATGGAAAGAAAAATCCACGCAATGGGAAGCTTCCAGAATTCAACAAAGAATGTGTTGCGGGTTGGGTTCGTCGGCCGAAAACTTGATTGTATTTCCAGACGCTCGTGGTCCAGCAACGCAAGCTCTCCAATTCGCGGTATGCCTATCCAAATTATGATCGATATTGCAGCAGCATATTCGGATAATCCGAGGCGGATGTATCGGTGAAATAATGGTTGCCAGGAGTTAGCAGTTGAGAGAAGAATAGCGAGCATGCAGGTTCCAAAGGCACCAATCACAGCATAGAGAAAAGTCGCGAGCGAGGCGTTCGAGTGTGTGCGTTTGAGTTCAAGGGCTGCCTTATGGAAGTATATCACACTGTTTAAAAGTGAGAAGATATCAGCACTGAAGTGCGTAACATATTGCATGGTCCAGTCATGTGCATTGAATATGGCCAGGAGAAGATGCATCCAGCCCGCGTGGATGAGAGACCAGGCCATGAACGACAAAAAATCCACCTGTATTACAGTGTTAGGGAGATTCTCTGAGTATACGTGTACATTGCGTACCCGGAAGTGCTCATTACAGAGCTGATAGATGTTTTCGGCGAGGACAGAAAAAGGTCCAGTAACACCAAGTATACAGAGTGGTTGCGCGCCCAAACTGTTGTTCAGGGGTTGGTTAGAATGCAATAGAACGCAAGCAGTTAGATGGACCTCACAGTGCGAAAGCAACACCACAAAGGCCTGTACTAAAGACAACCTCAATCGTGCCCCATGATTTGCCAGTGAGTACATATAGATCGCTAGCAAATGTGATGCCGGGTAGGATGTTTGTGAAAAATATGTACACAGCGCTGGCAAAAACCTGCTGATTTAATACCATCCAGTCCGAAGCGTAGCGGGCTCGGAGGTTACGCAAGTCTACCTTGAGCAACCGAAGAGGCTGGAGGCGGCCGCCTTTTGTAAAGTAATTTGTTGGTGAATTATTTGGTTGCGTCTCGGCTCGCACTGGTTGACAGTCTTCAAAAACTCCGCCTGGAGGAGTTTGCTCTCGCGAGACTAATTCAACACCACCAGCTTCTCCCGGTGGGAGGTTTAGATCTGAAGTGGCGCCAGTGGATAGCATTTCGAGCAAGATTGTGAGCTTTTGCTCAGTAGAGAATGATGATGGGTGATTCAGAATCCAAGGCAGGAAGGTAGATGGGGCTGATGCGCCAAGAAAATAAGCGTTGCTGGGACCATGTATATACAAGTGAGCATATTGTAGGAAGACCACTGCCAAGCTTTCCTGCTTGTTTCAATACAAACTAACCGGGTAGTTTGTTACCTGGCTGTAATACACGGCAGCTGTCACTATATTTAAGCAGCAGTGAAAATCAAACAGCATTAGACACCAGGCAACAGCATCATCATGAATGCAATGATACTAGGTTGGTTGAGCTTTCTAACGAAATGAAATCATTTTCTAGAAATGAGCTACATATATAACTGCCAGTTGGGTCTGCGATTTCATTACGTACGTAGGAACTTTTAATAGAGTAAGCTACGCACTTAGCCAAGGTACTGCCCAGGTATGTATGTAGTATGTACAGCCTGTAGCCAATCTTATCACCACGTGGGCTGGCTATGTGTGTCGCGATGCGATGAACAGCCTCCGACGAGTGCGAACTGCTCCCCAGTGTCCTAAAAAGTAGCTGTACATACACCTCGGCGCGAGAACCCCATATAAACATTGCCACCTAAAAAACACAACGGTCGCTTATTAGTTTTACTGATGTGCTGCCATTAGAATGTCATCACAATAGCCCCTGCAATGGCTCAATTCGTTCCAAGACATTCGTTTCAAATCCCAGGCACCATACCAAAATCCTACTTTCTTGGCCATCATCAGGCAGGAGCCAGCAAAATCAAAACTGTCCTGCCAAACATATCCATAATCTTAGAGTGCCGTGATTTCAGGCTACCACTCTCTACCCAGAATCCAAGCCTTGAACGGGCAATAGCTGGACGACAGCGCATCATCGTTTACACAAAGTCAGACCTTGGGACCGATAGCGGGACAGCGCGAGAAAGCCTGAAACGGATATACGGGGACAATGCAATTTTCTGGGACAAACACAACCAATCTACAACATATAAACTGCTAAAAAAGCTAAAGGAATCCGCGCGTGCCGTTGATTCATTGGTTGGCCTGCGCGCTCTGGTGGTTGGTATGCCAAATGTTGGCAAGAGCACACTGTTGAACTCTTTGCGCAACGTGGGCATATCAGGAAAGCTAGCAAAGGCAGCAAAAACAGGAGACCAGGCTGGAGTTACCCGAAAGCTTGGGACAGCAGTCAGAATTGTCCCCTCGGAGGATAAAGGAGGCGTTGGCGGCGGCGTTTTCCTCCTGGACTCCCCTGGTATATTCCAGCCATATGTCCATGATGGGGAAACAATGATCAAGGTTGCATTGGCACATGGCATAAAAAAAGGACTTATAAATGACAAGATACTGGCAGACTACCTGCTTTACAGCATGAATCGATGGGACCATACACTTTATAGACGCTATTGCGGCCCAACAAATGATGTGCACGAATTCCTCACAGCTGTTGCCGAAAGGGACGGAAAATTAAGCCCGGGCGGCATTCCGAATTTGCAAGAGGCAGCAGCGAGGGTTCTTTCACAGTGGCGCGATGGTAAACTTGGGCGTTTTGTGCTGGATGATCTCTCTGAACATAGCATCTTAACTCACCAAGCCAGTATTGAGCAGCCTCCGCAAAGCATGAGCCAGGCAAGGAAGCAGCAGAAACTGGGAAAGAAGGAGCTCAAGAAGACGAACTGAGATGCCTGCCAAGAGCGACGCGAGTCGGTGGTCAGATACCCTGGAAAAGGGCTGTTGTTGTCGCCCCAAACTTCGTCATGTTTATACCAACCATATCTACGATTTTATTGCATATACTTGCGCGCCCAGATAAATTAAATTCCACGATGTAAATAGAGATTCATGCGATTGAGATCAATGCGATAAGTGGACAATTGTCATTTCCGTATGGACTAAACCGCCTCCCAGTATGCTAGCTTTTATACTCCAAAGACGAACAGACACAGACTCGTGTATAACAGACCCAGAAACAGTAACCAAAAGAAACATCTAACATCGTCGAGTACAGAAATGTTGTCACGTATAGTGATTTTGCCATTTTACCATATCTCTGGTCAAAACATCCATCATTTCAATACAGTTCAGATCTCGGAACTCCCTGTCACTTATTGGGATGTCAGCCGCGTCGCCCAAAATAAGTCTTTTAGGTATGTCGTTCAGGTTTCTGTCAGGCTGATCTGAATCTGGTTTCTGCGGGCTAGCTTCACCAGAACTCGAGCTTGTCTGGCACGCAGCCTCTGCTGCAAGATCGACCTGCGTGCGAGAGATAAACTCCAAAATTGCGGCTACCCGTCTTTTCATATCCAGCATAGTTAGTTTATTTGAGGCGGCATGCTTTACTCTCGAGCCCTGTCGCGAATCGGTTGATGGAGATTTAGGGGCAGAGTCATCCGCTGCCCGTTGTATATCGCGCGACACTGACCGTGCAGGCGATTCGTCGTTCTCGTCGCGATCTTTTGTATATTGGTTTTTGCCTCTGATTCTCTTCTGGTTACTCTTGGCAGTACGCTTATGCGAGCTACCGATCGCCATATTGGTTGGAGGTGGAGTTCCCGGTGGAATTCCCGTAATGGGAGCTGGCTCGGATGCAGACGATGGTTCGCTGGTTCTTGATGGCAGCAATTTAACCGTGGCCAAAGGCAGCTCTTCTGAAACATCTGAATCTTAAATGGAGATCAGGATTAGAGCCAATCTAGCTGAAAGTGTGTCTTTCTCATACCTTCAGCGCGCCGTCGTTCTGCGCGGTTTTTTCGCTTATTCGCAGCTTCCTGCCTCTGGAGCTCTCGCTCATCCTTTTCGCCCTTTTCCTTCGTTGGCCTGTGAGATCGAATTCGTTTTGCTCCGTTATTTGTGCTAGAATCATCATCCGAGTCCTCGCGCCTGTAGTCTCCAGCAGGTTCCGGCGCCGGAGATGCAGAGCGTGATGCAGTACGCTGACGCTTAACGCTCGTTTGATTCCTACTGAAAATTTAGAATATTGGCAAGCCTTGGAAAATTTCCAACATACTCCTCGCTGTCACTGCGACTGCGTTTTGTCCGGCGAATTCCAGCGTCAAAGAGATCTTCTGGTGCTGCCTCTCTACTGGCCTCGATTGCTCGAAGTAGCTGCTCATCGTCATATGCAGCGTCACGGCTGTTCATTGTGGAACGTCTTTTTGAAGCTTGAAGCGCTTGTTCTGCGCGCGACGCTTTGGTGGACGACTTTGGAGATTTAGGATCCTCTTTAAGCACCGAATTCGCGCGCGAAGTTATTGGTGATTGTTGATGCAAAGGTAAAAATTTGGAATATTTTTGTCTGCACACAACACTGTCAGCACGTAAATCACCGAATTAGACGATACCGCAATGCTTGAATAGAAGCCTGGTAATCATGATAAATGAATGCGAGAAGCGATAGCGAGAGCAACGTACCCGTTACTTGCCAGAGTAACCTGGTGGAGGTCTTGTCGACATTGCTCGCAAAAGTATTCATCGGGTGAGCTTTCGGCGCTGAATATCCCTACGCAGGCACCGTGCTGCCATACTTTACATATGTCACACTGGACGAAGAAGCCTGTAACATCTTCTGCAGTAAGGTCTACTGCTGCGAACAATTCCGCATCTGGACCTTCAACGAGCGGGCGTCCTGGGTAGTCCTCCGAGCCGCATATACAGCGCACGGCCTCATCCTCTTCATCTTGCATGTCGTCGCTCGCATTTGTCATGCCGTCCAATGCATCGTTTTGTAGCATCTTGTCCTGGTCCTCGTCCAGCCCACGTCTACGACGGCGTGGCATTGGCGTTTCGTCAAAATCCCCGAGTGGCTCGGAAGACAAAGATGCACTAGGTGTAGACTTGTCGGAGGACGGTCGGTGCAAGGATCTTGTGCTTCTTTCTAGTCGACCTGATATTCCAGAGGAGGAAGAGGAGGATTGTTGAGACTGGGGGTTGACAGGTCGCGCTCGGGAGGATCGTCTCGGCGACGGTGGCGCCATTGAGTTGGAAAGAAACAGTTGATCACGATTTGTACGCGATGCAGCTGGACCGTCCTCTAAACAACGTTCAGTTTGGAGTATATCGCCGTAGCAAGACGGCTGCCCCGTGTCTGACCCTTTCGCGCGCCGACTCAGCGGTAGCTGTGGTGGTGGGTGATTGTTTGGCAACTGCGGCTTGCAACTGATGTGGACCAGCTTATTGCACGAGTAGAATATTGTTTCCAAGAATAGGTTTGAAATAGTATGCAGTTGCCAGGCGAAAAATGTTCATTTCAGCGACAGAAATGGCGACAAATTGGCTGCACGCCAGAAACGGGAAGTTGTGGCGGAGGACAATTGAGTTGAGGGCCTCGGAGGATCGCACGACTTCTGAGTAACTAACTAGTAGACCTGCTACCAGGTACCTACTACGTACCTCTCTACATACGCCTTCATCAGCAAATTTATTGTTTGCGGCGACCAGACTTTTTAGGGCAGGCGCCACCCACTAATAGGTACCCAAGCAACAAGTCAGCTAGGTAATAAGCTAGGCTATTATACTTACTATTCACATCCAAGGTTATTGTAACGAGTGCACGGTACTTGCACTACACTTATTAGGCAATAGATGTTCCGTAGCTGATGCTCGCTATAGCTTTTATGCACAGGTACCTTTTGCTGGTTGGTTTTATAATGTTCGGCTATTCCGTTAGTGGCCGACGACTCGCGATCACCCGCCAAAAGAATGCCAAATAAATACGCTATGATGAAAATCAACTCACAGCTTAACTATAAAAAACAACACATATCTCTATACAGCGTGTATATCTTTAAAATAGATGAAATAATCACGATGGTATTGTGCCTATTCCCGCATGTAGATTCAATTTCCTGACCTACCTAATCCAATAGTCGGGTCTTAGATGGATGGAAAATAACATACTTGAAGCTTCGATAGCGATTCTTCTTCCGACAAAAAAACCAATAGACAAGAAAATATTTTTTAAAAAAGTCAGTGGAAATAGTATCTGTATCTGCAAGTGAACTGCCATAAAAAAACTGTCACAGGAAACCAGTAAATATCTCCAATGCTGCTTACCTAATTATATGAATGCCTTGCGTGTGGCACACCTCCTTATCCACACAGCTGTGGCCGTGTATGCCAACCATTTCTAAGCAAAGACCAACGCTCTGGATTAGCAAGCGGGATTCCTTTGGTTTACTCTTGTTCAGCACCGCCGACGAGAAAAACTCGCCGTAGTCTGCTCATCTGCGCTCCCCGCGAGAACTGGCAACGGCAGGGCTCATCTCAACCAGACTCATAATCTCCAACCTATACAACCACCTCCGCCGACAATACTTGTGATCCCAGGGCTTCATTTGCCCCCCCCAAAAAGGTTAGAGTTCTCAGGTTGCTACATGCTTGGAGAATCAAATGCCGATATATGCCCGGATTAGCTTTGTAGTGCCAAGTGCTAAGCATTCTGACGTTTTGACTAAACGAGATCGAACAGAATAAAGAACGAGCCGGCCGTACGTTATCGCACGAAGACGATACCCGACCGCAACAGATACACCGTATTCATACAACGCCAAATTTAGAAGCGCGGTGTGTGTTGCAGAGCGCCTTTGCGAGGCGAGACGCCAAATCGCCCAGCTACGCTGTGGTGCTTGCGTCTAAGAACTAAGCCTACGACTTCATTACTGCAATGTTGACAAGGTATTTGGTTTCCCCTAATGTACACATCAAGTTCTCGCGTCCTATGTGTTGCTTGAATTCTGTGCAATAGACATATTGGGCTGCTTTGACGCTTGAACAGTACATATGTCTCTGCTCTCCTCATATATTGTTAAATTACCTCGCAAGACGATCACTAAATTGATCCAGCAAAAAAACCAATGAGAATGTCACCCGATACAGTATCGTCACTTTTCCCAGAGCGGCCAATAAGACCATTACCAAAACGGAAGCTTCGCGAGAAGCTATCAGCCGGAGCGATTCAGACAATTGAATACCCACTATCGGCCGTAGATGACATACCTCTTTTCTATTATCCAACATATGCTACTGGAGGAGGAGTCTCCTTTGATCTGGCCGAGAAGACTCGGGAACACCACAACCATGAAACAGAAACGTGCAATACGTTGACTGTTGCCAATCTTGCCGGGCACGATACATTTTGCGAAGGATTAGCAGCTGAGGGACAGCGGAAAGGCAGTACTCGACATGGCACACGGCTTGACACAGAAACTAACGCACGCAAACCTATCTCGGTTGCTTCATCTATTGATGGCTATGATTCTCTCGAAAATTCAAATAACAAGAAGAAGCGCAAGATCCCATCGCCTTCCGATTCCACGCTACGTGGCCCCCCATTCGTTAGCGGTGAATCTACAGGAGGAATGCAGCTTGGGAGTGTGATTGATGGGAGGAGCAAAGGGAATGTATCACTCTACACGGGACCTGCATCGCTTCTGATGCACAATGAAGGTATCTCGGGTCCCGGGCGTGGGAGACTGAGCCGTGCAGGACATACAAGAAGCCCTCTGAGAACACTGTCTGATGGAAACAATACATGGTCAGGACGGCAACAGAATACCGTACTAAATCGTAGTGGAATTGGTAAGTTCATCCTCATTTCGTCCCTTATCATCCTTCGTCATTCGGGGTCTCTAGTCGCCCTGAAACACGTACTAAAATTGCATTTTTAGTTTATGAGACCAACGGCATCATATCTAATGCCATTGCGAATGCAGAGAGACTGCCTTCTGATGGACAGGAGAACATCAGCAGTTTACTGAAGCAGTACCCTTTATCAGAAAAAAACACGCCAATAGCCTCCCAGTTTACGTTTACATGTGGATCACAGGTACCGGGTACCGTTTTCTGGCCCGGTATGGTTGAAAAAAATATTGATAGCATTCATCACCTGCTAATTCTTGACAGATATTTCGCATAGGACAACCACAGTGGCGGAGCGGACACCAGCGGTTCCTTTGAACCAGAGCACTGAATTGGCGCCGGATACAGATGCACAGAACAAAGCCACCTTGGAAGGACGAAGGAGATCGCAAATGAACAGCCGCCGCCAACTACAGAAAGACCTCGTTTTGGCTGCTCGCAATCGCCGACAAGCTGCCGCTGATGTGCACTATCGCAATCCACCACGGCCAGAGGATATTTGGATTTGCGAATTTTGCGAGTATGAAAGCATATTTGGGAGCCCCCCAAAGGCATTGATACGTGAATACGAAATCAAAGACCGGAGGCTTCGACAAGAGGAGGCCGATAGGCGGCGGATGCTCGAGAAGGCCAAAGCGAAGAGTCGAAAAAGTAAGAAGGGCAACAAAGCAGTGAAAGGGTCACATTCGTCAGCTCATAGCCCCCGTCCAGTGTCAGAAGAGCAGGACGTGGCTACTAAGGCCCCTCCAATGGAGCCTGGTCGGAGCCACTCCACACAGTCTGAAGGAGGATTTGAGGACCGGGTTGATGATTATCGTTCTCGAAACCCGCCTGACATATCGGGGCTGTATGATCAGAGAGGTCTGAAGTTTGATACCCCATCAACCAAAGCCTGAGGAGGTCAGTTTCGTCTCTGCCGGAGGGCCACAACTACTGCAGGTGTAGCATACCCCATACCGTCTTGGTGGGAAATACGCTCTTTACCGTCACAGCTACTGCCTTCACAAATTTGTATATAGCGAAGATACTTTCCATGAAGCTTCGTATAACTTAGAAGGGTTCTTTATGAATACATTATGAGACTACTTCCTCTACGACTCGCTTCAGCATACAGTGATTGGTACAATAGTATCAGGACCAGACCCGACTGAAACTACTGTGCTTAGGTGCTTATGCAAAGCAGTCCATTGGTCTTGCCACTGCCTGCACCAAGGTGACGCTGACACGGATCCAGGTAAGAAATCATCCACCGGGTACGTCAAATTGTTTACTTGGTACTGCTGAAGAGAGACGCACGAAAGACAGTTTTAGGTGAACACATGAGGGAGGAAAAGCCAACACTTAGCAAGGAGAGGCGCAGTACGCTAAGAAAATACTTAGAACTAGTAAACAGGTAAATAATTAAAGTCAAGTGAAAAGTTGGCACTGCTTTGACTATTACTCCGTAGGAAGGAGTACTCTGTAACTAGGTAGGTACTTTGTGTATTACCGAAAGTGGGACCCCCACTATAGTCCCTACTTGCCTTGCCGTTACCTACTAAGGTATTGGGTACTTACCTACATGTAGGTAGGTACCTGGCAAGTAGGAACCTACGAACTCGGTAACTAGTATTCCTGTCCAAAACCAGGTTAGAGCCGATATCTGTAGTGGTAGACAGTGTGTCGTCATCGGCCATTCTAAGCTCCCTCGCCCAAGTTTCAGTGATTTGTCCCCCGAAAACTTGGCAGAGCTCCATCCATACCTACAATCCATACCTACCTACTCCATCACCTCTTCTTATTTGTGCTCCTGGGTAAGCACGGTGTAAGCAAAGATCTTCATCACAACAGCAAAGCCGCCCACCTATTATTTACAGATTGTTCCATCATCTAATGTTGAAATCAACTTAAAGGCCGCAGGCTCTTGCGCCGCAAAGTAGCGCATCATGTTTGGTCGCAAGCATGCTGCCCCATTAAGGGTAAGTTTCGCGCCTCTCCCGCAACGTACTTTTAAGCTTTCGCTGGTGCACTGGTTGCCACTGGAGCGCTATAGATGACGGCAATCTCGCCGGATTCAATCTTCTCATGCCATCACCGCCACCGCATATTCCCTAGACACGTTACTGATCATGTACATTGTTCGTTCACCGCAGCCGTTGACCAAGGAGACGGCGAACGCCAATGCCGCCACTGCCGCCGCTTCAGCCTTTATGCGTCGTGCATCCGATGCTTCTCTATCATCCGCAGCGGCCGCCGCAGCCCTTAAGGCCCGTCCGACAAGCCCGACAATTGTAGCTGATGTTCAATCCAAGCGAGTTTCACGACGAAGCCCGTCGGCGTCCTCAGCTACAGGCACGCGACGCCAGCTGACGCGAACTCCAAGTGCTGGCTCTATGATGGAGCGGACGTTCCGATCACCTTCTCCTGGTCGCAGCCCGGCACCAGTATCTTACGACGTGCCTCCTATTCCCTCAATCCCCAACACCGACAACTACACACCAACATCTCAACCAACCAGCGGCTCGCGCAAAAGTGGCCTGCAAACCCAAACCTTTCGCACAGCCAGTGAAAAGATAAAGGCTGGGCAGCAAGGTTCCTGGTTTGGTGCAGCTACTGCCCATGACTTACACTCGGTGCGGCGCACCACGTCCGAGCTTCAGCTCTCTTCCGCCCGCGCGCCACAGGAGCCGCGGCCAGGCAGTGTCAGTCCATCAATTAACTTCTCATATCCCCGAGCAAGACTACATTTATCCAACGGAAGCCTGCAATCTCTGAAATCTCTGCAAACTGAGGACCAGACCCTGGTGTACGATCCAAACTCGAGGCGAATGGTGCCAAAAGCTCAAGTGCAGGCCCAGACTCATGCATCATACGACGAATACTATGACGATGAGACTATACAAACGCCCCAGACAAAGAAGCAAACGAAACGACCAAAGGAGCCGAAGCAACCACGCCTGTCCAGAGCAGGATCTCATCTGGCGCGTGGCACGGTTGGAAGGACAAAGGCACCAGTTCTTGAAAACAAAGAAAAAGAACTCCAGCCTCCGTCTGGCGTAGAAGCTGAGCTCGGATTGGAGCAAAACGGAGAGCCTGCTGCACATATTGCCACGCAGATACCGATAGAAAAGAAGAAGAAGCGGAAGAAAAAGCGAGTTAAGCCAGGGTATTCGACAAAATCACATGCAGCTGTTGCTGAGGATCAACAGGATTCTCAGCATAGTAAAGAATTAGCACAACAGCCGACTGCACTCCTAGAAAATGTTGCTTCTTCGGCATCCGCCACTGGAGAAGCCACGGAAGTTGTTACCAAACCCACCACTAAGATGAACGGCACTACTTCTCCGTCAAATTCGAAGTCTAAAGTGCAGGCAATGGCCGTACGGGAACCATCAGAAAGTCCTGCTCGGTCTGCTAGATTTGCCTCATCGGCAGATCAGTTGGTAGTGCGTCATGAGCCTCCTCCGCGGTCACTATCCCCGAGAAAATCCGCGCTGAAACATTCAAGCCCTACGAGAGCGGTGTCGCCCTCTGACGATGGATCTGAGGCCTGTGGAATTCCGACTTCGTTGAGCAGCAACGACGATGCCCGAAAAAAAGGCTTCAGAGTTAGCTGGGATGATCGCAATACTGTTGTCGTAACCGAACCGGTTGCGCAGCATGCTGCTGAACAGGCAGCAAGCTCCAGCCCACAAACAAAAAGGCCGTGGCTCAACATTGTTGGAAAAGGCATCAAAAAGGAAACAATTTCTGTCGAAAAGGAAGAGACGATGTCTCCTAGACCGGCACTTCCTAGCTTTGGAAGCGTGAGAGAAAAGAAGCCGAAGGAGCAAGAAGAGAGACCACTTGTACGTCCAGACTACACGCTGTTGCCAGGTGAGAGCATGGCGGCGGTAACTTCAGCCCCGACTCTCCCGATAGAGTTGTCCGTTGAACCAAATACTTCTAAACATAAGGAGTCACTGTCTGCAGATCTACTACCGTCGATAGAGAAAGATGAAGTCTCAAGCTCAGACGATGGCCTCATGGAAGATACTTCTGATGAAGATCATGAGTCTCATATCGATCTGTTTCCTCCCGACACCAATGGTACCTCAACGAGAAACAATGCTGGGTCTGAAAAAGGGGTTCCCTGGATATCAACGCCATACCCTATTTCTCGTGCATCAGATGAGGCAGGAGGTAATGGCGTGGTTAGTCGACTATCTGCTGCAGATGACCAGGCCTTTTTGAGTAACGAAGACCCGTCTCGTGATTCGCAAGGTCTTGGAGCTGGCCTGCAGATGGATGATATAAAGGAAGAAGAAGAGGAAGCGGAGATGTATAGCGATGCCTATGAAGAAATAGCAGAGCCCGATGATAAAGTCTTCTTGTCCTTGGACGCTGTTCTGGAAAGCCCGACTGTTTCGCCAAATGTTACAACAACTGAAAACCAGTCCAAGATAGAGCAGCAGGACACCCAAGCTACAGAAGGGCTCGATCACGAAGAGGAGCTTCCTGATGACTGGGAGAATGCAAAAGCCTTTTGGAAGAGTCTCTCTTCAGAACGGAGACGGCAGCTGGAACAAGAGGCAATGGAAGAAGCTGATGAGGACCGCCAAGACAAACTCAAATCTGAGAAAGCTATTGATCGGATACCCGCTTTCAAAACGGATGACCAGATCATAAGATCTAACAAAGATCGGATTTACCAAATTACACCTGGTTCTATCCAACCATATGACAGTACTTCAGAACCTATACCTGTGAAATGGGAACTGCCCAAATCAAATTCCACTACTCTTAGGAAATCAATGCGAGAGGGTCATTACAATGGCTTACCCAACCCCGAGCCACCAAAACAAGGAGCAAGCTTGCAAAAGCCAATGAGGCCTGATCAACCTCTCGTTACTGGCATGGCTGACTCTTCCGAGAGGCGTACCGAGCAATCCTATGTATCTTCTGGCTCCCGCATGAAAAAGTCATTGCGCCAAAATTCACGAGATATTAGCCCCGACCTTCAACGTCCACTGACTGACCGCCCCGCCACTTGCCACGCGCCTTCAGCCGCCGCCTCGTCCCCTGTAAATCATTCGCATGGCCGTCAAAGAAACGGCTTTTCTTCACCAGCCTCAACGGGGGGCGGAGTTTTTGCGAAAGCTGGCTTGCGCCGCCGTGGTTCAGATTCGAGCGAAAGCAGCTTTACACGTGCGCGAGCCGGTTCTGCCGGAGAGCATGAATTTCGAAAGTCAATGCGAACTAGCATGCGTAGCCCTGCTGTCAGCTCAGAACACATCAACGAATCCAAACGTCTTAGCTTACGGGCTCTCTCGCCCCCTAGTATTGGATTGCGACGCAATTCTGGCTCTTCTATACCACCGGCTGCCGATTTGGGAGTCACCCGTATGCGGCGTTCTCTGCGGGTTGCCTCAGCTGACCCACCGGTTAGGAAACGCCTGTCCACATTAGCCAAATCGACGACTGGCAAAACAAAGAAAGGAAAAAGCGGTAGTCGATTTGACGATTCTAGCGACGAAGACGAAGGACCTATGAAAACAATTTTTTTCAGGAGTCGCTTTGCTGATTCCAGTTCTGATGATGAGTCGAACATGAAGATTCGAAACAAAGGACTGCCCAAATCGCTACGTGGCAAGTCCGCTGCTCAGGCTACGTCGAGCGCTATCGAGCTTCCGTTTACGCGCAGTGAACATGAATTCGTCAACCTGCTTAACAGCAACGTCATGCTGACGCAGCCGAAGCGAGCACAGATTGCCGGTGGCCAGTTACAGCAACCTCAATCAGGCCATGAGCCGCAGATGTCTCTTACGCAACTTGAGGCTAATGGAGAGAGTGGGCGTGGATCACTTCGCCCCCAGCACAACAGACGTGGCAGCTTCATCTCGCTACTGCGACGTAAGAAGGACCCAGCTGGCAAGATAAGCCGTGAGCTGACTGAGAGCGCCGCACGTCAAAACACCAGCTTAGAACGCAGCGCAGAAGAATTGAAGGCCCTTCGCAACCAATCTTTTCACAAGAGAGGCCCAAGCTGGCCACTTCCTGAGCCTGAGGAGATCGGCTCGACTAGAACCCGCCAGTCGTTAGAGCGTCCGTCCACTGCCGGAGAGGCTATTGTTAGCGACAACGCAAAATCAAATCCTCTCCGACGACGCAGTGCATCACAGGGCATGGTTCCAACGGATGTCAATGAAATGGAAGACCCAGCCGTGGAAGCCATGCCACAAAAGAAGAAAAAGTTTGGCACACTGAGAAAGATGTTTGGACTCCACGACTAGAGACTCTGTGTTTGTTCTTACATATCGTTGTAACCAAAACCACCATGTTCCGGCCCTAATTCCGGCGCTATTCATCACTGCGGCTTTACCGAGACATATTTTGTCATTTCATTTTTGGTTACTCTTTTGAGCCTATGGCTCTTTGTCTTCGCAATTATTCCCTCATGTATTTCCCCGCAGCGGTAGTCATCCTACCATGATTCATCTGTTTCTCTTGTTTTGAGTCTGTATGCTCTTTCCTTTTATGTGTTTCTTCTTGGATCATAGAATGGGAAGCGGTCTCTTCTTCGGCGCTGGGGTTTTCAAAACCAAAAATTGGCAACTGGTTGGAATAGCCCACTCATGGTTGGATTGTAATACACATTATTCGCAGCGGCTCGGGAATAGGTAGATTCTACGACCTTCTATTTCGCTACGGCGGCTTAATACTATCTTGTGTAATACATACTACTAGCTGAATCGAGAGAATCTAGTGGACTAAAGACATGGATGCAGTCACAAATGGCCTGTGTTTTTGTGAATAAATCGGACTTATTGCGAAAAGGAAGTTCGTTAGTTATTGCGTTATTATAAATATAATATCTATACCCATTAAAGCAAAAGTCGATGCTTTTGTTTTGTCGCTTTTGCGCCAAGTTGTCAAGTTGGCGCCGTACTTTATATATCCCCTCAACGCCGGTTTTATGCTTCTAGATGCTCTAACATTATCATAGGCCTATATCGCGAGCGAAGGCTCTCAAATGTAACAATCTCCACATGGATGGGAACGCCATACGGAGGAATCAAATTAGTCGCAATGGTGTTTCGTAAATACTCATAGTCGTTCCATGCACGTTAGCCCTTGGCAACTTAATCGGTCCCTTTCAAGCCCCAGAAGCAGCGTCAGTTAATTATTGTGTGCGTCCTACGGGAATAACGGAGGAACTGCTTGAACATGTGAGTGCTATGTGTGTTTCTAGAGAGGAAGCGGTGAGGTATCTTCCTCCTGGAAAAGTTTTATGGGTTGAGCCGTGTGAGAAGGAGAAATTGGGAGGCGGCAGTTGCCTACTTGACTGATAATTGTGCCTTGCACGCCAAGCCAGTAGTTGAAAATGCTGCTCCTGTGAATAATAGCGTCCTAGTCTTTGCATGGCTAAACTAATGGGTTGCAGCGGAGGCGGTTTTAGTACCGATGGGCGTATTTGTTACTTCCAGACCAGAATCGACTCTCGAGGTCGGATCGCCGTTGAGGTTCTGTGCTCATTTCTGGGAGAGTTGTGGATGCTTCCTATGTTGCAAGACGCTTGTTCACGAGCATCGTGTCTTGTTCCAATTCTCGACGCTCCCTGAAATTGTACTCTTTTGCGATTGACTCTCACTTCCCAACATGAGCTCCTTGGTGAACTCATGCAGTAAAAAAAGCAAGCCGCCTGTAGGTTGATATGGGCAGATGCCGCCCGCCTTTTGCAGCATTGGTGCCAGCTGCGCCGGGTGGGGTTTAACTGCTCAGCGAAATTTTTGCAGGTTTATTGCTTCGTACTGTGTCCCACGCAGAATTACTTTAAATTGAATGAAATGAAATATCCCGAAAAGTTCTGGCAAGACCGCAGGCACTCAGGAGATTTGTTAATTTCCTTCCCACAGTGGTGGAGGCCCATTGATGCTCAGTCTGTGGCATAATGACCACTGACAATTATTTGGTACAAGTAAGTACATTGGATCGTTCCTGGCCGGCCTGCAAGTTGCAGGATTCTTGAGCGTCTTATTCATCGTGGTTTGTACTGTACGTATGATAAATTAGAGGCTCAAACACAAAAGAGATATCGTTAACTAGTCTGGAGGAATTAAGATTGCACCGTGCCAATACACAGGCATTTTGTTGGGAGTGACTGTGGCATAGCCAGCACCTTCGGCATACACAATGTTTGTATTGCTAACAATAAGCTTAGGCTACAAACTCGCTCCAGGAAAGTCCATGATAGCAAGTAGGAAGTTTGTATTTTGATGACTGATTTGTATACCCATGCAAAGAAAAGTGCAGGGATAGTGTACAAATGGTCCGAGTAGTTACCGGACTGTAAGAGCACAGAGACGAAATCTAGACGCAGCTTGAACGCTACCCAATGGTAGGATGGGTGCGCCGCTTATGCTTGCGACGATTTCATTGTCATCGAACCTCCAGTATTGTCAACATTTATAGCCAGTGTGCATGTAGAAAGCTGATATATTGAGCAAATACGAACCAAATCGACGCGTTTCGACGAGGGTAGAGTTCCCAGTGGGGTCAGAGATTCGAGCGTTTGTTTGAAAGTCCTTCTGGGACACCTAATAAGTGGACTATGCACGCGACGACTAATACCTGCTGAAGTGTCTGGCTTGGAAAATTAGAGTTTTGCCCTGGAAGGGCAGATAAAGCCTGAATATCGTAACCAACAGCCCAAGTGGCGAAGGCTCAGCGGTGTAATAGTAAATCAACAGAAACTGCCAAATGTCCTAATTGCTACGTTGTTTTTTCTTGGAAGCATTATACTTGATTTTCTACTTACTATTCTCTACCAGAAAGAAATGAGACATTGATCGTGGATTTTTATGCCCTTATAAATCATTCTAGCAGCTTGCTGTTCAGGTACATTATCATTTCTTGCTGCCTTCACGAGCTCTTCTCATGTGCACACAGCTACGTAAGCGTATAGCCTCCGTCCACACGCAGATCGACCCCGTTTACATACTTGCTATTTTCTGAAAGTAAGAAGACAGCAGGTCCCATCAGGTCACTTGGGTCGCCCATCTTGCCCATTGGAATAAGGGAAACCCATTTCTGTTTGAGATCCGGGTTTTCGTCAAGGATCTTTGCAGTGCTGTAAATGAGCGGTATTAGGGTTGTGTATATCTCTACGTTGCAGAAAAGGAAAGTGAGCACTTACAGGGCAGTCATCATATATCCAGGGCTCAGGCAGTTGACTCGGATGCCAGCATGTGCCCACTCAACGGCAAGAGACGATGCCAAATGGCGGATGCCAGCCTTGGAAACATTGTATGGTCTGTAGACAGCAAGTAAGTCGTTATTGAAATCACAGTATTGCTGGAATTTAATCACTCACGTCTGTGGCTGTGGGACATTGACAATGGACCCAGACATGCTGCCAATCAGGACCATACTTCCGGAGGCCTTGCGCTCCATCAAATGGCGTGCAACGGCGGTGGCAAAGAGGTAGGTGCCATCGACATTGACAGCCCATAGCTTGCGTAGGCGGTCGATGGGATAGTTTACAGCCTCAAAGTTCTCAGTAAAGCCAGCAGAGGTAACAAGATTGTCGATCTTGCCGTGCTGTTGAATGACCTCAGCAATGCAGGAGTCAACAGAGGCGGGATCGGAGACGTCAGAGTAGTGAGCTGTGACTTTGGGAATACTGAGGTAAACAGAGTTAATCGCCAAGCGCCACGGAAGCTCTGTGCAGGATATTAGTTTCGAGGGCCTACCGTTCAGCATTGGGGTTTTCCCTCATGAAGGCATCGACAAGATTTTTCGTTTGCTTTTCAGCCTCCTCTTCTATAAATATATCAGCAACGGTTCTGGGGAGTCTACGCCAGCGCGTTATAACACTGGGCATTTAAAGTGAAGTTTGCGGATTTACTGTTCATGTCAACCAAGGCGACATCAGCGCCAGAATAAACCATGCCCTGAGCAATGACGAGGCCCAAACCTCGGGCACCTCCGGTAACGAGTCCGACATTCTTATGGAGGGAGAAGGTTTGGAGAGTCGGCTTGACATACTGGCCACCAGCGCGACGGAGTGGGTCGCTTGGCAATTCCTCTTCAGGTGGGAAGGGAATCTCGACGTCTGAATCGGTTCGCGAATGGCTGCCAGGCTTGTTGCGGCGGGCCTCTGCTCGGTGGATGCTACGAATAGCTGCAGCTGTCAGGCTTACTGGAGCTATGCGTGCGACAGAGCAGCGGCGTGCGGCAGTGCGTATCTGTGGAGTAATGCGCGATGCCATTATTTGAGAGCGTAATCTGTTGCTAGCGGATTGAATAAGCTTTGATGGCAGGAATTAGCCCAATTGATGTTTTGAAACGTAGGTAGATTAGCGAGTTGGTGAGCTTGATCGGTTAGATTACGGACTGAATCTAGCACACGCCAGGCGACCGAGACAGTGGATAGAAAGGCACTAAGCTAGATGCAGTGTTGCGACCAGCTTACGAAGCACTGGTTTCGATGGAGAAAACAAATGTATAGGAGAAGGACCTGATGAAAGGAAAAAAATCCCAGAGGAGAAAAGGGCGGCATGCAGTTATACCAATAAATTTGCTGGGCAAGCGGAGCTCATCCAGGCTGAATCGCCCTGACGACCGCCTCCTCTTAGGTCCGGGCCAGTGTTCTCTTACAATAACCAAAGCACCATTGCTGATGCTTACCCTGTCAGAAAATCAGCCATGCGGCAGGATACCTGTTACTTGGTATACATGTACCGTAGCCCCCGAGTTTGTCGTTTTGCGGAGCGTCATTACGTACCCTGATTGAGTATTTTCAAAGGCGGACACGGCGGCTGGCCCATCCGAAATACGTAGTATGAACTAGTCCACGAAGCCGTGATCCGAGACGACCAGACTTAAACCATCGGAAGGGGGAAAAAAAAGGGGGGGGGGGAAGGGAAATAATAGAAATCTGGTCATAATAAGACAGAATTATTGGAACGTTAACATAAAATGTGCCAGATATTTATAACCTAGTAGTACGCTCGATATGCGAACACCCCTTGATCATACCACCGACACTGTGACTGCTTTTCTCTCTCCTATTCAAATTGAGCCATCGGATGAGGGCAAGAAGTTGGCAAGCTCGCAATACTATTCACCTTGGGGAAATTTGCATGAGTACTGATTTCTCTCCTTAGTTAATTTTCCCTCCTGCTTTACATCATAGGCTGGCTGCCTGAGTTTGTGCTCCCATTACAGTACCGCTGTTTCAACTTTCAATCTTCCCTTTGCCCAATTTCTCTAGGTACACACCACTTAAGCATCCCATTGTTCTTGCAATGATAAGGAATAGTGTATAACCTGCACTAACGTCATTCCACTTTGGTCTTACTGCCCACTGGTGTCGGACAGTCGGCGCTTCAGATCAATCACTTCAGTATCCATTGGCAAATCCATAAATCATGCAGGTTTTGTTGGGAATTGGAGCCAGCTCGGGCAATCTGCGTAGTAACTCTGTCCCTTCTCTGCTATGCTGACAGAATCATGAGTTTGGATGCAGGCAAGCACAAGTAAAGTAAGTGTCTTCTCAGATAATTTCCGGTTTCGGGGAATCTACGTGTCTTCCCCGAGCAGCATCCGCTATTTATGGGCTCCTCCAAATGGGCCCAGTCACTAAGTGGCTCCACCCATTCTATCATACAGTTTCTAACTGTTTAGAACACATTGCCAGCATCCTACTCTTTCAGCAGCAGAAATCTTAATCCATAATAACTCCTCTCTGGTGGCTTGGAATGGCCCTTCTAGACCATGTTAATGGCCGCCTCGTCCATAGCTCAGGGGTCCGTGCAACTGTCCCATTTCCTAGCACATCTGTTGCACCATTTTTGCCGCTTGAAATGGATGCCCAACGGTGACGGCCATCTCGTAGCGCAGTTTACCTTGAGTGCATAAAGTAGATAAAACAAAATAAGAAGCAACTGTACATGCAGAAGAGATACGTTCTGCATCCCCCGTGTGCCAGTCATGATAATACAATCTATGAAAGTGAGTTTTCGTTGACTAGACAGTTCGCCAGCAGCCGTAGCAATGATTCCCTGTAACTTTCCGGCACCTCAGACATTGGCATACTGCTTATTGAAAGCGCGGCCAATGACCATGCGACGGATTTCTGATGTGCCCGCACCAATCTCATAGAGCTTGGCACTGCGCCGGAGAAATGTCAGCAACAAAGCGAGATGATAAGCACAGAAGGGTATAAAGCGGACGACATACTCTCGTAGTAGGCGTGAAGCTGGCATCTCCTCAACATATCCCATGCCGCCAAGGAGCTGAATGCAGTCCAGAGAGCACTCAGTAGCGCGTTCAGCAGCATACAAAATGGCACCCGCACAATCCTCTGTGCGAACATGTCCTTGCTCGTCCACAGCACGCGCAGTTGTATACGTATAAGCCCGCGAGGCCTGTAGCTTTGTGTGCATGTCGGCCAACTTACCTTGGACAAGCTGATTATGAGCAATAGGCTGGCCAAATTGTTTACGCTGGTGGCTGAATGGCAGAGCAACGTCAAGAGCGGCCTGCATAAGACCCAAGGGTCCAGCACTGAGAACCAGTCTCTCAAGGTCGAGGCCCTCCATGAGTACACGAACACCGCTGTTGAGCTTGCCTAGGATGTTCTCCTCGGGCACAAAAACATTGTCAAACATGAGCTCACCAGTATTGCTTCCGCGCATGCCCATCTTGTCAAGCTTGCGCGCGCAACTAAAGCCCTTGGAGCTAGTGTCAACAATGAAGGCGGTAATACCCTTGGAAGCCTTCTCAGGCTCCGTTTTCGCGTAGACTACAATGACATGGGCGTCAGGGCCGTTTGTGATCCACATTTTGGAGCCGTTCAGGATGTAGCCGCCATCTACTTTCTTGGCGGCGGTGCGCATGCTGACAACATCGCTACCTGAGCCCGACTCTGACATGGCCAGACCACCGATTCTGGTGCCGGAAATGAGACCGGGTAGGTATTTTTCTTTTTGTTCGGGCGAGCCGTTGAGCTGTAGCTGGTTAACGCAGAGCTGGGAATGCGCCGCGTAGCTAAGTGCAATGGAGCCAGAGGCGCGTGAGAGCTCCTCCATGACGATACAGTGCGCCTGATAGCCCATGCCCAGTCCACCGACATCCTCATCGGCCGTGATGCCTAGGAAGCCGGCGTCACCCAGCTTCTGCCACATCTCATTGGGGAAGGCGTTCGACTTGTCGGTCTGGGCGGCTACCTCCTCCGTAATTTCTCGACGCGTGAATTCTTGGACGCGCCCACGGAGCTCTTCTAAATCCTCAGAAGCAGGAGGCTCGAAGCCTTTAGGATGCTTAGAAGAGTGCAAGCGAGATTGCGTCAAAATGACTGTGCTACTGGGCAGCAATTGCCTGGCGACAGGACGCGCCAGGGCTCGAAATGCCTTCAAGCTGGACATTTCGGGCTCGCGAGGCTGGATCTTGCAGAGAGCTGAGGAATTGGCCTAAAATATGCCGTACTGGCACTGAAGGGAAACAAATGGTGGTAGATGGGATTGGCAGAATGAAAAGTGATTGCTTTGCCCAGGTTGCTCAACCTGAGAAGAAATATGCCCTGCAGATTCCCCAGATTTCGATGGCCGAGGATATGGAGCGGCTCACGTGCCGGCTTAAAGCGGCTTCTGACGGCGGTCCGGCTACCCCAGGTTTCGTACGACTCTGGAGCAATGCTCGGCTTAAGGTTGTGTTACTGACACTAGAATCCCCGTTTGCATATTTCCTCCCTCCAGCTCAACCTCCAAGACGCCAGGGTAAGGCAAACGTAGGTTGCTAAACAGGACATCGGGGGTTTTTCTTTTTTTAGAAAAGGATTTCTTAACCCTGTTTTTCAATTGCTTTTTCGTTCTTGTTTCAAGATACGCACCCTTTCTCACAATACAAATCACACCAATGGCGTTCTCAAGACAAACACAGCAGATGGCCCTCTGCCTAGGCCGTCAACTCGGCCGCGAGCATGCCAGCACCCGCAGACTCAACCGCCAGGTGCGCACCATCGCCAACCTCAGCTCGCCGCACCAGGCGGCTGCGATTTCGCGCATCCAGACCAATATCGACCCTTCTTCAGACGAGTACAAAGAGAACCAGACGCAAATGGCCGACGTCATGTCGCGAATGCAAAACCTCTCCGCCAAGATTCAACTCGGCGGTTCGGAAAAAGCCCGCGCCAAGCACCTCGCCCGCAAGAAAATGCTTCCCCGTGACAGAGTTACAGCCCTCATTGACCCTGGTACGACATTCCTGGAGCTGTCGCCAATGGCTGGCTACGAGCTGTATCCCGAAGCCGAGGTTCCCGCTGGTGGCATCATCACTGGTGTTGGTGTTGTTGAAGGCGTCACCTGTGTTATTGTCGCCAATGACAGCACAGTCAAGGGCGGAACATACTATCCAATTACGGTCAAGAAGCATCTACGTGCCCAAGCTGTCGCTCAAGAAAACAAGCTTCCGTAAGTCAAGATGCTCCAGTTCTTTGGCACATGTGTTAACGGTTCCTCTTCGACTAGTTGCATCTATCTCGTCGATAGCGGTGGTGCCAACCTACCTCACCAGGCAGATGTGTTCCCCGACCGTGACCACTTTGGCCGCATTTTTTACAACCAGGCCCGCATGAGCTCGGAAGGCATCCCCCAAATTGCTGTCGTCATGGGCCCCTGTACCGCCGGTGGCGCCTATGTCCCCGCCATGAGTGACGAGAGCATAATTGTCCAAGAACAGGGCCACATCTTCCTCGCTGGCCCGCCACTTGTCAAGGCTGCCACTGGCGAGATTGTCAGCCACGAGGATCTTGGCGGTGGCAAGATGCACTCCTCCGTCTCCGGTGTTACTGACTACCTGGCCGTCGACGATGCCCACGCAATCGTTCTGGCCCGCCGCAGTGTCAGCAACCTCAATTGGCCCGAACGCTCTGCTGCCACGAACCCACCAGCCAAGAGCTTCTCTGAGCCTCTCTACGATGCTGATGAGCTCCTAGGTATTGCCACCACCAATCTGCGAAAACCCATGCCAATCCGCGAGGTCATTGCCCGCATCGTCGATGGCTCTGAATTCTCTGAGTTTAAGAGAGACTACGGTACTACGCTGGTGACAGGGTTTGCGGAAATTTACGGTCAAAAGGTCGGTATAGTTGCCAACGATGGTATCCTCTTTGCTTCTTCTGCTGTCAAAGGAGCACACTTTGTTGAGCTTTGCACACAGCGTGGTATTCCACTGGTCTTTTTGCAAAATATATCTGGCTTCATGGTTGGCTCCGCCTCGGAACGCGAGGGTATTGCTAAGCACGGCGCCAAACTCGTCACAGCCGTTGCCTGTGCAGATGTGCCCAAATTCACCGTCGTGGTTGGAGGTAGCTATGGTGCTGGCAATTACGGCATGTGTGGTCGCGCCTACAGCCCTCGATTCTTGTGGATGTGGCCTAATGCTCGCATTGGCGTCATGGGCGGTGAACAGCTTACTGCTGTCATGGAAACAGTTGGGCAAAAGGCCGACCCTGAACTTAGAGCCAGAATCGACCGCGAGAGTGACGCAACGTTCTCATCCGCTCGTCTTTGGGTAAGTAGATCCACCTCGGCAGCTAGCATCTCAATCTTCTTCGTAAACACACTGACATGATTTCAACAGGATGATGGCATCATACCACCTCAGCACACACGACATTACCTTGGACTCGGCATCAAAGCTGCTATGGGCGGTAAGAATGAGATCAAGGCAGGCGATACTAAATACGGCGTCTTTAGAATGTAGCGTACTGTCAAAGAGAGCAATTAGAGTTTCCAAATTTCTTTGCTTCCAGAAAGATGCGTTCTACAGAGCCGTTCTCTGAAGTAGCGCTACGGTAAAACTGATCGATACGTAAACTGGGTACTTGAGATGCTATTAAAGTCAACATGTTCTACATGCAGAGTATGAAATTCTGCTACAGATATATGGTATCTAGCCCAGGCTGTTCAATGGCAATGCAATTCTCACTTGCGAGTTGCAGATAAGTCAGAACAAACAAAACAAACGAAATCAGCGTCATCTTTATACAAGATCTCATCCCTCTCTTGAAATCCATCCTTTTGCGTCGTCCCGAGGCATATGTGATTATCCGACCTAGCTTGCCTTCGGTGTAGTACCCCCGATGAGACCCTTCCCATTTCCTAGATCGAGGTTGAGTTTTAATAGGTTGATTGAGCTGCCTTGACCGATGGTAATATTGGCAGCGTCTGCCTGAGATATCTTTGGACCAATGCCAGAGTCCGCGGCCGTGAGTTTGCTGAAAAATGCCTGCGTATCGGTCTGTGCATTTTCCGCAGTATCGACACCTTGCTCCTGAAGAATAAACAGTACCGCAACGCGACAGAAGTCAAAGACATCATCTGTAGCAGAAAATGAGTTTCCCTCGTCGGTGCGACCATGAAGAGCCTTGGCCCGGGTCTCCGGACTTGCCAGTCGTGGATTTCTGAGCATGTCATCGGATCCAAAAGCATCATTTTCGACCTGCGCTACCAAATGGGTAGCAGACTCTCGTGGCGCCCGTCTCGCCTTTGAGATCGTTGACTTCTCTGCAGCAACCCTTGAAGAGCGTCCATTGAAGGTAACGAGAGAATTCTGCGCGATGCAAGAAAGTCCACTTGCATTGATTTTGGCCAAAATTGAAGTCCCTGATAATGGAATGGAGAAGTTTGAATTCGCTTCAGCGATAAGCCGCGGAATAGACTGGCCAAGTGTAACATTTTTAATCGATGATGACTTATCGGCTGATACAAGATCCGTCGTTGTGCAGCCGATTGATCCAGCTGTACCACAACCAGAACCTGTGAATCCACCACTGCAAATGCAAGAGCATATTCCACCTGAGACAACATTTGTGCCGCCATTCTGGCATATGAGGTCCTTCTGGCACTTGTCAACGCCTGTGGGGTCTTTGGACGAGTCATTTTTGTTGAAAACAAGGAGCTCGAGAGGAACTACAATAGCAGCCACGACAGCAGATAGGATAAAAATCGTGGCTACGATGATTGCCCAAAGGGGTAGGCCACAGCAGCGACGTTTACGTTTGCTGCCTTTCTCTTGTTGTCCAACAGCATCGCGAAGTCCGGACACTAGTGGCCATCCACCCTGCCCAAGCCACGACGATCGATTTGCTCCATTATTCAACTGAGGGGTAGACACTGGCGGAGGGAACGCAGCAAGCATATCAGACAGGCCAGAGTGTGGGCGGGCGCCTAAATGAAAACTTGTTAGCTGACTTGCCTGAAGGTTGGGGTGGGTAGGAGGCTTGCCTCGGGCACCATATTGACCATCTATATTCATTTGCTTTTCACCAAGAAAATCGTTTAAGTTGTCCATGCGACTTGTTGGTCGCTTGCCTTTGTCAATCATGGCTGCAAGCCTAGTCGCTCTGCGAATAAGGTCCGGCAAGCTGGTAAGACTGCCGCGTGCTTCGCCTTCCCTCACTGCATCCATGTCGATTCGCAGGCCTCGTTTTATGGCAGCATTTTGATAGCAATTCGCCGATGGGTCATGCATAGTCTCAGACTCGGTGAGAATGCTAGATCTTGGTGCAGCGTATGCTTGGAGAAACTCCTCCTTGATTTGGTCACCACTAGGTGTTACAGAAGAATGAGCTGTAATGGCTTGTCCATGGATGCTAGCAGCGTTCCGGGATCTTCGTCTCTCATTTGATAACGCGTCTTGTGGCCATGCTGCATCAGCAGCTTCCGGATGGGCAGCACCCACAGGGGCAATTGCATGAGAATCCAAATCGACTTGTCGGACAAGTTGTGCTTCGTCGCCGTACTCCGACTCCGGACTAACGTCTGTCATGGATTCTTCATAGAACGTATCAGGGTTCTTATTAGAGGTGTCTTCTGCATTCCAATTCTCAGGCATCGCAGCGCTTGAAGCATAGGAGCCGTGAGACCTTGAGCGTGGGCTTTCTTCAATGATCGGGGACACAAGTGATGCGTTCGAGTAAAAGGATGACGGCCCTCTGCGACGCGAGGGGGGTGGCCCAAAAAAGACGGCATCCTTTGGCTGGCTGATCTGGCTCATTGTACTGCTTAGGGGTAACTTGGAGATGTAGCCATTGTTGGAAGGCGCTTGCCCAGAATCGCGCGGGAGGCTGTTGTTGAACTGGCTGTAGGTACTATCCTGTGAACTTCCGGTGGTCCTGACTGGGGCGATGAAGAGCGGCGTAGGTTCCTGTAAACGAGCTTGATCAACCATGGAAGGGATTCGGCTGGGCCGCCGGGGTCGTCGGGGGGCCTGAGGTGGGCGGTCTGCAGGAGGTCGATATGAGCCAGCCCTGGCAGTATTCTCGGTCGGAGACGGTAGTTTGGGTATCGGAAACTGAGGCATAGGACTCGGTCTGGATATCAGCTTCCCAGGCCCACCCTCGTACTGCGGTATGGCCTTTTGGTTCAGGTTTCGAGAAGATGCCGGTGACGCGGTGCCTGTGGTTGAATATGAAACCGACTGTTCATAGTCATGCACTGCAAGTTCTTGCTGCTTTTTTGCGAGGATCCTTGCTCTGGCAACAGATCCGGTTTTTCCTGATGGCAAATCCATTTTACTGCCATTATTTTGAGCACTCATCTGGTTCGCGGGTGTATCGCCTATCAATGTACCAGAGGTTCCCTTTCAGATTGGGTTCAAGACAAGTGGCACGGATTGCAATCCCGTGTATAACTCGGAATCAATAGAGACGACGTGAATATGCAATGTTCGCACAAATTCTCGGTCTATCTTCTGACGGAATCAAGGACAATTGGTTTGTTGCTGTAAAGAACTAATGTTAGCGACAGGTAGAGGCTGTCACCGTGCTGCACTGAGTCCAGATATATCGGATAATGACAGGAATGGTTGACTTTTGAGAGGGGGTTTCATGTTGATTGGTGCAATAGTTCGCTGAATTCGGGGCAACATACTGAACCTACACGAGTGAATGGCTGTTGTTTAGTCCAACCCTGCAATGTCCGTTCCGCTTGCACCACTCAATCACAGACTGAACTTATTCCCGAAAGTCGTAAATATCGTTATCAAGCTTAGCTTGTTTCGTGCTCGGCAGTTGTTAGAATGCTATTGAGGTTGAAAGACGTTTGGCCTTGGCACAGAAGTCGGATTATCAATCAGTTGTTGAGCGCAGCTCGAGCAGTCATAAGCACAGGGCCGGCCAATGCTGCGCCGAGTGCTATAATCTTGTTGCAGAATTCTAGAGGTTCTGCTAAAGTCAAGACTGGGTTGGGATGGAAGAAAATCTTGCAAGTCAAGTCGTTTGTTTGCGGGCACGAACTGGCAGGCGCCGAGTACCGAGGTGGGCAGGTGAACAGCACTGCCAGCTACGGCAGGGATCGAAACGGAAACGAGGGTGGGAAAATGAATGGCGAGTAGAAGAGAAAAACTAGCGGACCGAGCTGCTAGTAGTGAGAAATCAAGTAACCGACTCGGGTGAAAGAAAAATAAATAAATAAATAATACACTGGTGTCGTGGAAAGAGCGGCAGAATGGAAAGTGAGAAAAGACTGGTCTAGAGAGAAAGGAAGGTAAAGTTAAAATGGGTGAACGGGGTACGCTCTGGTACTTCTAAGTAGCTGGTTGCACAGCTGGGAGGGGTGGCACCACCTATGTGCCCTGCTGCCAACCGAGCCGGTAAAACGCACGTTGGCGAGCAAAATGCACAGTCCAACAAATCGGACAGTGCAGCAGGCGGACGGGAAGAAGAAAAACAAGAAGAAAGGAACAAAATTAATCATTAGAAGTGAGCATGCGTTGGAAATGGGGATAAAGTGGAAAAAGGTGCGGAGCTCAGATAGGAACAGGCCCAACGACCACAACACAAGATGGAGAGTTGAGTGGGATACACTGAAGACGAAATGAGCTTTTCCAAAGGCGCATTTCGTATGGGAGGAAGAAGGTGGCAGGGGGACCATACGCCGTGACACCCGACGCCCAATGGCTGCGATCTCGCGATCTTGTTGGACAGTCCATCCAGTGCTCCATTGGGCTAGCAGGGGAGCGAGGGGTTGGTTCACTTGCAGAGAGAGTAGATTGTCATCCGTACAGCAGCATCAACCTGCATGAACAACGGGCCAGTGCGAAAACAGGTTCCCGTAAATATGAGCCTCAAGGTGATGGTGCGGATTATTGATGATTCGTAGTTATTTTAACATATACTCCTTTCTACAAGTAATTAAGATATGCTTCTCAGCAAGACTTAGAGTATTGCAGATGTCTCTGTATAAATGTTTATTAGTTACCGTGTTTCCTGTATACGAAGCAATACGTTTTCGCATAACCATGGATGTGCAAATGTTGCGTATTTTGGCCCAAAGAACCGGGGAAAGGTGAGGCAATCTGTGTTCCCTTCCTTTCTCCTACTGTGTACCCATGATTTCAGAGTTTGTAGTAGTGTCCGTAGTTACTAGCAAATCAGCTTGACAGGCTGGTTGGCTTGCATGTATTGCCGTACATGCTTTGGTCTGTTATTAACTAGGTCGTAATTTATCTCATACCGCCACCACTGTGATAGGGTCAGTAGTCAAATTTAGCCGAGCAAAAAGTTTTACTAGGTGGGTTGGTGTACCAGTGTCGTGGCGTGTTCCAAGCTGAGACGGACCTGGGACGCTGTCCGGTCGCAAGCCACGAGGACTAGGTTCTCCTTACTCACAGCCTGATAGAGGTACCGACAGTTGCTTGTTATATTACGGAGTAAGGGCGCCCTGGAGCACGGACCTGGATTCAGTCAAGGATGGTGATGTGACCGCCTCCCTCCGGGCACGATGCTATCCATGCTAGTCAAAAGTCAAACACTAGCGTCTTGTTCCTGCAGCAAGTGTGGGCCTTTGCCCCGCCCCGTGCCCAACGTATGTGGTATCCCAAACAGGTAGCCGTTCGTACTGGTTTCCTCTAAAAGCATACGGAGTACTCCGTAGTCCTCTAGCAATTAATTATATAAATATCCTATATTATTATGTGGCATCGCGGCTGCCCTATTCGCCCCCCCCCCCCCCCCCCCCTGTTGCGCGGCCAGTCTGTGGTTTTGACGGCGCTCGTATCTCTCGCCCTCTCACAAAACAAGTCGGGGTCCTTACCACTACCCTATACCGAGCATACCGTTATGACAACTGTCTATAACTGCTACGCNNTCAATTAGACAGATAACTATAGCGTATAACTTGTAACTTCGTTACAACCGTGATCCAATCTATTACTGTACCTTGCTTTCTTTCCTTCTTTTTTCGGCCTTCCACTTCTGTTTCTGTTTAACCCCATCTTAGCATCCGGTTCTTAATGTGGCGTGTTGAGGCTCCATGTTTGGCTTATTGTTCTCGGCAGACCCGTCGGCCTTTTAGCTGAGACGATCCACAGGTAATCACTACCTCCTGCGTAGAATAAACAGCCATCTAAAGGGCTCAATGAATCATTATATCATTATTTACCAAGTCACATATCCAAATATAGTACGTAGCAGGTCAAAGCTATAAATTCACGAAGTACATCACATAGGGTGCATCATGGCGTATTGTGTATAATCAACTGCTTGTCAAGACCAGGGGGCACTGTATTGCTGTGGATAAAGTGCAATTACTTGGAGCAAAAAGGTGAGAAGAGTATGGCCAGTAATTACCGCTCGGTGTTAACAGATATAAATAACTGACTTCGTTCCAAATCAAGCCAGATAAAATACTTCTTCCAGTGTCTTCCACCACTCCCCAGTCTCAGAGCTAACTGCGCCGTCCACTAAACTCTCCTGGTAGCTATCCGTCATCTTCCACCACTCACGTACCTTACCATTTGCCGCCATGCGCTCCATATCACCAACGAAGTCACCCCCTACGTATTTGAATGATGCAAACAAGAGACCATTTTTAGCATCGTACCATATGGAATCTTACAGTCCGTTAGCTTTACAATTGTAGCGTTTAATCAAGCCAAGCAGAGTATATCCCGTTTGAGGGTCTGATGTTACGACTGACCCGCCAGGTTCACAACTGTTTCAGCTACTTACAGTCTTCGATGTTACTGTCTTTGATCTGTTTGAGGACCTCAGGCCATGCCCTTGCATGGCAAGCCTTGTACTCCTCCA
Organism: Zarea fungicola; assembly: GCA_900169235.1. Lineage (NCBI taxonomy): Eukaryota > Fungi > Ascomycota > Sordariomycetes > Hypocreales > Cordycipitaceae > Zarea > Zarea fungicola. Next base: position 161,936 of record FWCC01000094.1, read on the forward strand.
CGTGCTCCTTCTTGAGGCGGATGACCTGACCGAAACGTCTCATCGCATTCGTTCGAGGGACGGCAGCGTCTGTACTTGACGGCATTTAAGACTTAAGAACAAAATCTAGCTTTATGGCAACATGAACTTTTGGCGTTTTAATTGGTGGTTGCCGGGTACATGTGCGCAAAACTGCCGCAAAATTATGATCTCGCAACGTGGGTATCTGTGACAGCCCAATCCAACTTTATATCAAATGGTTAGCATACCAGGAAAACACGTAAGTCAGGGATATATTTGTTGACTTGGTCATCTGCATACAATGCACCACGACAAAGATGTGCAAATTTCCTTGTTCAACTGCTTAAGGAGGCTCCGCTGTAGCATGCAAATGATATATGGCGAGCTCGGGAAGGTACTTGTAGGAAGGGCGAGTGAGCCGAGGCTAATTCACTCACAGAACGGGATCTCAGAGTCCGATTACTAGCTCTGGGATAAAACTATTTCTGGGGTTGGATTTGCTCGTAAAGCAGGTGTGGGTTATCCTGACGTGACCCAGCGCTGTGACCAAGGAACACAAGGATGTGGTTTAAGGAAAGAAGGTGTACCAACCGTCCAGATCTGTTGCGGGGTTAACATGGGCCGTACCCGCTGACAGAGAAACTAACCGCCACAAGAATTCACGGACACAGGCCGAGTGCAATACTAATAGACCTAGCAGTACAAAGTAATGAATCTATACGAAACACGGTGCTTCTCAGAAACTCCCCGAAGTATTTTTAAATTGGCTACCTGAAGTAATATCCCCAGCGTGCCCGGCAGTCGCCATCGAAGGGACCAAGTAATCAATTTAGTAAAGTGACAAGCAAATGTTTTGAATGAACCTGGGCTGATCAGAAAGCCAATACCGACCACGTAGATGAAAGTTATGCAGTTGTCCGGTAGGGATAAAAGAGTACAACTTATGCCATGAGATGTGCTTTCTCCTGCGTGGTGGCGGCTTCGCTATGATCAGATTTGGGTTGCGCGCTGTGCTGCTCATTAACATGCCTAGCTCCAACGGCTCTCTTAACGCGTCTAGCAACACTCTGAATGCAGAGGGCAAGGCTACAGTTGTTAGTGTTCTGATACCAATGACGACGAAGTCTAGCACCTACAATGCAACAGCGACACCAGAAGTGACGCCCATAACAATCGGCATGATTATATATCCCGCAATGATTCTCGCTAGGTGGCGCCACTCGTCGCGAGAAGACACACCGGGTTCAGCAACTTCAGGAATATACTCTATGTTTGCCACATCGTAATCAGGTACGAGTGTACCTGTAGGAGAATGTGACTTGTGCGAGTCGTGATCGGTCTGCTTTCCACATCCTTTAAATTTCTGTACGTGTATCCAAAGCTTATCTGCAAAATGCTTTGCGCGACACCAGAAGGAGGTGCATGAGGCGCCAGTAGAGCGGTCATAATCCACAGCAGACATCATAATGCTACCGCCAGGAGCCTTAATTAGGTCAATTTTGACAGCAGGGACGCCATCGACGAATCGTGTTCCGACCTCGATGATCTTGAGATCAACCTCGATTAACTCCATGTTGTCATCCTTTGCTACAGCTTTTGGGTATACTGCGAGGCTGTAACCCAGTTTTTTAGGTGTTGACTCTTTATGGCCTTTGTGCTTTCGGTGGCCTTTATGCTCTCTGTGTCTTCCATGGCGGCTGTGTCCCCCATTACCTTTTACAATGGCGGCCTGCAAATCGCCACTCCATGGGTCGGCATCTGGGTATAGCTCAAATCCATTGAGTAACAGTCTTGTCTCGTCCTCAACGGTGAAGTCCAGACGCAGGTACGTGTTTCTACCCTTGCAATCGCTGCAGGGAATAGAGACGCTCTTTGAAAAGGCAGATTTTGGAATACCATATGCAACTGCGATGGCAGAATCGCTAATAGGGAGTGTTTTGAATATATTTTCGTCATGCTCGGATATTTCGGGAACAATAACGAACGAGGCCGAGGCAGCCGCCAGGGCCAGCAGTTTAAATAACATCATATCGAATTATGGCGGTAATATGGTCCGGTTCGTCAACAAATTGGTAGGATTGATGATGGAATGAAATACCAGAAACAGACATAGAAGAACAAGATTCAAGTGGCAAATGTGAAGGGAGAGGGAGGCACTAGTGGCTCTCTAGAGTGGCATTTGTGCTGGTGACGAGTCCAGCATGCCGGATGAGGCGGACCTGTGGGGCCCCTTAGTCCCCACCACACACCAGTGGGTCGCTGACATAACCCTGTGATCTACTAGCTGATTGGCTTCTTAAAAATCAGTTGATGTGTTTACTTATCTAATAACCAGCTTTTAGCTGTAACTTTGACATCTTTTTACCAGTAGATATGGACTGCATAGCAGAGTCTCTGTATTTGCACTCCTGAAAACTCGAAAATTGTGACGCAAATACATCTCTCTTTATTGCCTAGAAGTTCCACAACTACTTTGCAAATCTTCAACTGAGAGCCAGAAAATCGCGACAGCTCTCTGTCACAAACATCGGAAAACCCGCCCAACTCTAATCAGGATAACGATATCACTGTCCAACCGCATATGTTCGTAAGGGGCTGTTATCTTTACAGCGCTGCGGTTATCCGCTTCCCCCAAGGGTAACTGAGGCTGCCATGCAAATCCTCTGGCGATGGCGACGTCCCAGAATGGACCCGAGTACTCCCATCATCAACCAGCAAGCTACGCGATAAAGCCGTCTGGAGTATGGTCAGGATGGGATACGTCATCGTTTCTAGTGAATGCGACTCAGTTCGTTCATGCAATTTTGACAAAGAAGAACTGACTGAATCGGTTGCTCGATTTTTTCTCCAGGGTCTATGCCATCAATGTAACATCGCCTGTCTAGGCAAAATAGATGAACTAGAATTGTTTTGGGATATGGAAGGTGTACATGCGATGAATCTGTTATCCTTAAAGCTGTGGGATACATTGTGATTGCAATCACTTCAGCTCACATGCTCCATTTTGGAGATTTAGAGACGGGGGCATTGGCTGTATCCGTTGCACCGGTGTTCCTACCACATAAATTCAGTACAGGGTATGGCATTGTAGTGTGCTCAATGATAGCGATCGATCTCGTTGTTTTCGCATGGCTATGATGTTTAGAAGAAGAAAGCGGAATCGAGGGACTTGTGGAGACAGTAGTGGCGTTCCGCAGTATCGCTGCGGGCGAAACTCCATTTCTAACTCAGAAATTGAAACAGTTGATGTAAACTTCATCTTAGGAATACCAATACCTTCTAGAGGCCTTGGGTTGTTGCTAGGATCGTTGCAAGCTCGTCAAGAATGGGCGCTGGGTGACGATGGGGAGCTTGAGAGAATCAGAAGGACCAGTTAGGAAGGAGTCTTACTTTGTGTTAGTTAAGTCAAAAGAATGTTCTTGAAGGGATATTGCCTTACAAAACCAGTAACTGAAGTAGGAGAAGTCGAATCATGCAAGTCATATGCAACAGTGTAGTCATTAGCTGGAGCAGCAATCCGGTCCGAGTTTGCTCTACCACTAGGATGCAACGGCTTCAAAATCGCAGCCAGCTGTCCTCCATTATGATAGAGAAAAGAGCGAAGAAATCAGAATGGCTTTGAGTGCCATATTCGTAAAATGGTTTCTCATTATCGCGGCAAACTCGCCCCTGAAGTGAATTTAGTATTTAGTTGACTGGGTAGATGGGGATACATACCACCTTTTAGAAATAATGCACTTGCTGATCGAGATGTATCTTTCGTGTCGGACTTGGTTGGGATTGACGAGCGCAAACAGAAAACTATTCACGTGCAAGAGAGAGAAAGTATTCGGTGCCTATATAGACGCGAGAAAACACAAAGTGAGCCGAAATTGAGCAGAAAGTTGGCGCAGAACTTTTACACACGTCACCTCCAAACGGGATTACCAGCTGCCAGAATCGTACAGCGTTTTTCGAAAGGGGCTGGCCATAGAGAACAACGAATTTATATCAAGGAAACTAGTAATAGTCTTTAGCGTAATGTTCTAGTAATACCGTCGCTTAGGTTCTTTTATGGGAAAGTCGAAATCGCAAATGGAGATTTTACCCCGAGCAGATAGCCAGCCACTTGCTGTTCTCGGCCGCTGTCCATCACGTTGAACAGTTCGGCATACTGAGGGAATTTTGGTCACTGTTGTCATAATAACTAATCTATATCTTTGTCGACGGATCCGGTGCTCATAGTGTTGATCAGACACCGAAACATGGCTATGCATTGCGTTTGCGCCGATTGCTCTCGGCGTGTCGAACACACTGAACCCTCTACGCTACACACATAGCTGAAACTGCAATAAAAGTGAGAGAAACATAGTTCAGCGTGTGAAAGCATCTACCAAATAACTGGCATTCCTCTCTATAACAATTGATCTATGGCGGTATAGGCAGGTTGTAGTATTGTCTCTTATTGCTATCCTTGCAAAGCTAAGTTTACAATCTAGCGACTGTACTGAAACCTAAAAAAATGGAAAATAAGCTAGTTGATATAAATAACGTGGGTGAATTTGGTATCTACCTGTATAGCTTGAAGCCATGCCTGCCAAAACGAACAGAGTTAGAGTCTTTGGGGTCGCCGCCGCCGCCTGCAGGGATTTGATGGCTGGCTTTCCCTTCATACAAACGTAACAGGCTATAAAACGGTAATTAAGAGGTTCCGAAGTTAGTACGTCAATGCATTAATTTTCTATAAACCTTAGCAACTCCTTGTTCCCTCGCTTGTGTTGTCGTGGATGGAATCCACCCCGGTATTCCCAAATTGACCTTTGCCGACAGTGTCTATAGCCTTGTACGAAAGAGCAGCCTTGTCGCAGCTAAACTAAGATCAAGAGCTGCCAGCTTGAGAATCATTTAATAATGATTTCCATTATCGAATTCAGCAGCGGCTAGCGTAACAATCCCAGCGTTCAAGTATTGCTCCTACGCTTTCATAAAGTTATGCACCGCTTACCAAACTTCGGCAGTTCTACTGCAATAAGTCTTGACAGCGGATCGCAATTCAAGTTGAAATCCTTCTGATAATTTAGTATCGAAATAATTGCAATGTGCTGTCACTGACCAGCCTTGCGGACAAATTAGAAGGCAATTGGTATAACCAGAGGTAAGCTTGCCCACAACGTTGCTGCGCCTTGATTCTACTTTGAAAATGTTATCAATTCTGTCATTTTAATAAATGCACAATGAAAAAGAATGATGATGCCGGCAGTATCAGCCTCTGAAGTAAATATTTCAGTCATACTAGACCAACCTCGCCAGCGTCAGGTCCCAAAGACCGAAATTCGACCCCGTGGAGAGATAGTTGTACTTGATGAAGTTTTGAGGCAATTAATAAGAACTAGTAGATTATTACTGAATAATGATATACAGTCACTATGAGGTAGATGATGAGCCTGGGAGCTCTGCGGCCTCGCTACCAATGTGGGATGTCTATATAGTGCGTCACCTGTCAAGAGGAGTGTATTTAATCCACTCGCCTTTTCCGAGTACAAAAATTGCAGCCGTATTGGATTCAATCCTAACATGCCCGATCAAGCTTGTATAACGAAGTGGCTGAGGTATACACATGACCTGTGTAGTAAATGAAGCTCATCGGATTTTATGCATGTGGGTATGAAACATGACGCTATAATGCTTAAATTCAATCTATTATTGTTTATTTGTTATGGAGGGGAACTGGTTCATGAAATCTCCCTCAAGACTTGAGCTATCAGAAGAAAAAAACAACCCACCGCGCGTTGTGATTGTTCAGAGCTCTCTATACATGACTGTCGATTTCAGATCAATTTCCAGTATGACAGACGCTATTAAGCCTTATCTGTGCGCAGTAATGGTAAATAAATGCTGCATGGTATAGCAGGCGATTTGTTTTTGCTGAGGCTGCTGCGCCATTGGGTACCATCCTGGTAAGTGAAGCTTGAGGCGTAGATTATGGCGCCACAGTCCATGGAAGACAATAGCCACATCAAAGAAAGCTATGAATGGATAAGTCAAAAATTCGGTGGAATTTTATAGGGAAGCAGCCTTATTATCATACTGTGGCTATATGCCTGCTAACCTTGGTTTCGAAGCTAGAAATTCATGGTTTGTGAATTCCGAACCTCTTCTTTGATGATGAAAACTGACTAAAACACCACGGAGAGGGAGAGATGGAGTCGGATACTGTTCAATTTTGCCATGGTGTCCCGAGAATTATACCTGGGCTGCAAACCTTGCGCCATTACGATCACCATCGTTACGATGCGATCGACAAGGCTTTTTCCAAGGGAATAATTGCCATCTGAACTAAAATATTACTCTCTAAAGAGTTTGCCGTGTATTATTGCACCCTGGGGAATGCACAGTGAGCTTCTCAGGTAATCTGGCTTCAAGAGTTGAGTCTTCATTAGCGAGGTCATTAGCGAGGTCAATAGCCGTTTACCTCGGGGAACAGCGAATCACTGTTTAGCCCTAGTGGAGTCATAGTTCGGCGAAGAAGAGAAGAAAACCGACCTTGGATGTCTCTGGAATTGCAAACTATGGCATGCGATATTTATGCGTGCTGTCTCAGTCCGGCGTATTTCTGACGAAGAACACACTTTCTTTTGCCTTTAACGACATATATTACGATATTATAACTCTGTGATATGATTTACAATGTTAAAAAGAAATCATAGTGCTTGGAAGACGAATTGTTTCACATCAAGCTGAACGAAGGCACCTCGTCCATCGTAATGCACCACTGGCTTAGATAAGAGCAAGGCTACGTCAAACTAAATAAAGCTTTTGTCCAAATAAACGACTATACAGCTGCATTGGCATACTGATGATGAAGCAAAGCTTAAAATGCCTGATCATAGGAAGAAGCCGGGAATGGAATGGAATGGCATTCCTACAAAGCCTGGGACTAGGCAACGGTAGTAGAATCCAGTTTTGTATAGCGGTTTCGTCTACGTCGTAGATGTTTTATCTACAGGAAAGAACCGACGGTTAGCCCATGAAAAAGACAGGAAGGACCAAGAACAAGTGGAATAACCAGACCTGAGTCCCGGCAGCGCTTCCGAAAAGTCGTGTCAAGTCAAGTAGGCGGCCGTGGATCCCGCGGATTAGTCCGTGGTACGTTGCTAGATCTGGACAGCCCCAAATGCCAATTTTCCCACCATTTCATAAGCTAGATGTTACGACGGGATGATAAGGGAATCATCTAACCAATTACGGAGCTATGCGAGGATGACTATGCGTCTGACAGGATTGGCGTGTAAGGGTTGCACTAAAGTATTGCCTATTCGCAGCTTCATTAGATGAATCACAAGACTAATGTGATCTCCGTTGCTAATAAATAAATGCGTAAAAAGGAGCCAGAACAGAAAAATAATACTTTTAAGAGCGGAGAGAAGCTTTTATACCGCCGCGGCCGCGGCCGCGCCCTCCCCCCCCCCCCTNNTTTTTTTTTTTTTTTTTCCCTTTTCGATAACCAAACAGCAACTAGTCGACTGACGTGCGATGGTTTCATGAAGTGTGGTGGGAAGTATGATATTGCCATAGTTCTCGGACAAGACTTTCGCAAACTGAAGCTACTAAGGAAGGCAAGTCGAAGGCAGCCGGCCCGAACACCCACCCCCCGAAAAAAAAAACGCGCCCAGGCAAAGCGCAAAAGCTGTTGATGATGCCGGTTCAACCCTGGTTGAGATCGGAATCCACGGATGGAACGGAGTTTGAGGGTTTTTTTTTACTGGAGCTTTAGTTTAACGATTACTGGTACCTCCGGCACGTACCGGGCTTCATTCCCTTTTCTATAGCTCAATTAATCCAATTCATAACAAAATAAGAAAGAATAACGGCCCTGGCGGGTATTATGTTACGTATGAACTGTTTGGTTGTCTTAGACCGGAATGATGACTAGGTACCAACGACCGTTCCCCGCATTGAGAAACATTTTAGATCATAGACAGACATTGAAAAGAGATGTGAATTGATAGGTTGACCAACTATAGACACGGTCGAAAGAATATGTGTACGCCAGTAGTGTAATCCAACCTGAGTCGTTTAAGCAGATACTGCCCGTGTCTCCATGGAATGGCCCACGTTCCGCGATACAATGAGCAACAAGAATCTAGAGATTTGTAGGATGAATTGAATCTAGTTTGAAAGATTTAACATGTAGTGACAGGAAATAGCATGGTCCCACGGATGTGGTGCGCGTGACGGTAGAGAAGCAAAGAACACTGGCTAACACTTTCAAGGTCCTCAACAGGTGCCGCGGGTCAATCCACACGCCGCTATTAAGGTTTTCTAGAATCATTTTAGAAGGAACAATGGGGGTTTTGTATGTTTGATTTCTTCAACTTGGCCGAATACAAAAAATTCGCCCCATTGCCGCCACTAGTGGCTCAGCAGGAACTGGTTGGTCGCGTCCCATCAAAGCTCACGCAAGTCCTGATATTTTCATTAAACGTTAAACAAGGGTACGTGCCTATGTTGGAACCCTTCGTTGTGGAATGTGGATTTACGGGCCGTGTTCTTTAATTGTTCTGTCCCAAATACGTCGTGGCATCATAGGCAGTTCACCAATGGGCAAGCACAGGGCTTGGCGGGTTAAAAGCAATATTCTGGAGAGAAATCATCGTGAAGAGCCAAGTTGATTAATGGGTCGCAGTCTGCATCGTTTTCCTGCTTCTAACCGCCAACAGTGGTACTCACCTTTGGTTGGCGACCTTCAGGTAATTCTTAGAATAGCTGTTGTTATGCACCTGGAGACCGCTGTATTAACCTAGTAAGATCATGTGGTTAGGAATGCCAGGTGGATGTCTCCTGTTCGTGGCCTGCTGGCCGACGGGCAAATCCGGTGCTGTCGTAGTTTCGGACATTGGGATACGTTTCTAAGAAGTGCTGATCTGACTTGAACCAATCAAGACAATGGTAGAACGCCTATATCTTACGCCCGGTCAGAAGGCGGGAGATATTTGCCCTAAAAAGTTCTTGGTAGTCTGATTTGGAGGCTTTGATGAGTACTGGAAAAGCCACAAAGAACATCATGAACGCCGCAGTAGCGCGATCGGCAGCAGAAGCCTCAAATCGGGGACTGCATTATAAATGCACCAAAGAAAAGGATGGGGTCTCTCAGAAAAGGGTCTTATGATTACTGGTGGGCTTGCCTGCATTTAGAGCAGGACAATGTTGATTAAGTTAACTAGGTTTGGCTGCTGTTCTGAAATGTCCGCGGAGCCGCGGGGGTAATGACACGGTAAGTCGGGCTCGGGGCTAAGAAAGCACCGTTACGTCGGGGCCGGTGAATTTGTCTCGTGGTTGTTTAGCTTCTAACATTGCGGATCACTTACAGGGCTGGCCTGACATTTCGTTATTAGCCCGCACACACCTGTCGTAAAACAGCCGTACCAGTGCCATCAATTAGCAAATTCTGTCGCTAATAATCACGGCATTTTGCGGTAGCGACCGCAGATCACGGCGAATTGGGTGTGCTCGTTAAGCAAAGACACAAAACGTATCAGTGCATATATCAATTGAGGGAAGAATATCATAGGTACTCCAATTGAACGGTCTGGAGCCCTTTGTACTGCGTACGGGCTGTTAGTTTTATGTTGATTTGCTCACGGGACCGATTTGATTATGTTTTGTTGACATTGGCTACTACGTAGGTGGCTGCCAGCTATTGTCGTCTTTATTAGTTAACATTCTAATCATCTGGGGACGGAAACGCTCGCCACCAATATGTGTGGCTTTTGGAAGCACCCAGAATAGCAGCCTCCACGGGCCCTCTGATTTCTTTCTAACACAGGATGGGAAAAGTCCGATGAATCACTCTTGTAGTTATTCACCACTCATTAACAACAAAGTGCATGGCTAGTATATTAGTTAGGGTAGTTGGCTAATCAGTGGCCATTTTTTTTATTACGGAAACACCCTTACGAACCTCCACAAAGCTAATAATGACCACGCTAGAATGCTTGCAGAACGTTGTTGACTCGTGCATGACGTGAAAATTAAGGACAAAAGAATCCAAAGTTGCACAATGATTTTGCGAACTGTAGGGGCACTATGCATTGGACGACCTTTTCCTCGCTTTTTTATTAAAGTTAGCGCCTGAGAAATGTGTCTTTGTCATGGTGTAATCAGCACAACGCCTCGCAGCCACGCGTTATGCCAGTCAGCCTCCAGTTTATAAACGGCCGTTGCTGAAGCATATTTTCAGCCTTCCTTTGAGCAGGCAATACGCAATACGACCAGGCTTTATAAAAAGTTTTCTCGTTTAAGCACAAGGCAAAAGTGGCCAGTCAGTCAGGTGTTTGCTGATGAAAAACATAACAAGTGACGACGGCACAGCAGAATACGGTCTGCTTCACGTATATAGAGCTCTTTTCTGGTGGAGGGGAGGCTGGCAGGGTCCGCTAAAATAGCATTTTTGTCTCTTCCCCATAATAAGTAAAGCTGTTTCCTAATAAGAGGTTATCACTGTTTTGGCTTCTAATGCGCCTGGACATGCCATACGGTGAACATACTGTGGCATCATGCAGAAGTTGACAGTCACTAGAAACCATCAGAAGAGCTAGCGATCAAGGGATTTTTTTTGTTCCCTTTTCTTTTGGGTAGAAGCATCACGTAAGTAACGCCTGCCAAAAAACCGTAGGTAGCATCCAAAACAGCTGGCAATGCCACAGAACAAAAGTCCGCGAAGGACCTATGCGGACTTTTAGTTCTGGAGACGACTTTAGTTAAAACTGCGCAGCACACATCAGCAAATACCTAGTAGTTACTATGCCGACCTCCTAAAAGTTAAGCAGACGGCCTGTGAGAGTGGCCTTCAGCTCACCACTACCCAGACACGGTTTAGTGGCCGTGCCTCAACTCTCCACTGAACAGATACTGGTAACAGGTAGGTACCTATAGGTATGTACCTCCAACCCTGCCAGGAAGAAGACCGTGGTACCAGCCAAGACCTACATACAGCGTTGGTTGGTTGGTTGGGCAATTGGGGTGCCCACCGCCGCCAACCCAGGTCTCAGGTGCATGCACCAAGATACCGACTACTTTAGCCCTTACAGAGGGTTTAAGCCCCTGCAAGGCTCGGCGGCGGCGCTGGGCGCTGGGCGCTGGCCCATGGAGCCCCGAAGACAATTTATTTACCAACTTAGTTTGCCTGGTCGCACTCTCGGACATAGCTGGGTCGCCGACGCGGCTAACGGCACACCCCCCTTCACTTGCAGCTCCACCCAGCCAGAGTACCTCTTCCTGCCAACAAGTCACGGAACTGGTCTGATGCTGCGTGTTTGCATATGTGTTTTGTCTGCCCCGTGGAGAATGGCCTGCTCGAGCCGATAATGTCAATGACCCAAATCTGATCAGTGATCGCGCGCTTTTCACCCCCCCGCTGAAGTCATTGAGTTTTCTGGTGCCCAGTTTATATACGCCTCGTCGTCCATCGGTCTTTATTATTAAGCGGACACCGTAAATTCCCCTTAAACACTGCAACTCCCGCCGCCCCCTCGGACTTACACACGCACTCATATATTCTTGTTTCCGTTTATGCGACCGTTGCCCGTAGCCCAAAAAAACTTCTCGTGTGGTGACCGAAAAACATATTCTGCACCTGTCACCTGCCACAAGAAAGAAACAGTTACCCAGGTACTGCACGACGCACACTGCCTCACTCTTAGAATGGGCTCCCATAACCTACCTTCGCCGCCAGCGGAGGAGAACAAGACCAAGAAGAGCGCTGGCAAGTCGGTCAAGCCTTCACACCGGGCTTCCAAGCGCACCAGCAGTGCTTCTGCCGCCCACCATCACCATGATATTATCGCCGGTGCTGCTGGCATGGATGGCCGTCATAAAAGAGTCTGGAAGGCCTGCGAGCGTTGTCGAATGAAGAAGACAAAGGTAGGTTTTCCCCTATAACAAACGGTGACCAATTTGCAACGTAGGTGAAACGTATCGGGCGCTGACTTGGCCTCCCAACTCAGTGCGATGGTGAATTTCCCTGTAAGCGGTGCAAGGATGATGGTCTGGTCTGTACTGCTGGTATCAGAAAGAAGATGGAGTACAAGCAGTTGCCTAGAGGGTACGTCGACTCTTCTTCTTCTTCTTCTTCTTCGTTTCTACATCGACAAACTAACCTGCCCCCATTAGCTATGCTGAGGTTCTCGAAAACACTCAGCTGACCCTCATAGCCACAATTCACAAGCTTTACTCCATGGTTCGCAGCTCACAAGCTTGGGAGCTTGGAGAACCTGACCTCAACGATCGTGGTCAGCCAGTCGTTCACAACATTGCACAGAAGCTTGGCTGTATTAGACCCAATTCCGACATTGATCTTCCCGTTCACTCAGTATTCCCGGAGGATGAGTCCAGCATGGCAGAACTTGCGCGTCAGCTCGAAGAGCAGCAGCCTCACGACCAAGAGGTCTCAGGTGCCGTCTCTACCACCGCTACTAGGGATGGTGATTCTTCTGCGTTCAACCGCGCCGACCGTGCGTCATCTTCCGATCTCGACCATTCTGATATCGAGCAAGACTACCGTAAGATGGCATTTGGAGGCCACAATTCCCTATCTCTTTCTCCTCAGAGCTTTGCCAGCGGCAGTGATTTCGAATTCAGCACTACACCAATTGACCTCGATGCCGGGGCCATGTTTTCGAGCCAGCCTTCTTCCATGCCCGACTTTTCTTCCTCCTGGACCGCAGTCCCCAAGTCACAGCACCAACACCAGCGGTCGCAGCAACCACAGCAGTCATCCAACGCGATGTCGATGCCATTTATGCAACAGCCAAGCTCACTGCAAAATCTTGTGATGATGAATCAAAATGCCCTCGATGCCGAATTTGGAACGATTAAGCCTGACATTCTGTCCTACTCCAATTCAGACGTTATGATGGGCATGGGCGATCCGATGATTTACGCTAGCTTTGACAACGAATCCATGCGACTGTAGGGATTGTTTGGACATGGTGCCACTATGAGTTAAGTGAGGGAGGATTAATCGAGTGTAAAATACTGGAGAGGTCCAAGCATGCATGCATTTTGAGGGAGCAGAGTTGTCTGCAGGGAACATGATAACACGAATCCGCACTGGGAGGACTATGGAGTTTTGGGTTTGCAATTTAGGGAAATGGCGTTGCGTGAGACTGGGCTCGAAATAGATCGAAATGCGTTCCGCGCCACGGCGATGGCATTCATTTCTTGGAGACACATACAATAATTCATTTGAGAAGCGCCTCTTCTCTGGTACTATTACTTTTTCATCAGCTAACCCTAGACGCATTTCGGGTGACACATTTCAGTCGCCTTTCACATGACCAATTAATACTGGCCCTAATAATTCTGAAGAGTCGCCGCCCTTGGCAAGTAAGCTTGACTGATGTCCACGTAATGAACCTGGTTCTTCAATTCCCGGTACTACGGCAGTTGGACAGGGTGACAGCTGCATTAGCGCTAGCAGGGTCGTTTTGTTGATCACAGGTGTTTGTCTCAGGGCGTCTAACTAGAAGAAATGAATGCTTGTTAATACTGCCGTGGTGAGCCATGACAAAAGATGCCGTGGTGGCTAGATTCCACCCATCGAAAACGGGCGGCCTTGTGTGGCTTGGATTACCCCACTTTTGTCATGAAGTTAACAAGGCTCACCAAAGCATTTGAAATCAACCAGCCAGCTACGACGGAAACTAGTACTGCCCCATAAATCTTTCACCTAGTTACCCAACTGGCAGACACCACAGAAAAATAAGTTTTTTTTTTTATTCCTTTTATTATTATTAAAAAAAATTTAGCGAAGAGAGGACCATTTCAATAAGTCCGAGAAGAAAGTTACAAGCAGCTCGCTGATTACTGGCTAGGCTCTGTTCAGAAGACGAATAGGACAGATTAATGAAGCCAATTTCGTGGGTTAAATGATCTCCCCTTGTTTTTTTTTTAGCCTGCTGGCCTGACGGAGTAATGGGAGTACAGGACGAAGAGAAAGGACGTAGTGGCTTTGCTATGGATCAGATTACAAAGCGTCAATTGTCGCATTTGCACAAGTAGACCGCGGAGTTTTCAGACATTGGAGAGGTCATATCACCGCTCAAATTTGGATTAGCAGCTCATATCTTTGAACGATAAAATGAGATTTCAAATCGCCAAAATGATTCCAATGAATCAACCGTTGGCAAATCATTTTAGTGTCTCCTAAACCATGTCTGAACTAGGCAAGAGCCTCGTACAATTGGCGAAAGCCACCGAGGGCGTGTGCACTACTCTACTGTACTAATTTGGCACTGTCTGTCACTAGTTAATAAGTAGCCTGAACCAGCCTGTAAAATGATAACAATCGTGGCAGAGACAAATTGTTACCCACTCTTGATTCTTATTATTAGCAGGCGGTAGCGACAGAACAAGGCTGTAGTGAAAAAACAACACTAAAATATGGTGGCTTTGTAACCCAGCAATGGACAGTATTCTTCCAGCATTGATAAGGAGTCGCTCTCTCTCATTAATCGGAGACCTGGTCGTTTTGGAATGCAATCCACTTCAAAGCAAATGGTCTATCTTGACGACAAGGATTGGCTTTAAACTGTCCCATTTCCCGACCATAGCCTACAGAATTGGCTAGCCGACAGTCAGCGCACTGAATTATGTACAACGCCCTGCTTATTATTACACCCACCACCGAAACCCCAAGCCCATCTCTGCAAAGACACGCAACATAAGTCTCTACGTCCGAGGGCAGCCCGCTACTCAAAGCGATGAACAGCAGCTATTGCCCATGTATTTATGGAGGTGGTGATCGACTCGGCTTTCCAAGACACTCATCGTCCTACTACTGAATTTGTAGAAACAAGTACAGTCTACTACCAATAACTAGCAGTTAGTTACGGAGTGTACATCGCTCGGATTCGTCAGCTCGCATCGCTGTCCGCATCGTCAATACATAAACAGTAAGGGCGGGCTGACACACCGTTGGTATCCTTGCTAGCAGCACAAGGATATATTTTAGAGGCATTGACTTAACCCCATCGCTGAGACCTCTTATTGGCTGCAGCCGGTCTTCGGAGTCTTGTCAAGCCCCGGCGGACGCGGAGTGGACCACCGAATGGCCGCGTGGGTCCTGTCCGAAGCGGACGAAGCGGGCGGGCGGGCGGGCGGAGGATATTTTCACCCTGATAATGAATGAACGAGTGCGGAGTGTCTTCTCAACAGCATGATTACCAGTAACTACTTGCCTAGGTCAAATATGACGTGTATTGGAACCTGTGCATACTCTTGCGCTCGTACTCCAAGGCCGTTGCAAGTCATCGCACTTTCGTGCGAAAAGTGTATGTTGACTATGGGTCTACACTTAGCGTGGGGGCAGCTGGCAGTCGCTTTGTAAAAAGGTGCATGCATACTCGCGATGTCTTGATCACCCAGGTCCCAGGCCTACTAGTTTCACCAAAGATCCATTAGGCTTCGAATGGGCCAAAAGAATTGGTTATTCCGCAGGGTGGCTTCACATTTGCAAAATCATTGACCAATTATTACACAGTCGTGTGGTTCTGACAAGCTTCGCACATTCGGCTTTTTTTTTTTGGTGCCAAATTAAAAACAGATCCAGGATTTCTCTGGGGACTCGCTGTATTTTACTTTCGGCAAGTCTCACTAACTATTTTCATGCATGTTGTTCTAATTTGCGGCGCTCACCTGCATGTTCAATATCTCAGTCACTAGCTAAACCTTAATGCAGCACAGTCGCATGGCTGCTCAGCTGCAAAAGCCCCAATCATGCGTTTCTCAAATGCGAACGCTCATTGGCTTTGGGCAAATGAAATACCTTTCCCAATAGTAAAAGCAGTGGCTTATCCATTTTTGATATTGGACATGACTTCTTGGCCGAGTCCGTTGGATAACCACCACAAATATTATAGTTCAACTCCACCGAAATAAGTGCACAACATAGCGTAGTATGGAGAAAATCATTTCGTCACTTTCAGCATCGAGTTTTAGGTGTACCCTTTCCAAACAGCATGTTCACCGGTATATTATGCAATCGTGTGAGCCTGAATCTAGCCATGTACCATGCTAGTCTAGACCTTGCTGAGAATACATGCATTTCGGCCTATTGAATGAGAATTGTTGCAGACAATAGTAGTGAGGCTGAAATATTAGTACTCGTCGGATCGGCTGCTGATCCCGATTCATAGCTGCACGCCACAGCCTGCAACTGGGACCCTTGAGAACTTCAGGAAACACATACATGTGAGCTGCGATGGCAGAGAAAATAGCGTAAACTCAAACAGTCTTTGAGGCTAGTTATTTCTTTGGATAATAAGCTGTAATATTCTCATGCGGATTCACTAGTTAGCAGGACGCGGCGCTAGTTTTAATCCCCCTTCTGGCTAAAAAGCTCACAACTGGCGCTGAAGGCGCTGAAGAAAGAGCTAATGACCCAGACCAGGGATCTGTGCGAGTTTACGACTAGTTACTGGTACACAGCAAACATGACGGAAATCACCGACCAAGCTACGTGAAAGAAAATCGGTACTATGTGCCAATAGCTGTTCGCATTATGTACAAGGGGAGGTGGTGCCGTCTTGGCAGCAACTAAGCCACTGCGCCAAGTTGGTACAAATTCAGAGCCACGCCCAAAACCACGTCATCAGCATTGCGAAAGCGAGCTGCTTCTGTCCAGTGTATATCTGTACCAGTCAGTTAGCTAATTAGTCGAATCATGGGCAGTTTTAGAAGATAACACATAGCCCGTTGCGGAGCCGAGCTGGCGGCTGCTTACACTAGAAACTCTGGATCTGCACCTGTCTGGAGCAGTCGGCACCGAGAGAGAGACTTACGACACTGATTGTACATATGTATGTACACAGTTGTTTGATGCTGTTTTACATCCACTCCCCCTCAACCTGACCCAGTCCCCACCGCACTAACCAAAGCCAGCCTTGTCTTTTCCCCAGCGAATCCAACGGTTCGCGTATTACGCGTATTTGCTGCTGCCAAGCCCTTTTACAACTTCCAACAGTCAAGACCACGCATTACCTGAGTCTGTAAATCCACAGGGTAGCATCCTTACACGTATCCAATTCCCGAATGGGCATTTTCTAGTCCGTGAACCGATTTCTATTCTTCATTTATTTCCAATTTTCACGTAACAATACCCAGTACGGGGTAAGTACATAACTCCTTTCCAGCGGCCTTGAAGTGGCCAAACGCCTCATCCGCCCGTCCTCCACATTAACAACCCCACGCCCCATCGAGCTTCGCTCGTTTTGCCCTAAAATGGTTTCATGCTGCGACCTTTAACTAACATTTACCACATTTTGTCCACAAAGTTGATTAGTCAGAGCTGCTCGGGCCGTTTTTTCTTCTTGCGCTTCCAGGATGATTATTATAGGAGCCATTCTGCGACGGAGGATTGCCCATCACCAAAGGCATGGAAGATGCAATTAGCCAACCGGTTCTAATTTTGGCGTTGAACTGATCGTCGTCCAGGGTTCGTCCAGTGGGGGCTCGGACAAAGTACAACTGTTTGACTCATCTTCCACGGCGGTATGTAGTGAGTGCAGAGGAAGATATAAAAGAGCATATATTACTGAATTTGTTTCCATCCTTAGGCTTTTTCAATCGAAAACCTGTTCAAGTATGCATTTACTTGCCCTCCACCATTTCGCGCGTTGCTCGAGATCGTCTCCAATCCCCCCAACCGCAGCCTCTTTCCTGCGCCTTGCCTCCCTTGCCGCCGCCTTGCTATTCTGCCGCTTTGTCTCCAGGGGCCCTAGTTCTGCTTCTAGACGCTCGGCCTCCTTCCTTTTGTGAGGAAGCTTTGTTTGGAGAGCCTCCAGTTCACGCGTGATCTCCTGGTGTTCTATTTGACGGCGTGATACGAGTTGCAGTGTCTTCGTCAGTGGCAGATTCATCTGGGGGTTTGAATCGGCTGTGGCCCTTGATGCCTTGAGTTCCGCGACTTGCGCGCGTAGATTGTGTATTTCCCCAGGAAGATTCTCAAGCTGAGCCGTTTCTAGCCGAACACGTTCGTATTTTTGAGTTAAATCACGAGCCCTGCGCTCCAAGTCCTGCACCATATTTGCAACAACCAGCTTGAGCTCCTTCAGCTCTGCCTTCGCTTCAAGATTTTTCTTTTCCAAGTCGAGGTTATTTTGCATGCTAACAGTGAGCGGCGGATCTCCCACGATTGAGCGTATAAATTTCTCCTTTGTAACTTGTTCCACGTAGGAGAATCGTAGCTTCGAAAACAGTTCACTGTAATGCGCTAAATCAGCCTCTAGGCTCGATGGTGTAGGGCCTTCAAGAGCCGAATTTGATGCATCTGAAGTTCGTTGTCTTGGCTCTTGCGATGTATTACTGGTAATTGGCTCGCTGAGTTTTATGATGGAGATCTTATTTTGCGCCTGGTGTCGCGTCAACGCCTCCAGCATTTCCTGCGCTTTGCCTGGCGGTTTTTGCGGTGAAGTCGGCATGGTTTGTGAATAGAATAAAGGTAACTGTATGCAGCTCGATTAGGATAGTTTACCGCAAGAGCTTGACGGAATTTCACTTTCTTTGTTTGTGGATTGGGTTGATGTACCAGTAGAGGTGATAATGAAAAACGAGTCTCGCGATCGTTGCGCTTGTTTACTTGCGGCCTAATCCAGCTAGTGCCGAATCCACAGTCGCTGCTACCCACCCGTCACTCACTCCTGCATTTCCACCACCTCTTCGTAGTAAATCTTGACTTTACCTAACAACAAATCAGGTTTGAGCAACGCACTCCCATACACGGCAGGAAGCGGTGGCCTCCAGAATTATACCATGGCGAACGACGAAATTCTTACGGATGACTACATCGCTGGTCTTCTCAGCCAAGAGGCTACAAGCTGTTCGATTAAATATTCTGCAATGGGCGTCGACGCTTTCCTTCAGAAGAAATCCAAAAAGTAATGCGCGGGAGTTTGCACACATCCATGTCAGCGTATTCATTCTAACATACTTACAGACCTACAAATATGCCCAAGCCGAACACAAGATTTCTGCGCAACATCATTAAGGGCACCACCAACCACAACAGGGCGTTGTTAGCAAAGGAAGCAGCTGAATCTAAGGCCCGTCTTACGAGGCTGGAGCGCAACGAGGAAATAAAACGAAAAAGAACAAATCCGACAACAAAAGATATACGAAACCGGCATATGGGCGATATTCAGGCGATTCTGGGGGGCGGGAGACGAAAGAGACGAGATTTAGACAAGGGAGACACGACTGCCGGGCACTCGGAAACGCGCGATCGAAATGGCGGGAGGCGCAAATCAAAAAGGTCACAGGTCGAAGATTCCGAGGAGGATATGATGCTTAAAAAACCATCTTCTGCTAAGGAGAGTCATGACGAAGCAAGAAAAAATCGTCGCAGTCGACGGGACAGTGACCCAGCCCAGCGTTCATGGCACACTGATCATTCGTCCAAGAACGAAACCAGTCCTCACAAAGACACAAGCTCCCACGATGAAAGGTCTAGATCCCCTAGAAGTCGTCACAGGCCTGAAAGGCGACGGAGCAGAGACGCGGAACGCCGCCGGCATCAATATCGTTCAACAGCATACGGGGACCTGTCGCCGCGCCTTGTGAATAGTAATACAGATGGCGAATCGAAAAGCTTGCAAGATTATTTTATAGGACCAGCACCGATTCCTGCCATTCGCGGTCGAGGTGCCGCTGGCGCGTTGTCGGGCATTGACCGACGATTTTCAGCATCCTATGATCCCAAAATGGATATTCAAGCGGATGATGATGACCCATAGGCCTGGAATACAACAAGGAATAGCAGCAAAGACGGCCGCTTCTTGTGCTGAGCTTTCCAGCTGTTCATGCCGGAGAATGCAGAACAGATATCAAGCATGGCATTAGGCACGGCAGCTATTTTGCCACAGGCGTTATCTTTCTTATTTGAATGGAATCTGGCACGCTGAGTTATACACAATATATGATAATTGCGGTCCTCGACTGACGCGTTTGTCTGCCATCGAGGTGCGATGTTACTAGATATACAATTATTCATTACCGAGGTCTTTGGGCCTGTTTAATTATAACGTAATTGGATTCGTTAAGTTGGAGGATCATTTATTGAAAGCTGGCCGCTCTGGCCGCTGAGCCTCATTGGCCGTACGGCGCATCACGCGGCTGACAGGTTTGATACAAAATGCCCATGTCAGGTTCACCTAGTTACTGCATGACTGAGAGCGCCGCAAAAAGAGGGGTTGTGTAGGCGCGTCCTCATCAAAAGGCGGGGTTAGAGCAAAATCTGAATCTGTACAGTTGAGTTCAAGGATTGCCGCAAATCTCTTGCATAGTATTGTTTTACTTCCCAAGGTTCAAATACAAACCATGCATTTACTCACACGAAGTAGTCGTGAGCGTTCATCGTCTATGCCCTGCCCGCGTTTTGTCAAGAGGTTGCTCGACGTCATTCTGCTAGCAAGGGCGCTGCACCAGGTCTAGCTTGGCATAGGTTGTGGGTCACGATGGTCCGTCACTGGTTGCCACCGACCTTTGATACATTGGTACTTATTGGGTGCAGAGCACAGCCATCGCACCCCTTTATAAAGAAACCAGAGGGCGGCCCCGATTTTAGCGCAGTGGCTGACAAGCAGCGGCTCAGCCAGTCCCATGATGGTCGTTTTTGTTCTCCGCTTATCGCGTATTTCATCTCTCCTAGATCCTCATCATTTTACTTCAACTGTCTACCTCCCGACGTTGCTACGACACTTTGCGCGCGACCTAACTGTGCATCTGAGCTGAAGCAGAGATAGTCCGCGATTCTACGTCGGTTGTAGCTTCCACTCTTCCGCTTTCCTCCGCATTTCAGCATCGATCGGCATATGCCGATGTAATAGAGGCCCCGTCCGCAGCTGCTTTGCTGGCTGCAGGAGGTGACTCAAGTGTCACCTCGTAAGCCTGACATTTGACTTGATTTACTTTCTAGAGTATTTGATACATATCCCCCGAGAATACACAGAGCAACATGCGGACCACGCGAATCGTGATCTTGCTTGTCTTCCTTGTCGCTACAATCTATGTTCTCTTCCGAGCCCTTTTCTCGTCTGCCCGATCATCGCACATCAACCACCCGCAGCAGGGAACTTCTCGCAAAGCCATATTGGGACTTGTTTACTATAACCCTCCGTTCTCTCTCTTCCAACCGAATGCAGCCATCAGTTTGACCGATGACAACAGTACAACGTTTGCTGCACGACCAGCCGCTTTTGGGCCTCAACTTTCATCCCATGGTTTAAGTGGACAGCTTTGGGTAGGCAGTGGGTTTTCTGAGGACAGCTTGGAGTCACATGGAGAACTTGGATGCAGCGACATTCCGGGCTGGGAGGGCGGCGCCAGCACACAAGCCATATTGAAGTCGTCGATCAAAGCAATGGCTTCACAGCACTCGGCGATCGAAACCAAGCCTCGCACAGGCAAAAAGAACGGAAAAGACATTCCAAAGCTTCCAAGAACAGTCGACGCAAAACGTGAAGTTCCGCGTCCCATCGATGATGGTACGGACAACTACCTTCATGAGGTGGTCCGCAATTCAGTCACGCGTAGAGAGATGTCTGCAGCCTCACATGCCGATATCCAGTCCATGCAAGAATCAGCAGAAATTGAAGGCAAAGTGGTCCTCCTCATGCGTGGGGGCTGTGGTTTTCTCGAGAAGGTTATGTGGGCTCAACGCAGGGGTGCTGTTGCTGTCATCGTTGGTGATAACCAACGCGGAGGTCCACTAGTCAACATGTTTGCAAGAGGTGAAGACGCGGCAAATGTCACTATTCCATCTGTGTTTACTGCTCGAACTACGGCCCAGCTGCTTTCTTCTCTCACACAGCCAGGAAGTTTCATCGAGGACAGTATTGATGAGAGTGGTCATGCAGTATTGAAGGTGCAGCAACGTGTTAAAGCTGCATCAAAGAAGGGCGACGAAAAAGCTAAACCCTCTACGCCAGCCAAGATGAGCCCTCCATCGACTATAACTGGAAAGAGCCGTCGAACCGCCAAGAACTTCGCTTCGGAAAACGCAGATAGTCGCGGCTGGGTGTCTCGTGCATTGGGCCTCAGATCGGCATCGCGCCTCAGAGGTTCCGAGATTCAAACTGGCAGCGGAAGATCAGACTGGGTAATGGTTGATGAATGGGATGATGAAATTGACAAGAAAATTTCAGACAGTATCAAAGACACTAAAATGTCGCCGCACAAGCCAACTAAACTAATAGGCGATGAATTCCGCATTGGTATTCAGGACTGGCGTGATCCAGATCTCATTGGCAATTCAGGTGACAAGCCCATCTCTGCTTCGGATTCTCGAAAGATGGAGAATAACCCCGCGGGCAAGAGCATGTCGTCACAGACCGGAACGGACGAGTCAGAAAGGGCGGTTAAGGGGCATGGCCTCTTGAGGAAATTATTTGGCGAAGAGTGGTCATCAGAGGAAGACAAAACTTTGCTTGAAGAGCATGACGATGGTGGCACTGAGCCACCAAACCAGGACGTGCCCACCCCAGAGCCTCACCATGGCTTGTGGGTAACAATTACACCAAACAGCGGCACCAGCCCTTTCTTTGACACCTTGCTTGTTCTTGTTGTTAGCCCACTAGTAACTCTAAGTGTTGTCTATGCGCTACTAATCCTGCGGGCACGCATTCGTCGTCGACGCTGGCGAGCCCCAAAATCGGTTGTTGAGCGGCTACCAGTCAGGACGTATCATACAGTTGCAGTGACGCCGACCATTTCCCCCCAGCCGTCCTCGCCGGCGAATTCGTCCCCTACCACACCGCTTCTTCAGCACAGCCCGTCAAGACCGAGGCCTCGCTCTAGGACAACTACTGGTATTCCTGAGAGCGAGAACCTTGCTGTTTCAAGTGCATCAATCCCAACTGCCACAAGCGGATCACGAAATAGGACAAGAAATGAGCATGAAAAGGGAGCCAGTGGATTTTCTGCAGAATGGAGAAAGTATATGGGGCGACAGGTTGAGTGCGTCGTCTGCTTGGAGGAATATGTTGATGGTGTTAGCCGTGTCATGAGTCTGCCATGTGGCCACGAATTCCATGCAGATTGCATGTAAGTTTTTTTAAGTTTTTTTAAAGTGGCTAACTATTCTGTATCCCTCACAATATTAACCTGGTTTTACAGTACCCCCTGGCTTACGACTCGACGCCGAACTTGTCCAATTTGTAAAGGCGACGTTGTTCGTTCACTTGCGCACTCGTCGCGATCTATGCCGCGCTATGAACCCTACCACGAGGATAGCGAAGATGACGGTGCAGCATCGTCCAGCCTAGACTCGGACCTTGAACAAGGCATTTCTAGGTCTGCGCCACAAAATGGGCATCATCCCTCACGTATGGATGGATGGTTCGGTGTCTTCTCTCAGAACATAAGCAACGGCTGGCAGCGCGTACCATCAAGAACACCGTCTCCAGCAAATCGCCGGCAGGATGATGATTCTTAATTCTACGCATAGGCTCTATAATCTGCCTTATCTGCAAGAATTGGACCAGCAATTTCTTCTTCGTCTTGTTTTTTGTTTCTATTGCGATGGAGCTTGGCGCGATATGGCTTTGTTCTGTTGAAGCGTTCCGTGCTGCAGGTTTTTTTCTTTCTGGGGTTTTGGGTTTTGGGTTCGGGTTTTTTGTTTTTGTTCCGTCAACGCGCTGTACTGTAATTACCGGTTTGAGGCATCGCCTCTTAGCTAAGATCACTCCATTCTGTAGTCAGTCTTTGCAGTCTTGAAGCTTATACACTGGTGGATAGGTATTGATAGGAGCACTCTTTCACATCATGTTAAAGGTCAATATGTCAAATGATGGAGCTCTGTTTCCAGCGATTATAGCGACGTGAACGACCCTGCTTGGCCCAGGGAAAAAACTACTGCGGTATATATGATTCGGTTATCTTACCAATCGGATATTGTGTCCATCTTGGCGCTGTATTAAACCCCGTAAAACATCCAAATTTCCTTTCAAGGTTTCAGCCAGTTCATCCCCTCGGCTCCAACATGAAAGCCGGTGCCATTCCCTTTTCTTCGCGCAAGGGATATTTTTGTCCGTCGCAATCTTATCAACCACCGAAGTTCCCGGAGCCAGTCAGAGTTGCATGGGAGGTGGCGGAAGCTTGTTGTGGATCCTCCACAGACAATAGATTCGGTTAGAATAAGATATAAATTAAAGAGTAACAGAAGTAATGCCCGGCGTAATGAAGCTGGTAAGCCCAAACATCGCCTAGTCAATAGCCAGCCGCATTCTAATGCTGCCTCGCTCAAAAACTTTACTAGTAAACACTAGCCTATTTATGATCGATTGGTTAATTAATAATATCTTTAACTAGGTATTTGTAAAACATT
Organism: Zarea fungicola; assembly: GCA_900169235.1. Classification (NCBI taxonomy): domain Eukaryota; kingdom Fungi; phylum Ascomycota; class Sordariomycetes; order Hypocreales; family Cordycipitaceae; genus Zarea; species Zarea fungicola. The sequence goes on from FWCC01000094.1 coordinate 186,294, forward strand.
ACCTATCAAGTTAATTACATATTATTTAACATTAACATTAACATTAGATCTAAAGGCTTAAAATAAGAACTTGATGTATATATAATTCTATATCTTTATGTGGCCTCTCGTTTGTTTTGTATACTGACTGTTATCTGGCCATGGGGTACCCATATGCGTGCTTCCATTGAAAGATCTGCGCTGTTGGCCTACTATTGCGCCAGCAAGCGGAAGCAGGGAAAGCTACCCGCGTGACTGCATGTTCCAGGCCCAGGTGAGACACAAGTAACTAGAATGGCCGGGGCTTACGGTAGAATTGGCCTGCGAGGCGACAGTGAATTGACACAAAAAGCACTCTCATCACAGATCCTCGGGTTTCACGCCACTAGCTCTCCCATCCATAAAATTCCAGGCCTAGCCAGTTCAAGCCTCTAACCGAGAACAACCACTTAGTACATAACTGTAGGTAAATACAAGTCTATTCTGGCAGTCAACTCCTACCCGAACGAGGGCATTCCCTTTGTTGAGCCGCTAAGGAATATTTGCTACTGCACGGCAATACAATCGTCACCATGTTTTGCAGCGGCGAGTTATTCTACTGCGCCAGCGCAGTCTGTTGGAATCTAGGTTGAGGTCTGGTGCCCTTGCCTGCAAACTGCGATCGAATCGTTTAGTTAGGCACTATTATTAATCATTGGCGAAGAATATTGCATTAACACCGAAAGTATCACATTCAACTATACGGAAAGATTCGTCTTTTCTTCTTTCTTACTGCAGGTCGCGTAGCATGTGGCCACCTTGGCTAGTAGTTAGCAAAGACGCTGATATTTACATACACACTCAACCCTTTCCTGCCGTCCCCCCTCGCTCCAACCTGCCACCCTCGTAGCCCACTTGTCTACTCTGTGATGGCCTCACAACGTGGAACACAGCATGCATGAATTGTGGTGCCGTCTGTTCATTTGCTCATGACAGAGGAGAGAAGTGGGTGCGTGACCCTGCTGTGCTACTAGGATGACTAGCTCGTCTCCCGTGCTTCATGTACGGGTGCAGCAAGGTCTTACACCAAAACGATACGCGGGCATGGCTTTCGTATTGCGGCCTCAGCATCTGTTGCTGCTCGGCGTTTCTCTCCTTGTTTCGTTCGCCCCTACAGTGAGTAAACTCCATGCGACCGCATCCAGAGGCCACATTTTTGTGATTCGTATGTTGTTTACAGACTAGTATGTGACTTACAGACTAAGGTGCGTCTAATGTGCACATGCCCTTCGCCCCAGCTGGCTTGACCGCATTTCCTGACCTGCATTAGTTCAATAATGCAATAGCCTCCCTGTGACTATCATCCTTCTTTCCATCTTTCCTTTAAAATACTCCGGGCTAACTGTTGGGAAAAGAAAAACTTTGCTGGGACGACAAGGCACTGACCTGTTTAGCTTAAGGGAAACGGCACCTCGGAGGCTAGCCTCATCCGACCGCTTCTACCAAGAACGGCTGCTGTCGCTCGCCACTGCAATCGTTCAGTCTCAGCCCTTCCGTCTTTATTAGAGCTGGTTTAGCAGTTACTAATAGGCCATGAAGCTACCCAGAAGCGACGAAGACCTGCCGCAAAATACGGCTGGTGCCGACGAGGTAGTAGTTCGGTTCCCAACAGCTTCGTCGCCGGTGTCACCTCCCTCACCATCCCTCACACGCCTGAAACTTCCCTGGCCGCCGGTAGTGGAACCTATTTCAGCGCTCGCCCGAAGCTTCTCACGGCTGCCGGTAGAATTGCGACTCAAAATTTGGGTTTGTGCTGCCGAGCCGCGTGTCGTCATCCTCGATGACCTTATCCACATCCCCAAGGCCTACCCTTTACCTTCAGTTGCTCAGGTAAACCGTGAGGCGCGTTTCGAGTCTAGGGAAGGCTATGAAGCCACTGGTCCGAGGAGATCCTCTCATGTCCATTTCGGCAGAGACATATTCGTCTGTGACGCGAGCATCACAGACACCACTTCCAATAAGCCGCTGGAGGCACTGGCTATCCGTGTGGAGCGGCTAGCTTTTTGGGACTGCTATCCCGACGACATGCGCGTGGAGCTACCATTCTTTTACTCCGCGTATCTTGCAGCCAGTCAGGCAGCAGCTGGTGCTGCCCTCATTTCTGCTGGTTCTACATCGTCGTCCGGGTCTGGAACATCCGCCTCAAGTCTACGGCTGCCTGTCGTTGACTTTGACAAGCTTTGGTTCCCAAACTTGAGAGACCTTTGGATTGTCAAGGTTGGCGGTGTCAATAGTGCATGGCTGATCGACACAGACATGGAACAAGACACTTTTAAGTATGGAAGCCCCCCTGCTCCGAGACTGGCATGTTCAAATAAAGTGGTGCTCTCGTCGTTTTCTGTGCCTCTTACACATGATGTGCGTTCTCAGAAGGCTGCGCGCAAGTTTCGGTACTGGGTTCAAGAAAATGTAGTCGAAATGGCCTCGTTGAGTCTCGACGAACCGGACACACGCTTAGTACTGCAAGAGGGTCGCTGTGGCAGGTCAGACTGCCAGGAGCTCAACCGCGGGCGGCCGCTTCTTGTATCCAAAGTAACCTTCATGGAAGGAAGATACAACCCGTCCAAGGGCTGGCTGCGCATCGCACCTTGGGATGGATTTAATGCCAGCAGCAGTACCAGTACGAAGGCAGGTAGCAGCCCTGATGCCCAGGACGGCGACGACACAAGAAACCCCAATGCCAGGGACTGTTCGCGTGAATCGATGCGTTGGATAGTAGTTGAGCGTATCCTCACCTTTTCCCTGCGTTGGGAGTCGCCGCACGAAGGTGAGGGCTCTCGGCGACATGTCGGAGCGCAGAGCTCAACGTGAACGCAAGTATTACCAACAGAGACGTACGAATAATCATCACACTTTTTTTCTTCTCCGTATTCCCCCTGCTTCAACCAGCGCCAATTTTCTCTTGATCTACTGCTCAGTGTGGTGTTTTCTATTTCATTTCAACATCTGTTACTTTATACCTGTGGTTTTTTACTGTGTTTATGGTGCTACGATTTGGATGGCTGTGTTAGCCAACTCCGTGCCAAATTCTACACTACGACATGGAGGGAACAAACTGACTCGGAAAAACTCTAGTAATTTCATGCTACATTTTTCCTTCCATCTAAATCCGAGTGCTATCATCGTTTATGCTCTAACAATAGCTCTACAAATGATGAACCCTTCCCACCAGCCGCGGCATCCTAAAGTGCTAATTACGAACCCTCTTCAAGGTCGGCATAAATTCGGCCAGACTCTGTATGGCGTGAATGGCGAGGTAGCCCTAGTGAGAACATGACTTGATCGGCTCATTGAACACTCGATGCTGACGAGTGCATGTTTTATTTCTGCTTCTTTTACGGATATACCCTACCTTGCTTTTCCGATTGCTAAGTTGCTAAGTTGCTAAGTTGCTACTGACAGTAGGGTATTCGCACTATTTTATCCAGCTCAACCAAATACTCTGAGAGTTGGCACTTCCACCGAGAATCAACAATATACTGTCATCACTGCTCTTGTGACGGCACCCTCTCGTAGTCAGAGTTGATGTAGAACAGGGTCAAAGGCATGTTGGATTTCAGATACTGGCGTTTCCATATCCGTTTAGAATACGCCAGGAAGAATCCTCCAGCGCACCACAGACTTGTATTTCTCCCAGTCGGCGCCATACTTTTCCGCACAGGCTACATCGTCTCTACCCTCACGGTGGATCAAGAGAACGGCAAAGTACAGTGCATGAAACATGGTGAAAAGTATACCCCATCCCTTCGCAACACCTTGCACCACCATAGTTCCATCCAGCATTCTGTAGCCAAGTACATCGGCGGCGGCCATGGCCCCCGATGGCAGAATTACATAGCCAGCGATTCCTGCAGCTAGACTAAAAGGTAAAGATTGCATCCAGTCGCCAAAGTAGTTGATGTGGCGTGAGACACCCCACCACCCAGAAGTCAAGAGTTTAGTACCACGCTTCGTCTGGAGAAATGACAGACCAGCAACGCTGGCGTGGTCGGGGGTCTTGCGAAATATTGCTTTTTGGGTATTGGATGCGCGGAAAATGTAAAGTCCGATGGCAAACGTGCTGCTAAGCGCAGCCAGACCTGGCCAGCCAAGGTGGGTAGGATAGATGGCCAAATAGCGGCATTGTGTGGAGTAGATGAATGGCACCCAGACAATATCGCCGAAACTAAGCATAAAGCCAAGGCCATCGGTGATGATGTCCATCATGCTGAGGATGCCCGCTTCCGCATACTGGCCCTCAAGAACATAGTAGCCCTGGATGGCCGTAACAAAAACCATGCTGTCCGAGATATACCCATAGTTGCGGTACTGTTTAGCAACGAAGGCAAGGTCGAGCAGCAGCCAGCCAGTCAGACCAGGACGCATTTCTAGCCATGTCTTGATATCAACTTCTCCAAAAATTGGCAGATTGATACGAGGGTTCAGCTCGCGACCGATGTAAAAGTCATAAATGAGATTCCCTGTGTGACCGCCCTTGGCAAGCTCACGAAGTTCATTGTTGCCCTTCTTGATAGTGAAACTGGCAGCGTAGACATAGATAGAAATAGCGAAGGATAGGAGAATGTTGGTAGTCAATAACTGCAAGTAATTATGGTCAATCCATCTCCAGACAACAAAGTCAGCACCGTAAATGTAAGTACCAACAGCGCAGGCTGCGACCTGAACGATACTTGAGGAGAATGCTTCCCAATAAGATCATTAGCATGCAAAAGAGCTGGTTTTTTTCTGTTCGTGCTCACCATTAAAGCTATATTCGAGGGGGCGACCGGACTCGCGCAGCTTTGAGCCAAGCACCTTGTGGGCGGGAAGTATACGGTAGAGGATCAAGCTCAGCAAGTAGTAGACCAAGGTCCAACCTGCGGCTTCCAGAGTGATAAAGCCGGACAGTCCATCTTCAGGCCATGGGATCTGGACCCTGAGCGTCTCCCAAGTGAGATTGCGAGGGCTAAATAGCCCGGGTGCAGGGCAGCCAGAGACGTCATTACAGGCGAAGAAAAAGACGTATACAAGGACTGGCAAGCCAAACACTATACCGGCAGCGCCGAGTCTTAACAGAACTTTGTCAGCTAGCTACGCGTCAAATTTGATAGGAATTTTAACTTACGGCCCGCCAAACTCGTATTGGATTTTTTGAGCGTTGGGCGGCATGATTAGTGTTTCCTCCTTTGAAGGAATGTGAAAATGGATCTGGCTACTCTCAGGGGGGATGCTGTCCACAGCACGTGAGTGGTTCGAACTCCCGGATTCCTAGGGCCCGTGATAAATTCTTCCTCTCCGCGTACTTTCGTATATCTGTTTCGGCTACGGTGATCCGCAACTCCGATACGACGCAAGATGGTGGTGCTTGTAACCTCACGTCATGCTGGTCTGAGCTTGCCAGTCGTTTGACACTGTTGGGTGGGTCGTCATCAATTCGAACCCGAATACGACGATTAAAGGCTTAGGTTGAAAAATATGTAAACTAGATAGTTGTTACAATGTGGTGCTAATAACACCGTGACCCAACTTCTAATATCTGCAGAGTACGGTGTTTCCGTCTGTGATTTATTCGCTTAAGTCAACTTAAGCTAGTGATTATTTTATCAGATGCGGCACATTGCTGGGTAGCCAGCTGATGCCAATAACCATATCAGTGTTTGAGAAGTAAGGTGATATATATTATTGGCTTGCTATCATTCCCATAGTCCGGTTCTGTCTCATTGGCTCATATTGGCATGGCGGGCAATTCAACTGTCAACCATACCCTCAAACAAGAACACCAGCCAAGGCAGCAGCGCCGAGAATGCCTATAGCAGGGGTTGCTGCAGCAGCCAATCCCTTGGAGGAAGAAGCAGAAGCAGCTCCAGCAGTAGATTTAGTCGCAGAGGCAGAACTTGTGCTGCTGGGCCCTGTACCAGCGCCAGCAGCACCGAGTTCGGATGCCAGTGCCTTCGTGGCTTCAGGGAAGTCGGTGGCTGTGGTGCTATACAGCCCATAGTTGGCGCATACTCCAGTGAGGGCAGAACTCCAGTCTGGAAAAGGAGATATTTTAGCATATTAAAGTAATTTATTACATAGAAAAGTCAGATAGGTGTCTTACTGGCGTTGCAGTTGGCATCAATTCCGGAAGTCGACATCGTAACAACAATGCTGGTCAGGTGCTTGCAAAGGCAGTCAAAAGTCGGGGTGCCGACGCTTGTTGTATCGCAACCTTCTTTTTCAAGAGCTTTTTTGAATGCTGACAGGGAGCATTGGGGAAAGTCTTTGACAAAATCTGAAAGGGATTCGAGGGCCACAGCACCAAAGACATTGGCTACAACGACAGTAGAAAGGACCGAAACTCGCATAGTGGAAGCTGTTTGTACGCAGTATATTTTTGGCTTGTTTTGACCTAGGCTGAGGAATAGAAACAAGAAAAGGGGCAAAGGATGTAACTGAATGTGGCGATCTGCCGTTTTTAAGAAGTTTGTATGTTAGTTGGGAGCTGCGCTAGGTAATCTCCAAGCGGCAAGGACGGCACCCCCATCTCCAAGCGGCGTCTCGTCTCGACGCTGAAGCTGGCCCGACATGGAATAGTTTGTAATTATCCATGGGATGCCACCTGTTTAACCTGAAGTGACCTATCCAAAAGGGGACAATCATTCAGGCGATGTTCGCGTCCAGACATAGATCGTTCGCCATCTTAATTTCAGCTCCTCGCATTGCAGCTGAATGTGGCAAGGTCGTCGTCCCCTGCGTTGGCATATGCGTGAATTGTGTTTCAAACCCGAGGAATATATCCGACAAGGCGACCAGGGACAGCCATATGTGTCGTGTGTAGCCGTCTAACCCGCGGAGGCAGGGCGGGCCTCGGGCGAGGCGTGGATTAGACAATATCCATTGAGAATGCTGCTGAAAGTCGAGACTACCCTGCATCGGGCTTCTAGCTCGCTCGCTTTGTTACTAACTGGATAGGTACCTAGGACGGAAAGCTGTAGGCAATTCAAGTCTGTGGCGGCCTGTGACCTTGCCATCTTCAACTACTCCTTATGTGAGCATCTGAAAGAGCTAATAATTGGACTGATCAGTTGTGTGATGGCTGGTAGGGATGACCAAGCATCTTCTTGCAAAATATGCCGCACCTCTCATAATTAGCATAGGAAGCAAGGGGACCAGTATCATGGCAGCAAAGAATTCTCCTATATGATTAATACTAATGTGAACCGTGAATCGAATAACGGCCAACCAGCGGTATCCTGCTTATTTCCAGCATTACTGGCCTTTCCGGAGCAAGTGAGCTGTGAACCAACAACAGCGCCACACAATGGACGCTCCGTGGCTAGTGCAAGCTTGCGCCACACTTATCGTCACTTCCATCCCTGGGTGCTGCGGCTTACTTTCTGCTGTCGCTTCGAGCTTCGACACCTGAACATACTACTTGCGGCAAAATTTGGCGGACAATTTGATTCCAGCGCCCCCAATAAACGCCAATAAACGCTGATAGAAAAGCTTTTCACCTCGGCTGCCATGACCTAGCCACGACGATCCAGAAAACGGCAGACCAGAGCAATCGGTGCCATGAACTTTGCCCGCATGCGCCAACATGCCTACCCATGAAAAGACAGTCGATGAGCCGAAAAAAGGCAGAATTATCAAATCAGCATTCGATAGCGACAGTTTTGAGGCAGATGGCACAATTCATGTGGATGGCCTCGTGGGATCAGCGACCATTTCGCCATCGGGTCGAGACATTGCCCTAGCATCGTATGTACGCTATCTGGCATCCAGTTACACTTTACTGATCGTTCCAGCCCTGATGGTCTCGCAATAATTGACCTGGACTCCCCCTATAACCCTCCACGACGACTGCGGAGTCCTGGAATGCCATGGCTGGTGGTGGACGTACAATGGTCGCCTTTCGCCGCACGCGATTACTGGGTCGTCTCTACAGCCAACCACAGAGCCCTGGTATGGAATCTCAATATGAGAGAAGACTCGAGCTCCGGACCGATTGAACATTCTCTCCAGGGACATAGCAGAGCTATTACCGATGTCAACTTTTCTGCCCATCACCCTGATCTGCTTGCGACCTGCTCTGTGGACGGCTCAGTACATACCTGGGATTTGCGAAGACCGCGCCAACCCGTTCTTACTTTCTACGATTGGTTTGCGGGGGCGACGCAAGTGAAATACAACAGGCAGGACTCGCACATTATTGCATCGGCCCATGACCGATGGCTTCACATCTGGGATGAGCGAAAGGCATCAAAACCAATTCGTTCCATCACTGCGCATACCTCCAAGATATATGGTATTGACTGGAATCGCACGAGATCCACCGGAATTTCTACTTGTTCACTGGATAAAAGCATCAAATTTTGGGATTATGAGACTGGTGGGGATGACCCCGAGCACATAATACGAACCAAGTTTCCAGTATGGAGAGCACGCCATACTCCCTTTGGTTGGGGTATTTTGGCAATGCCCCAAAATGAGCCCGGTGATCTCTATCTTTACGATCGTCTCTGGTCTGACGATTGTTCAACTGATACGTCTCCTGAGCCTGTCGCTGTCTTTCCTGGCCACGGAGACCACAAAGCAAAGGAGTTTCTATGGAGAAGTCGTGGAGGCGTTTCTGAAACCGGTCTGGATGACCGGGACTTTCAGTTAGTCTCGTGGGGAACAGACAATGAACTTCGGCTGCACTGCATCGATAATTCCACCTACAACGCAATTGGGCACGCAAAAGGTGACCCAGCAAGAAAGGGCCTAAAGATTACAAGAAAAGGCGCAAGTTATCGAACTTTCCGTGCAGTGGATGATGCCGCCAATAAGGAGCGAAAAACTGGCACGATGAGTGACCAAAGAATATCCGCCACCGTCCAGCAAAAATACATCACCAACTCCAGCACTCGGCCCAGTGCACCCTATGCTCGTTACTCTCGACCCGCTTGGCGAGGGCCGTCGATGAAAGCTAAGGTGTTTTCAAACAAAAAAGGAACTGATACTTCTGCAATTGGGTGGATGAAGGGAATCACAATGAACAAGCGGAAAACTCCAACAGGCAACTTTCAACGCTTACCATCCAAAGACGGCATGCTCTCTCATAACTTTCCAGAAGACCAATGGGGTGAGCCCGACACTATCCAAGAGGAGCTTCTCCGCGTCAGCCATCAAATTCCAAAAGTGAAATGGGACAATATTGACATGGACAGTCTGACGTTCAATGCATCCTTGACCGGCCCATGGGGGGTTGATGCCGATCCAATTTTCATCAAAGTAAAGATCGATGTTCCCACTGGATACCCGAAATACAAAGCACCGAAGTTCACAATTGAGAAGTCTACTTTTATGCCTGAGGAGACTCATAAAAGAATCCAGCGCGAGATACACAAATTAGCAAATCAGTTCCTGGTACGGAAACAAAATTGCCTCGAAGTTGCTTTTACCTACCTACTGGGTGAAGTCGATCTAGAGTCAAGTACCACTTTCTTCAAAAATGTGCGAGATTTGGATGATGACATGGATGACCTAGCAGATGACAGCTCGAGCGAAGATGAGGATCCAGCCGCCACCGGAACATCATCCATGTCACAAGAGCTTGCTAACCCTGGCGAGGTGGACACAACTATTGCGCCTCATGGCCGAGCTATTATACCTCCACCTCCTCGAACTTGCGGTGCTCGCTTCTCCCACGATGGCCGTCTCGTCTGCTTCTTTCCCACCAAGGAGGAAAAGTTTCGTGCCCTATTTTCTTCTACAGGTGAAACGTACAAGGATCGCCCTAAGAATGAGCCTTTCTTCGCTGGGTTTGGACGTCTCACATATGACCAAAGCCCTCGTCAACGAGAGCATATCGACGAAGCGTCTGCTACTGATGATCAATCTGCAGACTCGGATTCGGACAGATCATCGTCAGATTCCTCTTCCAGCGATTCCGAGTCCACTTCTATTCACAATATGAACATGTGGTTTCGCCCCAGCCGCCAGCCGAAAAAGGCATGGAGTGAGGATCGCTCGATAAGATCCAGCGGTGCTGGGACGGGAACTGGCACAGGAACTGGTTTCGGTACAGTCACTGGTACGGGTACGGGTACGGGTACCGCAGCAAATAGACGGCGTATCATTAAGGCGCGGAATTTTATCTCTATTTACGACCTCCGGGCTGACTTGCCTTCAAGGAGAGAGTTTGCGGAGGAATATGCTATTTTCGGTGACGGGGCTGACGTTTGCAAGCACAATGCGCGCATTGCGGCAAAGTACGGCTTTACTGATCTCTCCAATATTTGGCTGTATTTGGCCCTTCTTCTGCACAAAGGTATACCTCTGCAGCTGCTTGGCCGAAACGCGAAGCGCGACTCCATTCTTGTCATTGCTCGAGACGTTGTATCCCGTGTCGGCTACATTGATGATAAAACCTCCACAGACCTTTGGTCCCCTGATACCGCGCTGCTTGGGAGAGTACGATGGGGCCAACACCCACTGGCCAAGAATCTCATCTCCGATCTTTTTGACCATTTTGAAAGTACAGCCGACATTCAAATGCTAGCTATGCTTGCCTGTATTTTCAGCGAATCTACGCAGGATAATGGGGTTGCATATGCCGACACAAGACTACCGAAGCAGGAAACGCCGTTACCTTTGAAGGCGCCCTCATATTCGTTGGATTACTTTCCCACAGACACTGCAGCCTGGAATTTTTATAGCAGAAGCATTACCAACTCTGCTGTGACAACGCCGGGAACGCTCCATACACCTGTTCATTACGCTAGGTCACAAGCCTCAGATGATGGTATATGGAACGCGGAAACGGGTCCGAATTCTTTTTCTTGCGGTGAAACTCCGCCTTCGAAGAACAAGGGTTTTTTGGGTGAGCAGGATACAGGGATGGTTCTATCCAGGTCTCCGAACTCGAGACCAATTCAGCAAAAGGTGAACTCAGGACTTGCATCTGCATTGGCTGCGAACTTACCCCGTTCATTTACTGGAGTGGCAACGTCCACCTCCCCGCCATCGCAGAGCAAGAAGAGACTTAGCCCAGCTGAAATGGTCCTGAGTACTCTAGTACCGCCACGAACTGCGAGTAGCAGTGGTGGAGGGACTGCAGTTATAGTTGGCTCTGGAGGCGCGAGGACGTCCATGTCAGATGACGATGTTCGAAAAGATGACACGACAACTATGGTACCAATCAATGTGGCTGTCATTTTAGAAGATCAGAGCATCTTCGATGAAGATGGGTGGATGTCGAATCCGTTGCTTGACCCCCAGCTTTCGGATCTTTATACCAACTACAGATATGCATATGCAGAGCTGCTACAAATATGGGAGCAGCCCTTGGCACGCTTAGAAGTTATGAAATTTAATATTCTGAAGGAGGATGGAGTGGTAAATGGTCTCTGGGAGGGCAAGAGCATCGACAATGGAGGTTCGGGCAACTTGCCAGTGAAGTCGTCGCCAATCGCGATGGGCAAGCAGGAGAATCTGCAGGCTCTCCTTGCATCTGGTCGAGGCCTTGATATTATTGGCCTCTGCCGCCTGCATGAAACACAACTGGAGCCGCAGCAGTACACTACAGCTGATGCAAAGGTGGGTGGCGCAGTTGGGACCTGTGACAGATGCCAACTGAAACAGGAAACACTGATTTGTGTGTTTTGTACGGAGCCAGTGGATGCCTTATTTCCAACTTGCCTTGCCTGCGGTTGTGCTAGCCATGAGGATTGCTTGGGTGAGTGGCACGCTGCCGGCGAGATGTACTGCCCTGCTGGTGATGAATGCAACTGTGTCGAGGAAGCTGCGAATGGCCAGGTTGAATCCTGGGCGGCGCTTCAGGCCGCAATGCTGAAGGGACGGCAGATGATGAACTTACCGCCAGATCACACGATTGGTAGTGGGAATGATGATGAGGACTGTGAGGTAGAGGAGAAGCAGCCGCGTGGCTGGGGTCGTCTCAGTCTTGATGTTGCGAGCGGGAGAACTAAACTGCCTATAACACCACCTATGTCCCTTGGTTTTGGACCGTTTAAACGGACAGCAGGCTCATGGTCACGAAGCACAAGTCAGAAACGTGGCGGTCGGCGAGGAGGTTAGTTTTCTCTTGTCGGATAGACCATTTCTAACATTGCAAAAGTTTGGGGAGTTGTCTTGATTTAGCGACTTGGCTTCAGGGTTAACATTGGATTGCAATACTTTTACTAGGTCCTTGTATACAATTGCGATGGTTTTATGAAATAATTATATTCAACTTTGAAGCCATCGCCTGCTCTGTGCGGCACTCGCAGCTGCTCTGGACCGGTGACATAATAAGCAGAACACATCCCACCCCATCCATCCCCAGCTTTGTTCACAAACACGGACAGAGATCGTGCAAAGATTGTCTAACTTTGAGTGTATTCTCATGTGTCTTCCATTAAACTTTCTACTGTGAAGGTGGTGCGAAATATATGCAGCATGGCACACTCAGCGCCGTCCACAGTGCGCTTCGGCAACCGCCAGTCCTCCCTGGCAAAAATTCAGGCCGAAGGCATGCCTGACAGTCTGCGGAAGCCTTCAGAGGGTTGGCCATTCACGACTGATGCCATGTGCACCCTCGGTGACAGAGACAAGATTACTGTGCTGTACAATTTTGAAGGCAAGAACCTTTGGACATCCGTACTTCAAGAGAAGCATACTTCAAGAGAAGCTGAGGGTAGGCAAAGATCGATGTGATTGCCCACTGCCTCGAAGGCATTTACTCACCCCTTATCAGTTCTGCTATAGAAAGAATGCGTCAAAATCCTCTACATAGATATGCCTGCTGTACTACCGGATGACTGTGAGCTCGCCGTCATCCCCACTGGCGACGATGCTCGCGATGCCCTTGTCATCAAAGCATGATTGCTACACCGACCTACAAACATTTCCCAATGGGGCCGTCGTCGACACCTCTTCTGTGTGGCGGCCCGCCAGGTGCGTTGGCTCTGGTTACCCGCACTTGCGCTTTGAGAGCTTGCGCGACAACCATCGACACTAGACTCGCGGAGGTCGACAGCCCAGAGACAGAGTTTACATGTATGATCATGTCAGCGGCGGGACTGGAGCGTCGAGCCTGCCTCAAGTGTTCTTAGGAGGGCACGCACCGCCCAGCATCCAAGCGTCGACTTTTCGTCCACCAGAGGACGTAGTAGCTGCAATGTCTGCGCATCGCCTGTGCGTATCTCAAGCCCCAGCGTACGTTGACCAACCGCATGGTAGATACCGCCGTCTTTTGAACCAAGGTACTGATTGATACAGTTCTGGAGATATTGGTGTAGAGCCGGAATGTGTAGCGGACAGCAGCGAGGAGTTCCAGCTGCGGTTACGCGCCATTGTCGTGAGCTTTGATCGGAGGATGGCTGTGAATTATATCATGCAGCAGCTGGTAAAGACGTACGTAGACACTACGAAACTTGGCCAAGAAGCGGCCGCAAAATTGGTTCAGGCTGGGGCTTAGGATATTGTACAGGCACATATCGCGCCAAAAGGAATAGGATTGCAGATACATGTCCTTTGAACTTGCTCTACTTGGAAAGGCTCTCAACAGGACTAGCTTTTTCCCCAGTACGCCTGCATCGACCAGGAGATGAAAACACATGTGGAACAAAATTTTAAAAATCTTCACAAAAAAGGGATACCACGCTCTTTTGAAAGCAAAGTCGTGCGAAACAATCGCTAAGCCATATTCGTGTGAAGAAATCAACGCCGCAGCAGATTATAATATGCCAACTAAACCTACTAACTACCTATAGTCCCATACCATACCGGCACTACCTACTAGGTGGCCCGGAATCAGTCCGTTCCAGCACCACCACTCCCTAAACAGGTGCCGTCTGGCGAGCGGCCTACCGCCCACTTGGGCAACTTGAGGAGGGGTGATGCTTCTGCCGCATCGCCAAAAAATGCGAGACGTTGACTCGCACGACCCAATTCCCGACTACTCATCCGAACTTAGAGCCGACCTCAACCACGACCTGCAGGGGGTTTTAAACGCAGCTCTTCCAATACAATCTATAAACAAGGCCCGTCGTTGCCGCGCGTGCATCGCCTCACTTTGCTCGCTCAGTCTCATGCCCCGCCTCGCCACTTGCAGCTGACCGTTTTCTGTCCCGCCGCGACGCCGTCTACAGCGAATTTTACGCCTTGCAGACTGGTTCTGATTCTGCGACAGAGTCCTCCTAGATACTTACTCTTCAACCCTTCTTTTTAAGCTCTTGTGCCCTCTATTCGAACCTACAGCCATGTCTCTGCCGAAGCGAATACTAAAAGAAACGGAACGTCTCATGGCGGAACCGTATGTTGACTGATTTTGACTCTGGCTTCCGTGGCTCTTGGGACACTGCCGGCGATGCTTTTTTAGCATGCAAACTAACCGCCACGTTACGGCTTTCTTTATTATAGTGTCCCTGGAATCAGTGCCATTCCTCACGAAGATAATCTGCGCTATTTCGATGTCGAGATTCACGGTCCTGCCCAATCACCCTACGAAGGTTAGCTCGTTGACTCAAAGCAGACAGCAGCTGTGCTACTATGATGTTGTATATGTACTAATGCATGGCTTCAGGTGGTGTGTTTAAGCTGGAGCTATTTTTACCCGAAGACTATCCCATGACGCCTCCCAAGATTCGGTTCCTTACGAAGATTTTCCATCCAAATGTTGACAAGCTCGGCCGCATCTGCCTCGATGTTCTAAAAAGTAGGCTTACCCCCTCGCCAGTGAATTATAAGAGCGCCCGAATACATAACTAATGCAGTGGGTATAATTTTAGACAACTGGTCTCCAGCCCTACAAATTAGAACTATCCTGCTCTCTATTCAAGCCCTACTTGGTGCCCCGAATCCCGACGACCCTCTGGCGGCCGATGTCGCAAAGAGCTGGAAGGACGACGAGCAGGGTGCTATTGCTACAGCTAGGGAATGGACGGCCAAATATGCCAAGCCTTGATATTATGATAAGCGGAATAAAATCTAGTAATTCAGGATCGCATTTCATGTTGTAGCTGAGCGAAGCTGGATATCTGTTGCCGGGGAAGGATTGCCTTTGAAACTTGGCCGATGGGTCGCGGCTGCAACTGGTAGCAATGATGACTGAAAGAATAATACAAACTCGCGAATAAATCTAGAGTTGGTTTATATCTGTTTCTTTGGCTCCAGCTCAAAGAGTCAGAAACGCTTCATGACGAGACATTTAGTAAATCACAAGTCGAAAAGACATGGGAATTGGGGGCAACTAGTAGAGACGTAGCCCTACTACTTTGATATATTGTATCTACAATGCTAGAGTACACAAAGGAAAGCTGTAGGGTTCTAAAGCCAGGCGGTATAAAATGATTATACGAGGGCGAGATCGCCGAACTTCTCCTATAGGGGTGTAAGCATTCTGAGCAGGGGTTCGCTGCCAAAAAAAGTAAAAACGCACCTTGTAGCCTGGGACCATCCATCTACCCTTCGAAATGAGCTGGGTAGCCTTCTCGTCGATAGATTTCTCAGCGGCGGCAACTTCGTCCTATAAAATGTCTCATCAGCAACCAACTCCACAAAGATCCAGCGGCTGGTTTGCGTAGGGCATAAACATACGACAGTGAGCTCCTCGAAGGGACGGGCCTCTTCAATGTTCTTAAGGGTGGCGGCGAGGTCCTTGAGCTCGAGGTCGACAGCCTGCTTAGTGGCCTCGGCGTTCTTCACGGCCTCGACTTCGAATGCGTCGATGGCCTTGAGCTGGCGGTTTACATCGTAGGTGGTTGGCTTGAAGGCGGTGAAGCGCTTCTCGATCTCCTCGATGACGGCTTGGTTCTTAAGCGTCGCTCGGTAGGCGGCGAAGTCGACGGTAGTGGCCTGCTCTGAGAGCAACTGCACCTTGCGGCGGGCATCCTCGTTACGCTTCTTGAAGGCTTGCAGCGACGCAACTGTGTTGCCGCGGAGGCCCAGTGAGGTGGTCACCTTGGACCAATCGAGCTTGAGAGCAGCGCTTCGCTGTTGTGTAGTACAGAATAACGAATTAGTCAAAATGCTCCTTTGCTCGGTTTTCCCGTGCTTTGGTCGCTTTTTCTCTCTGTCGGGGGTCACGGGGGATCCGCAGCCGGCTCCCTTTCATCGCCATTTTAAGCCTTGTCTGCAAAGGTACATCGCCCATAGTCGATTCAAGATGGAATTCGTCTGCGGATCGCCTCAATTGGAAGTTTTTTTTAAAACTTACCGTAGCCATTTTGTCGTCGTTTGTAAGTTTCTCAGGGTGGAGAGGTATGCAGAGCCAAGGTGTTGATTGACTTTGCTACAGCCACCCGCATCCAGGAACTGACTAAATCACGTGACTGTAATCGCGACTTATCCCGAGCTCGCCCACCTGATAAATGGTGATGATTGAATTACCAGGTACGATTGTACGCAGCTCAGAAACTTTGGTTTTTAGATCCAATATAGCTACTAGCACAGTAGAAAGGAATACCTCTTGTCAGAGGTTTCATGTTGTCCGCACACAGGTGGAATTGAGAACCGACGCGCACCAACGGTCCCTGTCCAGGACAATGGAAAGAGTTTGGTTCATTCATTGTATTTCAGGTAGCATAGCAAGTTGTAGGCCGAGATATGACCATAAAACAACGAGTTAATGCCTCCTATCGCACTACCAAAACATGAACATTTTTTTCCTATCCCGTGTGTCTCTCTTTGGATGCGTTGCAAGATAAAAAAGAAGTTTTAAAGCACATCATGACTAGATACTGAGTGCCATGATAGAGTTGACAATATCATTGTCATTTTCCTTAAGAGCTTTGACGGCCTTTTTGCGGCTAACGTTAGCCTGCGTCATGACAAGGTCAATATCCTTGTCCTCAAGCCCGTCAGCATCAACCTCATCGTCATCATCCTCATCCTCCTCTTCGTCTTCTTTAGCATCACCATCCTGGGCATGGCTGTGGCCAGCGTGGTCATGGCCGCCATGCTCACCCTCAGCGGCAGCCTGGGCGGCAATCTGCTGGGCAGCAGCCTGTTGGGCAGTGGCGTTGATGTCCTCAATCTTGGCCTCGCCAAAGACACTACGGCCAGAGCTCTGTCAGCATTTCCGGTCCCCTCCATTGGAAATTTCACCCGTTTTTCCTCCTATATGCCGGAATAGACTTACATGTAAGTGTTGCTGTTGGGAGACTTGTAGACCTCGGGGTTGTTGATGACGAAGAGGATCTGCGGTTGCATTTGTTAGACTAGTCCTTGTCCATTCCACCTTGCATTTCCTACTGCCAGTTAAGAAACGGCTGTCTCGATAAACGTACGTTCTTGGGGCGGCGAAGAGTGACGCGCGTGATGCCAGGCACGCGGGTAAGGTGCAGCTTCTCGAGGAGCTTGCGGGCCTTCTTCTCGTTGCGGGAGTGGACAACAGCGGTAGAGCCGGAGGGCAGGTCAGCCTCGGCGTCCTCAACGTCAGACTCGTCGCTGCTGTCGTTCTGGTCGACGGTAGGACGCTGGGTCTCGTCGTCGGGAAGCTCTTCGACTCTGGGGTTGGCCATTTTGGATGAAGTATGTACTATCATGTTTGGTTAGCTACCTTGCACCCCCGCGCACCGACATGGAAATCGCTCGGAAATGAAATTCCAGTTTCCTTCAATCAGAGCGATATATTCGCTGTATGAATTTCCGTATTTGGGGTGGAGGTTACTCACTGATTCTTGTCACCTACTTTCGGGTCTTGCTCTAGCTACGATTCGCCGCGGCCTGCCTTTTGTGAGGCCAAAACCGCACCACGAAAATCTAGGGTTTGCTGGTGGATTGACGCTAAGCCACATTAGGTATCCCACCAATCCTTGCTTTGACGAGGAAGTTGGGAATGACGAGACGAACCAGAATCAAGGCGACCTGGATTTGCAAATTTAAGAAAAAAATATTTTACACCATTACCAAGAATACGGTCTACTAATAACCAGATGTCACCATGCCCGGTACATCGCATTGTGCACCCGTATTTCGTTCTTTCTTTTTTTTTTTAATTCATTTGAATCTCTGAATTTCCATATTGACGCCGCTCATCGTAAGTGATGAAGTGTGACATACAGCCCTTCCAGAACGGGGATTGGGTTTTTATAAAAGAAAACAGCAGGAAACTTTTTCAGAAATGCTGTTGTGCTGCCGTAATGCGTTTTTGCCTGTCCGGAATTTTTCATACCGCAACCATCTATACCGTGAAAATCCGTCCCCTAGCCTTCGATTGCCAGTCTCCGTCCCAAAAAAAATCCTTGCTCGAGACTCCAACATTACATTTGAACTCCATGCCGAAAGGGTCTGATTTATGCGGAGGCCTTGATCTTAGCCAGAGCCTTGCGCTCCTCGAATCGACGCTGGGTCTTGAGGCGCATAACCTTGAAGCGGTCGAAGTCAGACAGAGTCTTGCGCTTGGCAACCTGCGCGCGCTTCTTGGCCCAGTTGGTCTCCTTCCACTTGGCATCGATCTCGCTCTTCTCCCACTGCTTCTTCAGGGCGGCGTGGCGCGAGCCACGGATCAGACCGGAGATGACGAGGGGGGAGAGGAGGCACTTGTTGAGAGGAAGGGCTTGTCTGGGGACAACGAGGCTGTCATCTGAGGAGGTGCCTTCAACGAGAACCTAAAGTCGAGGTAAAATCAATCATGTCAGTACAACTGGCAAACCGCGACACCTTTGCAATTCGTCCGCTTAGAGGTAAGGGAAATCCGGTATGGTCGAACGTACGCGCTTGTGGTCGATGATCTCGACAATGGCGGCGAGTCTACCGGTGTATGGGTGGTCATTAGTGATGACAACAACACGGCCAACCTCAACGAGGCGCCAGTTGGATCCCTCAATCAGAGCTTCGCCCATTGTGTCTATCGTTGATCTAGATGGGATATGGTCAGCCCGAGATATCCTGTTCGCGGTGCGCAAAATCTTGAGCTATCGGAATGACTGATTAAATGCGCTCTCGGGAATGGGAGGTATAATTTCGTACCAATGTCGGATATGATCTAGAGTGGATGTAGTTTGGAGATGTTCACACCTTCAAAACACCGAGTGACTTTTTGACAGTCTCGGCTAAAGCAAGCGTGTGGGTTATGAAAATTCACATTGTGCCCTAACGAAAATTCACGGACTTTTGGTTTTGCCGCTTTCCGAAAGGTTTTGATTAGAGCCGTAGCTCCCCACTTTTTCCAGGTATACTTTATTATTCGCCCAGCTTTGCTTTCCGACAGCATAAGTTTTCATCTTTGCTGTCAGGACTGCTGTTCTGTAGCTTTAGTTCAGCCTTCATGAACCAAAGGCATTCTGTTATGCAGCACGTGTGATGCTCCTCCGACGTACGGCTGCTACAAATGGTAAGACACCACTCCTTTTACTTCTACCTTGTGCTGTACCAACCTGCGATCGCTCTGATGAGAAAAATTTGCGATTGATCTTGGTCGGTGGCTCTCTTTCGCCGGAGACGCTAGATCGACCAAGTAGCTGATATTCAATTCTTACATATTCTGAGATTCAACTGTTTATTCATGTTATGTCGCGCCTTTTCGTGTTGACAGCTGGCTAATTGATATTGAAACAGATAGATGCTGAACACCGATGCGCGACATTCGAGAACCATGGAATCGTAGCTAGACTTACGATCGTGCTATGAAGTGAATGTTAACATGAAGCAATGCTGGAATAATGCTGTACTCGTTGCCCACACTACCCAATGCCTTCTGCCTTGAACAAGGCATTATCAAGTCAGCAGCCCTGTCAATGAGAGAACGGCAAGAATGCTGACATGTTGACTGAGATGTATTTGTATAGCACGACGATGAAGTGGGAATGAGATGTCTGTCACCAAACTCTGCTGCATGGCAGTCTCTGGTAAGAACATGACCCTTATCAACAAGAAGTGTAGCTTTGCCACAAAACAACACGGACAAGAAAATCGCATTGATCCACGCGTTCGTTGCGCACCAATGTCTATATCATTGATAATTTTAGCCAATTTGCCCCGACTATCATATTGAAATCAGCTCGGATCGCTGCACGCCTAGGCTCTTCTTTTGGACTGACTGCCAGGCTAGTTGTGTCACAAGATGGATGATTGAAAGTTTACAGCATTCATATTGAAATTGCCAATATCAAGCCTTAAAGTCCTGTGAAGTTTCAGCAAATGATCCCGCTGCGGTATGGGTCGTTTTGTAGAACAGGGCTGGGAACAACCAGTTACGGTTTGCTCTTTTCTCAGCACATTTATCCAGGCTTTCTTCATGTAAAGATGACATACGTTGTCTTATCTACACATGGCTACTTTCCAGTATCGATGATCCGCTGTTCGCCACCATTCGCACTTGCTGGTTGGCTCGCCGGCTATATGTAGCTTCCTCATTGGTGATATAAGCGCGGCTGCAAAGGTCTTGCGATGGCTTTTACTTTGAATATGTTGAGTTTCATAAAGGGGTGGTCCCGGTGCCGGCGGCCGGTACTTTCCGCTATTCAATATTTATTTGAATCCCAAGACCGGCCAGTCTGGCGTGGGCCTCTCTGGGTTGTGATGGGTGCTCATATTGCTAATGTTTTAGTACCATTGGCTGCTCGACTTTTATTGACGGCATGCCAACACCGTTCGCTGCTCTTATCGTTTTACCTTGGTATGGAAAACAGCTAGCATTCGCTTTTTAAGTAGTGCACTTACCGTGCAAGCCATGACTGTCGTTTGAAATTTAGTGCACGGTATCCTGATGGAATCCAAAAAAAAAAAAAAAAAATTTGGCTCTCGCGGTGTATGGCATTGGCTGTAGTACGCCAATGAGAAACAGCGCTGCGGCAACAAAACTCTCAAGCCTTGAGCCAGCTATTTATTCGGCTCTGGAGTATGTTGCAGGCCACCCGCCACTCGTGGCCCATCCCAACGCAAGTTTGGCTTTCTCCCATTGCTCGGAGCTCCAACTCGGCGTGAGTCTGGTATTAAAATGGTCCTGCATCCAGCGGCGCATCTTCCACGGGTAACGCAAGAGAAATTCATCTTTGCTGGGATTCCTCGTGTACACATGGTCTTCATCATCTCATTATAGATCACTTTGTAGGTTATTAGCGTGATATGGACTTTCATTGCTGTGTTCTATTGGCAATTTTCTTTGTCTTCGATTGAGGTTCATGAAAGGTAACTGGGGACAGGGTGCCTTTGTCCATCCAGACGATTTTGAATGTTCGCTTCAACATACGCTGATAGACGTACCAGCAAGTGTGGCCTGAGCCTTGGCACCCGTCACATATGGAATGTATCGGTGAGCGAGTTAAGTGTTCTTGGAGTGGTCGAGACTGTATCACTGTGGCAGCATGATACGCCGATCACGGCGCGCTTAACTCTCGCAGCATTCACTGCCTCGTAATTGCAATATTTTGCATGATTCAGAACCTTGAGCAACTGTCATGGCTACTGTCCATGGGATATCAGAACCGGCCAGCCTTGTCACGGGCCTGCTCGGTTCATTAACCACTGGCGAGCAAATTCAGGGCAGTGGAGATAATGGCCTACCCTGGAGTGAGTGTTGAAGCGCAAATGCACGTTCCGGTGCGGTTGGGAACTTGCAAATATGGTTACAATGGAACATTGTGCAATAATTTGTCAGGCTCTCTTGTGGGATAAATAAGAGAAGCAGGAATTTTGAGCATTGTATTATTGCTCAACCCAACTCCTCAACTCCACGTCTCTTCGTACCACCTCCCAAGTGATCACTGACCGCAGAGTCTGGCTTACAGGTACCTACCTACCTTAACTTCAAGGTAGGTATGGAGAATTGCAGTTGTACTCCGTACATACAGGTACTAAGTTAACGTATCCACCATGAATTAAAGCAGTAGCCGCAGTCCCCCAAGCGCACCCACCCGTTAGTCATGGTCAAGCTTAGTTGTTTTTAACGTCATTGCTTGACAGTCATTACAGCTCCCCATATTAACAGTTTACCTCCCAATTATTGATTTAATTATCCACAGGTAAATTCACCATCATGTTCCGCTTTGTAAGTCCAATTGCATTGCTGCAGCCACCGCCTGATGAACAGTTCTCGTTTCAAATATGGGTCTAACCGTGAGTTCACCGTCCAACAGAACAAAACGCTCGACATCGTCACCGTCTTCCACAAGGCTAGCTCGCCTTCCTCTGTGCGCGTCGCCAACATTGTCAAACAAATCTCAGCCAACGCTCAGGCCGGCGCCACCATCGATCAGGCCAGCGATCATTCTTCCCAGACCAAGCCCGGCCGTGAGCCCTTCGAACTGAACATTACCGAGGATCCCCCTACCACAGACCAGATCCAGACCATTCTGGGCTACGTCGGCACTGGTGGCATTGCCAAGATCATCAACGGCGCACGCGATGAGAAGGATGCACTAAAACGTTTTAAAGAGAGCAAAGAAAACTTCCTCAGACCTTTGGTACGTGACTTTTCCCAGGATTCATCCGTAGCCGTGAACTTCAATCCAAAGCTAACCTAAGCCTCATAGACCGTTGACTGGAACAATGGCAAAGCCGTTCCCGGTGATAATGAATCAGAAATCCTTAAGATTCTGAATGCCAAGAAGACCGACTAAGAAACGATGCTGGCCTTGTTTCCCCATTTGGTTATTTACGTTTTCTTTTTTTTTTTTTTTTTTGGCATGTAGACCACCTAGATTACTCTGGGATGTACTTAGAACTCAGCTCTATAAAATGGCGTTTATACCACAAACGAATTGACCGATAGAAAGAGCAGGCGAGCAACAGGATCGGGCATAAGAAAGCCAACAGAAAGTGTTTTAAAATAAAGAACTCCCTGGTTATTACGCCGCGCAGATGGGCTAGCCAACAGAGCGAACCGCCAACAGCTAATCAGAATGCCTTTGAGGTTTTGCTCACCTCTTGTTCACCTCTTGCTCACTTTCATATGTCGCTACTGCAGGGGGATATTTTTTTTGCCCAGCCGCCGGGTCAGCGCGGGCCCTTTCATTCCCACGTCCGCCTGAAACTGCAAGCGGCGTGATGCATGTAGCTCTGCACGATTCACCAAGCTCTATTGCATCTACTCAAGACATACCACATGCGCTGAGCCACTACACACCTTGCAGCCGCTCCCATATTCATCCACAATTATAACTCCAAAACAACGCTGCACATCTAGACTTTTGGAACACTCATGATGATGAGTGAAACTGGATCTAACCATTTGAGAGCTGTCCTGCAAGAGCCTCCTCGAATCCGTGCCGGGCATCAACCACCTGGAATCCGAGCAGACTTCGCTAAACAGTATCCCAACGGTATCCCAGGAGCATACAAAATGTGCGAGTCGCCTGTTGAAAAAGTCGTCCAAAAGTACATTGAGGACAATCTCCCGATAGGGTTCTACACGAACCCACCAGCTACCGCTAGGGCAATATTCTCAACGAGCAATGGGCAGCGTGAATTTCGTGCCATGACACACATCTTGCCACGCAGGAAGCTAAATCTATGGTCAGGAAATGAAATCCAACAAGCCTGCAACTCACTTCGCAAAACCAACTGGGAAGCTATGCGTTGCATGACTCAACCACTTTGCTGGGACGATCTCTGGCAGTATTTCGACGCCTGCGACCTTTACTTCCAAGGTGCTATTAATCTCTGGAACGTAATCAACCACCTCTTCGCTGAAAATAAATTAATCTATGCTGATATGATGAAAGTCTGCGCGCTTCAGATTGGTAACTGGGCAGACCAATGGGTTCAGCGACCAGAAAACTCTAAAAAACTCAGAAATTGGGAGGGCAAAATAGGGCCTGTCATTCAAATTCTCGACGAGAAGGATTGGACATCTTTGGGCAGTCTCAACGATGACACCATTCCGATTCTAGCCAATGCTCTGAGATACAGACGCGATAACCTCCTGTCACCTGGTTGCAACGTCTCTGCCGAAGCCAGTGATCTGCTGTCTTCCTCTCGAAATGAAGGGGGCCTTGAGAACTGGATGAGTGAGTGGCATTTTCATCGCTTGAAATCGAGACGGCCAAGATAACTGATACGTTTCTAGCTGGGGAGACGGTGTTTCCAGACAACGGCATGCCCAAGCCTCGTAAGGCCGGGGCGACCACGGTCACCAAGAATTTTGAGCATCCATGCGTTCGCATTAATGGAAGATATTACTACGCGCAAAACCACGGCAAAGAAGTATCTCAAAAATATCACGCAGGGAAGAACGGCAAAGAGGTAGACCAGCCTTTTCAATCATTGAAAGACGACACAGGAGCCTCTGAACACCGTCGGGAACGCGCTGTTGAAGCCCTAAAAGAATCGCTAGAACCCGTTTCGAATCCTGTAGTCGTGGCTAATGGTTCATACTCGGCACCTGGCCAAATAAGTTTAGCCGCGGGAGTTGGGGACCTGAATCAGCCTGGTGCCAAGAAGCCGACCAAAGATGAAGAAACATCGCACGCGAGTTCGAGCGATTGCGCTAAATCTCATTCCAACCGACCTAGAAAGAATTTGCAATCTATTCCGACTTGCCAATTGTCAGATTCCATTGCTGAACCAAAACCCATCTATCAGGGAAGCACTGGCAATCCTCACGACCATGGCATTCCGGTAGCAAGACTCGTCGACAAATCCCCAACCCAGGGTGAATGTCCTAAAGACTCTGGAAAGGCATAGAATGCCTTTCAGAGACGTTTAGGCCAAATATGTGAAGTACGTGGGAACATCAATTTAGATGAGGTGCAAGACACTTCCGACAAGGACCTCCAATGCCATGTAAAGGACAACGGCTCAACGGAAGGCTCGATTATTTTGCGCCCGCCACAACATGGGATGGGCCGAAGAGACTCGCTTAACAAAGTCCATGTCGTAAACGAGCAGACTTCACCATACGAAAGCAGGCGAGGCGAGCCAAATTCGGCACGGAATAATACATCCCCTTCACGGACACGGCACCATGACCCGAGTCAAGGTGGCAGATCGTTTCCGAGAAAATGGACTACTAGTTTTCATCGGCAAGAACGCTATCATAGGATGAATGGTTTTATGGAAAATGAAAATTACTATTCCGGTGCACAGCAGTTTGGGAAGAGCTTAAAAAAAACCCAACCACCGAGCTGTCTAAACTTTGCCAATTTGGATCGGTCCAGTTACACACCATGTGACTGTGATCAATGCGTCGCAAGAAACAGAAGTCTTTGGGTCCACGTGCCCGAAGTATACAAATTCCCCGTCATGGAAATACAGACGAGGATTAAATACGGAGTCGAAAGTCGTTTTGGACCCGTGGAAGATGTAAAAGCAGTGGCCGTGGCTGGCAGGAAACCAGGAATAAATTTCATTGTCAGGCAAGTCAAACTTACTCTTCCGTAGAATTTAACATTCCGAGCTAACGGTTCTGGAAATAGGTTTGCCACTGAGGAACAGATCCCTCCGGCGTTAGCCAGCAGTGGAGGCCGGATCGAGGAGCAAGGCATCAAGCTCAATTTTGCTCCCATGTTTCGGTCTAAATGGGCACAAGCGTCTGTCGGCCATCCTGATGACCAGATCATGTCCCTTGATTCCATCTACAGAGTGGTCAAGCCACCACCCTCGCGCCGTGGCGAGGTTCCACCATTCATCCCGGACGAAATGACGGGGAGAGGCGGTACATTGCCCACTCGAGTTCTTTCTGGAAGCTCAGGCACATCCAGCAGTTCACCATTTGTGCAGTTTGAACGCCAGAACTTTGATGATGGCGGATCATGCGCACTAAAACAGCCACTGCTCCCTGTACATATTGGTGGCGGCATTCAAGAGCAACCTCACCATGCCTCGTTTTATGCCTTCCGTCCACGGGCCGAGTCTCAGCATAGCCTCTTTCTGGGAGCACCGAGTTACGAGAATGCTGACCAAATGCGGATATTACCAGAGCCGAAGCCCATGGTGAAGGAAAATGCGCGTGAAATGGACGCCTCCGTTCAATCGCGGCTCCCTGTTGAGGAGGTCCTTGATGATGTACAGGAACAACGTCGGGCATTGGCCCATGAGGCCGCCGGTGGTCACGAGGGTATAAATCCAAAAGTTTCGTTGCCGAAAAACCCTGCTAAGACCACGGAACAGAAGGTAGAGCAGAAACAGTCAAAAGAGACACTAGACAAGGAATTATCGGTCGCTCTTGTTGACGTTGGCCATGAGACGCCTATCTTGTCACCTGTAAAGGTGCATAGAAAACTGAAGCGTCACACGCGACGCAAGACTTTCGAAGGGCTGGAAGCTCCAGAAGTCGTTTCTTCTGCTTCCGGGTCTGCTTCTTCCAAGTCTGGCGCTCTCCTATCTCCAGCTGTCCAGTCTCCCGTCCCACTGGCACCTGCAGTTGTTATTGCTGGTGCAGCTGCGGATGGTGCAGCTGTTTCGACAGGACCAAAAACTAACAAACAGGGTCCGCCTGCTCTGTTTACGGCAGATCAGATTAAATGCAGAAAGGTGGCTTGGAATCGGATTGCCGTGCCTTTGAGTCCACCACCGAAGCCGTCTCTCGGATCGGCGGCTGGCCGTGTACTGCCTGCCATGCCTGCGGCGCTTTTACCCGAAGGCAGTGCCATACTGAAGGAAGCGCTTAATGTTGCGAAGGAACCTTCAGCGGTAAAACCAATTGGCGAACTAAAGCTTGGTTCATATGCAGATCAGGTAGTTGGGTCTGAACAGGCATGCAGCGCGATGCCAGCTCCGTCCCCTAAGAAAGGTGGCAAGTCGGCCAAAAAGAGCAAGAAGAGCAAGCAAGATACGAAGGCCGGGGGTCTAATGAAGACGGAGCACAAACATTGAGCGAGCAAAGTTTGACGATGGGGTTTATGCTGTATTTACTGGATGAGAAGCGACGAAGAGAACTGTAGCCGGTCTTGCTTTCGCACCGGAAATTGCTTAGATATCCCCTCAGGGAAGCCATAATAGAGATGAACAAGTGCATTCAGAGAACTGGCTCACAACAGAAATGCCATGCGATGATTGTACAGTGTTGGTTTCTTTACTCCCGAATAAATATAATTAAGACAGGTAACCGTCTTGCCGCCGCAGACATCGGCTCGTCCGCCACTTCCACGTCACCATGGTTGCACCTCTCCGCATATATTCTAACATGGTTTCTCCTTGGAAGACGTATTCACATATGCATGTATACATATCTTGACAGTTTTTTATTTCTTTATGCCGCCGGTTTGACGAGGCCGGTGATTGTGTCCTCGATCTGCTTGTCCGTGAGGCCCGCGAGGGACTGTGCTTTTTCGACACCGAATTCTGCGGAGTAGGAGAGGAAAAAAGAGAGGTCAGTTTTTATTTAGCTCGCAGTTGATATCAATCCCAGGATCTTACCGTATCGGGCAAAGACCTTGGGCACCGTGCCAGCAGCCTCGCGCATCATGATTGGGGTACTTGGGTTATTCTTTTTCATCGTGGGGTACGCACGGAGGAGGAAGTTGCTGTTGTTGACCGAGTTAGCCAGCTCCCTTGAACTTCGAGGCTGTTCTTTGCAGTGGGATGGAATGGTGGCACGCCATATGGACTGGGATGCCAGAGCTTTCTTCTCTTTTGAAACTGCATCGAAGCCCGCCGTCCTCTGCTCAACAGACCCAATTGGCTCAATTTATGTGGGCGATTGTAGGATACAGTGTATCCAAAATCGTAGAAAACACGTACCGGACGGGTGCGCTGGCTTCCGAGGTCTGGCAGAAGAGAAAACGCAGCTCCTTGAGGGACTTGGTGAAGGCGTATTTTCCAGACATGGTTGGGTGCCTGGCTGTGATGGCCGTTGATCGTTGACGTCGGCTCGGAAGGATAATCAATTCAGAACAAAACAGCCAAAATTATAACAAATCGGCCGCAACTACTTTTCAGGGTATCTCAATCGGAAAGCTTTGGGTTCGTCGTAGTAGGATTCACGTTCTAGGTGCCTTTCGTTCCACCTGCTTGAGATGTGCTTGGAATACATAACAACGATTGGTCCATTTCTTGCATAAAGTAGTGGAAAAATGGGTCGAGCCGCGATTTTTATTCCTGCCCCAACTTGCATAAATAAAGCCCGCCAAAAGTTAGCGCCGGTGTCGCTGCACGGTTTATCTCCGGCAGGCCCTGGGAATCGCTACCCCCAAAGTCACTCAACGAAATCTAGCTGATGGCTATAATTTCTCTCTGAACGAAGTGACGATATCCCATCGCGTTCCGGCATATATACAGAAATGTAAGTTTACATCTACAATCTCATTCCTATCCCTCTCGCGTATTTAGCAATGGCAATTACTTGATTGGCTGCCATCTTGTCTACCCGCAGTTATCAAACGACTTCCCGACGACCCAATGGCCACGCCGCGAGCATCAACAATTCCTTGACTTCTTCACTCTTCATTCATCTACTGTTTGCGGCTCCTATATCTCGACCCCTCCCTGTCCCCTTCCTCTACCCAGTGTCATCAAACCTAAGTCTTTAAGACCAAGTCCACACCGAAATTGAAACACAAGGCTAATCTGACATTTTCCGCCTCGTCTCTCTCCAGCATGGCCTCGACAAGCACCATCATCCGCGCCTCCCGGCCCATGTTCCGCCAGGCTACCATTGCCGCGCAGGCGCGCCAAGCTTTTTCCCGCACGACGCAGCAGCAGCCGACTCGATTTCGCTTCCAGGACCGCCGATGGCAGAGCTCCAGCGCCGGTGCCGGTGCCGGCAGCGGCTCCCAGCAACAGCAGCAGAGCTGGTTCAAACGCATGTGGGAGAGCGAAATTGGCTTCAAGACGGTACACTTCTGGGCTCCCGTCATGAAGGTACGTTGTTTACAATCTACTCTGTTCCGTCGCCCTCTCCGTCGTTGCAAGCCTATCTATCCATATAGCTGTTGCTTTGACGGGACTTAAAAAGGACAACAACCACGCGCAATTGGAAAAATGGTACAAAGCTAATTCTATGTGCCTTGTATAGTGGTGCCTCGTCATTGCCGGCATTTCCGACTTTGCGCGTCCCGTTGAGAAGCTCTCCGTTACGCAAAACTTTGCCTTGACCTGCACAGGTCTCATCTGGACTCGCTGGTGTCTGATCATCAAGCCCAAGAACTACCTGTGCGTCCTCTCCCGGTCCAAAAAATCGCACCAAAGCAAAATACCACTGACACGAACATTCTAGCCTCGCTGCCGTCAACTTCTTCCTTGGTCTCGTCGGTATTGTCCAGCTTACGCGTATTGGTCTCGCGCAAGGCGCCAACAAGGATACCGTAGCTGAGGTCGTCGAGGAGGTCAAGGAGGAGGTCAAGGCTTAAAATCCCTTCCATTTGCCTCCAAAAGCCGAGAGACTGGCGTTACACTGCTTTTACCGTATCATGGGATGACAAAACTAAGAACAATGACCAAGAACTTCGTCTTGGCAACGATGCGAGCTCGTTGGTTGTTATAGATCAGCGGGATCCCACGAAGGCAGAAAAGCTCAAGGAATCAATCGCCATTGTACCCACATACCGTTCTTTCGTTCGGACATGCACACGCAACTTTAAAGAGAGAAACACAGTCTAGCCTCGGGAGTCCCCGAGATATAGTAATGCTTATATTTCAGATTTTGTCAAAATAAGCCAGCGTTGTAGAACATATAACTTATAGAATGGCAAAAAACTCAACAGTATTTCATCACTCATTTATTCATCGTTTGTGACAAACATGCGCAACGTCTGGCGAAAAAAAAACATGTCATACAAATCGCCAGTAGCGCTGCCGAGTTTTTTTTTTATAAACAGGAACAAACCCCTAACCATTTACTCCGACATGCGCTCTCAATGCCTCAACTCCTCTGCTAAGAAATAAATAAAAAGTTGCTCTCTTCAAGGATAAAGGTAGGAATCCAATTATATGACATCCAACATAATACGTAAAGAATCATCATCAATGACCCTACCAAGGGAAAAAGAATTCCCGATATGAAACAAAAGAAGTATTTTTCCCACAGCGCCTGTACCATGTTCTCGGGGTATCCGTGCGTGGTGATGTAGCGTCAAAAAGCAGAAACGAAAAGAAAAGAGAAAAGACAAGGAACACGGAGAAGGAGCAGAGAATAATGGTGAATGTGTTGGATTCGGAAAACTGGCCAAAAGAGCAAAGGACAAAAACTACGCCTCAGAATGCCCATCATTGAGGAGCATCTCAAAGACAATCTGCCGCCCTGGCAACTCTGGATGCGCCATGGCAATCTTGACCGTGCCCTTGGAGGTGTCGCCGGCCGTGGCTAGCTGGCCATTGTGACCATGGAGCTGCTGCGCCTGCGCGGCATTCTCGCCTGTAGGCCCACGGATACCAGAGTCAATGACCCTCACGTCTCGGCCGGCGATAATCTGGCGTAGGCGTCCATTATCTGCATTGCGCACCTCGATGTAGTCCTCGTTGAACAAAAGCAGATACTGGCCGTACATGGTCGCACCGCGTGCCTTCTTCTGCTTGCCAGTGTACTCCATGATGAGCGTACGCGATACATCGCCGTGCTTGTCCACATAGACAGCACAGTCTTCGTACGTAAGAATGAACTCATTCTCATTCAGGCGAAACATACCCAGGG
Organism: Zarea fungicola; assembly: GCA_900169235.1. Classification (NCBI taxonomy): domain Eukaryota; kingdom Fungi; phylum Ascomycota; class Sordariomycetes; order Hypocreales; family Cordycipitaceae; genus Zarea; species Zarea fungicola. The sequence goes on from FWCC01000094.1 coordinate 216,772, forward strand.
GCTTCTGATCACGGATACGACTCGCTATATTGGCAATAGCCGGTGCTTTCAAGTCCGGAATGGACATGGGCTGCTTGCGGTCCAGCGTCAGCATTTCAATGCCCTTGGAGGTGGCCACCGCAATATATGTCTGGAAGATGCTGAGCGAGTAGCACTCAGCTGGGAAGAAAAACTCATCAAAGTCGCGGAAGGTATCGGTGCTGCCCGCCGCTGACTTGCGCCCGCCAAAGATACGCGAGCGCTTTTCAGTGGCCTTATGGTACAGCGGCTCCACTACCTTGAACGACGTGTGCAGGCCCTCCTTGCGCTTGTAAAAGACAAGAGTGCGGTCCTTCATACGGGCCGTCGCAAAGTACGTCACATCCTTGGCAAGGCGCTGCGGTGCCCGGCGCGGGTTGTCAGAGGTAGGCGGTGCAAACTCTGACACGGGTGCCACGACATCGAGTGGGTACGAGATGAGTGACTTGTCTGCAATGATAAGACAGACGTTGAAGTCCTCGAGGACAGCGAGCTGCGTGACTCTTGTCGCCTGGACACTTCTGGTCCAACCGCGCGGGTTGGAAGGATCTGAAATGAAGACACCGTAATCAGTACCAATGGCAATGACCGTCTTGCCGTAGGCGGAGAAGCCAGCGGCACAGTTGACCTGTGCACGGCAGACGGGCGGGACGCCCTGCGCAGAGCCCAGCACGCTTTCCAGGTCTTGAATGGCACGATCCAGTGGTGTACCTTTGACAGACACGCTCACGCTTCTGGAATGAGGCGAGCTGGCGTCGTAGTGGAACGATGCATCCGCAAGCACACGTAGCCTAAATGGCTCCGCATTTTGTGAAAACAAGGCTTTGGCATGCATGGTTTTGGCCTCAATAATCTTGCTACACCACTCTAGACGGTCTCGGGCAGAGGATGCATATAGTGTATAGACTTCGTGACCCAGATGCTTCACTTTAAACGGGTAAAGAATCTTGCCCTCGGAACCATCGTTGGACTGGATCTGTGTTACTGTTGAAATGGAAGACCCAGTGGATGAGTGATCCAAACCGGGCTTGCCGCTGCCATTGCTTGTGACCTTGCTGAGCTGGGTCCCGGCGGCACCTGCAGGTGCTGTGCGGCCCAACGGAGCCGTGATGCCCTTTTGTTTGATGATTGGCTCATCATTATTGCTCTCCAGGAACAGTAGCGGCATGGGGATTGGTTCGCGGGACACGTCGTACTTCTTTTCTGACTTGCCGTCCTTGCCTTGAACCACTTTGGCAAGGATAAAGTAGTGATCAAAGAGCAGTGCATGCGTGTCCACCCACTTCATACCCTTGGAGCTCAGCCTCTGCAAATCACCCTGAACAAGCAGGGCTCTACCCAAATGATCAAGGTTCAAGACAGACTGGAAGCCTGGGCGTAGGACAAGCATGCGATCGAGTTCCATCATTTCAACGCGCTTGTTCGTTTCCGCCACCTTGGCATCGCACTCATGCGTTACCGTCTTAATTTCCTGGATGGCTTTTTGCAGGTTTGTCTTTTCTTCACTGTCCCCAATCATCTTGTGGTCCACACTTTCCAGTAACAAAATGTATCTTTGTAGGCGCTGTAAGGGGGTGATGAGGAAATGAGTCCAGTCCTGTTTTAGCGACGATTTGTGCTTTTGCTTGTCCTCTAAGAATTTCCTGAACAGCAAGTTTCTGGATGCCTCCTTACGGACCATAAACGTAGCGCGGGGATAACCAGTGGCATAGTCGACATAGACCGCCTTGGCCTTTCGAATCCACTCACGAAAGATGCCACTGAAGCCGGTGACCCAAGGGCCCTGTTCCTGCTGGCGGTACTTGAGTTGGGAGAGGAGGTGATCTTTGTTGATGGCCAAGACGGTGTCTACTTTGCCGAAAACGCTTGCCAAGAACTTATCTCGCTTGTCTGGGTGGATGACGGGAGGCTGTCTTGTCCGCAGGTCGTCGCGGTAGATGGTACGGAAGATGTCGAGCTGCTTAATGTAATTCTCCTCACCAGTGACAATTTCATGCAAAATGTTCTGGCGTTCTACTTCCTTCTTGGGCTTGGCCTCCCAGTCTTCCTTCTTGAGGCCGTAGAAGATGTGCCACTCGTCCGTGGGCTTGGCCTTTTCGCTGAATGCGTCCAAATCGACCTTTTTGAGTGTTCGAGTGCAGTGCATCGAATAGCAGCGCCCGGTGGTATTGTATTCGTGCAGCTTGGGGGCATAACAGCCAGTGCCGGTGAGCTGCCACAAAACACCGGAGATACTGCCATCGCCAAACTTGACCCATTCTTCCTCAGTCAGGAGAACACCAGCTTGTAGCATGGAGGCTAATACAGAGCCGCTGAGTACTTCCGCATCGGCGACGTTCATGGTTGGTACTTTGAATGTGAAGAGCGCAGTCAACCCTTCCTCCACAGTTTTACTCTTGAGATCAGCCTCACCAAGCGCCATCTCCCGTATCCAGGATTCAACACTGCTAAGAGCCCAGGGCTCAGCGCAGCGCAAAAAGTCGGCAGGGACAAGCTTGGCGGGTAAAAACTTCTTCTTGCGGCCTGTGGGTAGAGTGATGCTGTCGAAGGCTCCCAGGGTTGGTGCAGGCGATTCGTAATCGATAGGACCAGGTGTACCAAATGATGCGGCCTGTCGATGGCCTTGTCTTCTGCGGTCTTCGGCGGCGTCTGTCTTTGAACGAATCGGATGCTGAACAGAAGGGACGTTGCTATGGCTGGAGAGGGAGATGGATCGCTCTGGTTGAAGATACTGGTTGCCACCTGTATAATATGACTCGGGGCCGTCGGGTCGCAGTGGCCGTCCATCAGTTCCCAGAGAATGAGAATGGGGCCGCTGTGGCTGACGAAGACTGTTTTGCGTCGAGAGTAAGGAGCTGCTGTCAGAACCGGGCGGTGGTGGTAGTGGTCGGCTGCTTAGGCCAGGGTGATAGAATAGATCCTGGTATTCATCATGTGAGGGGGACTCTCCACCACTTTGCTTGGAGTTGAGCGATACCTGATCTGGACCGGAATCGAAACTTCGGCGCGTTGGCAGTTGCAAACCGCCAGTGTCACCATAATCAATCTCCGCTTGTTCAAACCCTGGCGCGTCGTGATATCCTGTTCGGAGGCTGTCAAAATACGTTGGAGTTGGCAAGGGCCGTTGACCGGAAGATGAGTCCGGAGGAGCTGGCTCAGCATTGCCGTATGTTAAGTTACCCGCATAGCCTCCGGACAGACCAGCCAAGTCGACGCCGGCAAAGTCGCTGTCATCGCTGCTAAAGTCCTGCTCTTCAGGGTGAGGCGGCAGATTTTTGGAGTCTTCTGGCATGGTCGGCATGTCGGTGTAGCCAAAACTAGCGCCATAGTGAGCCTCTCCGATGCTTGCCCCAGATCCATAGTGAGGTTCGGCCATGGTTGCGTTGGCCTGATGCAGAGCAATAGCACCTGCCGCGGCTTCGTCGTCATCGGTACCGTTGCCATAGGATTGATTTGATGCACGTCTTTCGTCGATGTAGCCTGGTGTTGTAGGATTGGAGTTGAACTGCCGAAACATGCGCGCTTGATCCTCGGCTGTACGACCATCAATCGGTACTGGGCGGTGACGGCCCGATATCGCAGATTCGCCGAATTCTGTTTCTATTTCCTCCAGAATGCTGTCAGTAGTGATTCGCTCGCCGCCATATTGACCAGTCGCCGCCGAATCCCAGGTTAACTCGGTAGGGCGGCTCGGTAGTGGTGCATTCGTCGGATGGCGCCGCAGCCCAGGAGACGCCAACGGCTGGATATATGCACTGCTACCTTGGGACGACTGTGAGCCCGTTCTTGCAGGCTGATTGCCATATGTGGGGTGGTCGCCGGATGGGTAGACAGGCCCAACGGGTATATGTGACGCAGCCGGGTACGGAGCCGTGGTTGTAGGGTACTGCGTGTTTTGCTGGTTCAGTACATCGGTAGGATAAGACTGATAAGATGCCGCGGTGTATTGCGACGGGTCGTACGTCGGTGTCTGGATTTGAGAAGAGGAATACGACGTGGCCGGGCTCTGCGTCGATTGCTGGTAGCCGGGTGATAAGGCCGGGGATAGACCGGGGGAGTGCGCCGTTTGGGAGAAAGATGGTGAGTAATTCGCGGCAGGGGACTGCCCATAGGCGGCAGGCGCATCATAGTTGCTGTAGCCATGGTATGTAGCCTGTCGTTGCGGCACAGCGGCGGTCTGGGCGTAAGCGGCGGGGTTGTATGACTGGGGAGTATATGAAGTCGGTGGAGATGCGCCGTAGGCCGTGGCATTGGATGGCTGGGGGTGATAAGGCAGCGTTGTAGACTGCGACCTGGTGAAGGCGGCAGTGATGCCGTTGTTTGCAGCAAAGTTTTGTGGATTGTAGGTGGCCGGGCTGGACGGCTGGGCGGCGGGGTCCTGGAAGCGATGCTGAAAGCCTGCGAGCGGACTTGCAGAAGCGGAGGCGCCGGCGGCGGTGCTAGGATTAGTGAGGAAGAGCTCATCTGCGCCGGGGGGGCCAGATGTGTGCGCAAAGTTGGGTCCGTTGCTATCGACAGCTTCGACATAATGCGATCCGTAATACGTGGCAGTGTTTCTGTCGTCACCAGTGTTGAAGCTGGGTTGTCTGCCAAGATCCTGTTGCTGCTGCGGAGGATGTTCTTGGTAGATATGCTGCTGGTGCTGTTGTTGCTGATGCTGCTGTGTCTGTTGCTGCTGCTGCTGCTGCTGCTGCTGCTGTGCGGAATAGGGTACAGAGACAGGGTATTGTACTGGTGGCACGGAGCCGTAGCGCCGCTGGTCATCGCCACGAAACGACATGATGAGCGGGGTCGATTAAAATAATGGACAGCGATAGATGAAGCAACAGGAAGAGGTCAAGGTTGAGCCTCGGACGGGTTCAACTTGGTCGAGGGGCAAGCACACAGCCGAGGACTTTCATTGAAGAGGCCCTTTTTGTCCAAGCGTCGAGGGCGTAGCAAAGTGAATGGCGGCGGATTTTTGCTGCGGCCAGCCAAATTGAAAGATGTTGTGGTGGAAGCGCAGCGGCGCTTTGTACCCACGGGGGAGGGGACGACAGGAAATAAGCTCGCTTTTGCAATAACAAGGAGTTAGGGTTCTGAGTCTGTCTATGCAGTTTGGGAAGCCATGTACATCGGACGCGCGCGCAACTTGTCGAAGGGTGTCGACGGCGTGTGCAGCGGGTTGGTTGGAAACAGCTGGGAACAGGCAACGTTTGTGAGAAGACAACGTTCCGTGCCAACAGTTGGTTAGATTCGCTTGAACCGGCGGTGGGGGTTGGTGGGAGAGGCTGTGTGGTCGGTGGTGTGGTGGCACTTTAAGTTTACGTAGTACTAAACTAGCAGTGGCCAAGGGTAGCCACAGCCTACAAGGTACTAGGTGGCAGGTAGATTCAGCAACCTCAGCCATCACTCCTAGCTACAACTTACAGGTAGGTAGGCAATTGCCTACTAACCTCTAGGTACTATACTTTTACAAGGCAGCTACATACTGTGGGGAATAACTGACCTCGACTGCAAAGACTGAGAGGCCTTGACTACGGGCAACTACGAAAGTAGCTCTTACTACCTTGGTACCTTCCCTTCGTACCTAGGTACCTCTGAGTTGGTACAGATGCAATTAACATTGCCCGCTGTATGGACAAGTCGGGTCGGTGCTTTGTACGATATGCTTCCCGGCTGAGCAGCTGAACATGCGCCGCCCACTGCAAGTAGTAATATCCCTCTCTGTTCAGATGCAGGCAGACCTTGCCAGCAACAGCAGCGGCAGCAGCTCGCACAGGCCCCACTCCCACCTGCACTTTGCTATCAGATGACGTGCACGAAATAGACAGTGCTGTTTCGACTGGGACAAAAGAAAAAGACGTATGTAGGCAATCTATCTCCGAGTAGATGCATATTCCAAGTGGAAACCACTCCTGCCGATAAGACTCTTCTTTGGTGAGGGCTGCCACAATGGTAGGGCGAAGATGACCTACTTTGTTACGATCCCTGCTGGTCCCGGGCTATATCGTGGCAGTGTGGGAGTGGGCTGCGACAATAACACGCCACGAGCTTGCTAGGCCCCACGCGGTTAGTTAGCTATTAGTTAGCATTAATTATGTATTGTATGTACACATAACTAGTTAGTCCTTCTTTATAATTCTCCCAATACTTATTAAACCAATCAATTGTCATGATTTTTTTTGTCGTAGTGATGAATCTACCATGACGTCTGCGAGTCTAAATAAAGCCAGCTCCAGATATCCGACTTTTGCTCATTCTCTTCCTATTTAGCTTGTGCAAAGCAGCACCTGCTAGTTTTCCTTGGCAATCTCAACAAGGCTCGCTTGCAGAGAATAAAACCCACCAGCCCAAATAATAATAATATTAAAAAGTTACATAAAACAAGCAAATCAGTGTGCAGCCGGGCTGAGCTCGTTACCGCCTAACCAACTGAGTACCTAGCTATTTATTTACTGTACCAGTAGGTACTTTGGAAAGCTGCCCTGTACATACAATATGGCCTGCGACTGCCTTTGTGGGCCAGCCATCCCGAATAGGCTACATCAATCGTTTGCCCAGTGCTGGGTAAGTTGCAGGAATATGACCTATTCTACTGGTTTCCTCCTTCGAGCCGCTGAATAATTAACTATTTCAATTCTTTCGCTCCTCTTCAAAATCAAGAGCTGCCATTTTCATGCATGAGACTTGCCGAGACGCACTGGTCTGCCATACCCCAAGCAGGCTGTAGCTTTGTCGCGACTGCCTTGTTTCCATTCTTGTTGGCGTTTCAAACTCGGCGCACCGTACATCACACTCTCAGGCGGGGTCCGTGGGAGCACCTGCAAAATTGATGTGCTTTGTGGCCGCAATAATGCATCAGTAGTCACAATATTCGGTAGCGACATTTTTATTCTTGTAGGTATTGCTTCTTTTCACGGTGGCTAATGTCGGTCGCTTTGTCACTCGGACCAATGAAGGGCCTGATAGTATTACGCTATGAACAAAACCATCCATGTACGACTAATACTGCATTTGTCCTTTCATCTAATTTGCGTTTTAGCATTACTTGAACGATCAATCGCAATTCTGTAGTCCATCATACGGCAGCAATAGGCATCCTGCTTCTTGGGAGCCTTACAGCCTCCTCTTACAAGCAGTAGCGCCTCTACTTCATCGACAAAAAGGCAAATGCGGATATAATTGGTAAATTCCATCCCGTGATCGATCATCTACTAAGTTGTAATATCCCAAAATCATAGTCGACAGGTTGTTGAAACTCATCATGTGCAAAATGAAACCTAGAATGTTGAAACCCTAATGAAGAAAACATAACCCCAAGCGAACAAAAACGCAAGCCCCAACATCTACCAAAGAAGCTCTTGCCCACCCTCCATAACAAACTTGCCACCAAACTCCTCTGCCCGATCCAGGAGATCCACGACATTCCGTGCGCTCTCTTCCGCACTCAAATTCGGCCCATGGCCGTCTGGCACGCCCCACGACCGGGCCACTGCGTCGCCCATGCTCGTCTTAACCCAGCCAGGATGTATCGAAACCCCTACGACACGATTCTTCTTCTCCTCCCCCGCCCCGCCTATGCCGTCTCCAAACTGCATATGCACCGCCTTGGCGATCCAGTTTGCGGCCGCCTTGCTCGGCCCGTATGCGCCGCCAGGCATGGGCTCCATCATGCCCATGGACCCAATCGAAGACGAGATCAAAACATACTTTCCCACGCCCTCTCTTCCTTGCTCGTCTCTCCCCCGTGTCATCAAGTCCCAGAGCCCCTGAAACGTCACAAGCGGCCCAATCGTGTTAACTTCGTACAGCTCCCTCATCTCCGTTGGTGTCGTCTCCAGCACACTGCCCGTTTTGTTCGTATGGCCCGCATTCGCGACTAGCACGTCCACATGCTTCACACTTGCCTCTAGAAGTGCTGCGCTGACCAAGTTTTCAATTTCACTCGCTTCGGGCTGTGCTGAGTAGTTAATCAGCACAGACACGAGCTTGCTTCCGGCACCAAGCGCCACGCTGGCCGTGCCGGATAGCAACTGAGCCCTTGTGTCCTCCGATCGAACGGTACCAACCACTACGGTTTGTGGCCGCGAGAGCAGAAGCTGGACCATGCACAAACCTATACCACGATTCGCTCCGGTAATAACATAAACCGTCTTCGATTCAACCATTGTGCGATCCGAGGCCAGTGAGTCGTCGAGAAGAGTTGGGAGGGAGGCGGTGTTGGAGGACTGCGACGGATACAGATCGTCAACACGTATTACCCATATAAATGGTACTGTAGTTTAGATGTCAGAGTAAAGGAACGTGCAAATATACTTAGAATATGGCGTTTCAAACTTGTTGTAATTTGCCAAGCGAAGATGTAAGTGCAGAGTTTGGCATGTAAGTCGGAGCCAAAGAGGGGGCGACCTACACTTCGTTGTGGGTATTCTAGCCTCATCAGCCGGGGCCTAGTTTTTGAAATAGCACAGAAGGCTGCCGCACAATTTCCTCGTCTCATAGTCTGATTAGGGACTGGACATAGAAGGAGATACGAATAGAACGTATAGCGTTTCATGTCAGTGCAGGAAAGCACTTCGACTTATAGAAAACAAGTCTCCTTGAGGCTAGCTCTGTACTTCTATATACAAATGCCATGGTAAAACAAAGGGCCTCGGCCTGTTACTGCGTTATCATTGTAGACTCTTCATTGATTCATCCTGTCTAACTCGGCGTTTTCCAGCCGCTAGCTTTGCGGCTGCCATTTCAGCAGCAATTTGCTCGGCATGATCAAAGAAGTGTGGCCTGATACTATCCCACTGAGCTGCCGAACTTGGGTGCAGAGTCTTAGCACCAGCACCATGCAATGCCCATTTAGTCAACTTGATGGAACCACGAATATGGAACATGAAAGCCATAGTATCCTTGCAAACTTTTGTCGGCGCCAGCTCACGCGTGGTGGCGTCCTTCCATGTCTCGTAGGTCTCGCCGTGCGGCATGTAGCTCGCCTCATAGCTGAGACCACCTGGTGATAGGACATGACTGCTGCCTCCATACTCGCCAAATAGGAGCCCCATAACTTCGGTACTCATATTGCGGTGGTAGTAAGGGGGCCGGAAGGTGCCCTCCGCGGTAATCCATTTTTCGGTAAAGATCAAAAATTCGCTTAGTGCTGTAGTTCCTTTGCGTGAATTCACAGTAAAAACACAGTAGAGAGTTGGGTCGGCCTGGTCTTTGCTGGCATTAACCAAGTTGATGAAATTTCTCAGGTCATATTTGACTGGAACGTGATTACCGTTCCATCCGATGACGTCAAAAGGCGAGTGGTTCTGCTCACAACTGTGAAGAACGCCGCCGAACTTGTATGTGATGGCCCAGGGGTTCTCATCAATCAAGTAGCTGGCAACAGGATGACAAAAGTGTGCATCCAAGGCTAATCCGTTGGCGCCAATAACGCCAAGCTCAGGAAGTTGGTGGCGCCCTGCAAAAACCTCGTGAATGTACCCCCGAGAGGGACCGTCTGGGAGCTGGACGCTGAAACGAATGCCAGATGGGATTAGTAAAACCTCACCAGGGCTGACCATCACGCATCCTAGCTCAGTGCGTACATCCAGGCGGCCTTCTTGCGGAAGAATGAGCATCTCGCCATCGCTATTGCAGAAAGCATGCCTGCCCATGTCTGCATTTGCTGAATAGATGTGAATAGCGAGACCGTCCTCGAGACTGGCATCACCTTTGCCTCCGATAGTGCGAATACCCTGGATGAAGTCGACGGATGCGGAATCATTATGGGCACTCAGAGCATTGAATAGAGGAAACGGATCCCATGCCTGCTGCGAAGGAGACGATTCGACATTTGGGTTTGTAGAGAGGAAGCAGGATTCAATCTACATATTATGCAACGGAGGATTAGCATTAAAATACTGTTAGCATAAGTATCGTCGCATGTGTAAAAATAACCTACATGTTTATTGACATTCGGAGACGCACGAAAACCGCCATGGGCCACTGACGGGCGTATACGGTACATCCAGACATGGCGGATATCTTTGCGTGATGAGACGACAGCAGAACCGTTTAGCTGCTCAGAGTATAGATCGTACTTGACATGCTGGGGAGTGTTTTGTGCAGAGGGCAAAACACCTTTGAGAGCCTCACTGTTGAAACGATTGTCGAAGCCGATCAAATATCTGTAGGGGTCATTTACTGTGGCATCTGTGCTGTAAGCTTCCTCTGCAGTTCCCTTTAGGGGCATCGCCCAGGGCTCGAGCTTCTTCATGACCAGTTATTCCGGGTAGTGGATGAATCTAGGGCAAGGTTGTTGTAACGGGAGCTGTGTGGTGGTGGCTTGTATTGTTGGGGTCTGATGGTTTGGTTTTCGAGGGCATCAACGGAGTGCAACTATACGAGAACAGAATAGTTTAAAACAAAAGAGAGGGCTGAGATGATTTATTTACGGAGATTGGAATGCCTGGTATCGACAAAGTACAGAAAAAAGGTAGAAAATGGCGGAATATTTATCTGCTGGAAAGCTTTACCTTGCTGTGCGACCCCCGCTGCCCTCTGGCGTCCGGGCAGGCAAGGGAGTTGCCATGATGAGTCCAGAATAACTAGTGCCAGGAGAGCTTGTTTGGTTAGCCCCATATCATGCACTTAAAGTAGAGGTACCAATGTACCTAGCTAGTACATAGCACTGTACACAGCAGTGCCAGGTTAAGATACCCGTCAGAGGATCATCTTGCGAGATGCAAGCCATTAGTTAGGATCAGCAGCTCTGAGCTGGCCTAGGTTTCGTGGCCAGCAAGGGGCTGTCTCCAGTCCGAAGCATTTGCAGCGCTTTACAAGTAGGTGGTCGTGTGTATCGACAGTCAAGTAGGCCCTCAAAGTACACTGTTTTGGCCATGACATAGATACCGAGGTTGTATCTAGGTACCAAGTAGCATCACTGAGTTGTGGGCAGATTCCCGGCAGGCAATTTATCATCCAGCTCTGGCAAAATGAGGTACGGGAGGTTGGGATGTGTTGTTAGGCCCTGGTTCCTCCACACACACCCCGCCGGTATTTTCCTACTGGTAGTTACACACTTATTACCTAGGTACCTAGGTAGTACTATGATTACTGGTCGATCCGGTGCACGCGCCTGGGGACTAGTTCCCATACGGCATACAGCGCGGGCAGTTGTACAAGGCTTGAATGCTGCATGATTTCAGATTGCTCATGACAAGCGAAACCCAACAGCTGCCAATTTAAGTAAATAATTACGCAAGCAAATAAGTAAAAGTAAACAAGGCACATTTGGAAGCCTTACGAGGTGTTGCCTAGATTCCAACTAACTAACGCCGGCGCTAAATTACCAATGGGTTCTCCATACCTACTTACTCAGTACACATAACATGTAAATGTCATCGGCCTTGCACTGGGACGCCGACCCAACTCCGAGCTGTCATTATTGGCATGCCATTAATTGAATACAGAAAAGGATGCCGGACGGTGACCGTGAGGGGATACCGAGACGCCGAAAACTGACTATAGGCCCAATCGCAGCAACGGCACGGGTGATTCCTTGTTTGTCAAATTTAATATTTGGCAGTTCCTGCTAGCTGCATTGCAATACATAGTCAGAATTAAAATCCAAAATGCAGTATACAATCACTGCCAACAAGAGCAAACTAATGAATACATGCTGTCTGAGGGACAAAAAAAACACCGCATAGAACTTTCATCCCTATCCAGCAGGCAAAGTCAGCCATAAATCTGCAATCCTTCTGTATGCCGTACAGGAATGATATTTACCCCATCATAAAGAATACATATATATGATGGGAAAACAGTCACCACTGCATAAGTCCTGGATGTACCATTACCAGTGCCACTGTGGATGCAACCTGTCTAACTTTGCGTGTGAGGAGGATGGTAACTTACAAAACAAAGTCTGTGTCTACCTGAGTTTGTATGTACACACCACCATGCTGGGGTGCGCTTCATCTCCCCGCCGCCACAGCGCCATTCATTTTTGTGAAAGATGGATACTGCGGAGATGCTCCCGTCTAAACCTCGTGAGTAGGCGGGAACTAACTAGTGAGCTAGTTACGTTGTAACTATGGAGCACCAGTGCTGATACAAACAGGAGAAATGAGCCTCCAAGACCTTTTCAGTGACAAAATTGTGTTGTTCAGTAAACGAGCCTGTGCCGGTAACTAGCTCAACATCCGCTGCTGCGAAGCTTCACCCTATCTCCCTTTCCGCGCACCTCACCAAGTAGCTGGATTGGCAACCATGATGCACATAGGGGAGAATCTTCTACCAATAAACGAACCGGATGTTTTAGTACTCCGTATGGCATCCAATTGCATCCACGGGGCTCCTCTCCGCCTGAACACTGTTAGTGAACGTTCTAGACCCATGAACCTTGCACGCCGCAGTGCCTAGGTTAGTAACTGAGTTACGTTTTTCGTACTCGGGTCTGTTGGATTCAATGCCGCGGAGAGGAAGTATTCAGATTATAGCTACCTCAAGGTCCAATTGCTCAGATTTAGAACCCTGGGCGGCCGGCCGCCCCCTCCGCCTTCCGCGTCGACGAGGGAGCGACCCACTCCCACGTAACTTGCACCGCACATCAGGACTGGTTTCCTCGCAGTCATTGTTCTTACAAGGGTTGGCCAGGCGCACCAAAATACTCCATCGTCAAGAGAGCATTCTCGCCACGCCCCATCTATTGTGCTCCATAACCAGGAACCCGGCCTTCGTACCTGCTTCAATATTGAGTACGCAGCTTTAGTCGCCGCAATCTACACCTGGGGCTATAGATCTACTTGACCGAATCAGTGCATGGTTGCCCTGCCACGGACAAAGTGTATCGACTACTCAAAGCCATTCCACCTTATTTTCCGTCTCCTTGTACCTGTGCCCGGTTTTAAACAAGCTAACCACAGAGCCTCCGGCTTTGTGTGTGCTGTTACACCCCGTCCCCACCGGCAAACCACCGCCGGGCTTTCGCCAGCCTCTCAGGCAACACTGAATAGAGGATGTGTGCCACGGATATCGCTGCCAGGCCATTTAGCCTCACAATATTAGCCGTTATACTTGGTGCTGTACTAGTCAGACTTGCCATGCACCGTCGTCGTACAAAGGGCCTACCCTTGCCACCAGGACCTCCAGGCGAGCCCATAATAGGTCACTTGCGCATTGTCCCATCACACAGCCCCGAGTACACTTACATGGAATGGTCTCACGAATATGGATCCGATGTACTTTCAGTTAATATTCTTGGCCAGCCAGTTATTGTACTCAACTCGGTGCAAGCAGCCGTCGATCTCCTGGATAAGAGGGGTTTCAACTACTCTGACCGGCCGCGCTTTGTGCTCTTCGAGGTTATGGGATGGGGCAAAACATTAACATTTCTGCGATGGGGTCCAGATTTCCGTATGCATCGCCGCATTCTGCAAAGATCCTTCCAGAACAGTAACATAGCACAATATAGACCAGTCCAAGAAAGAGAAACCAGCACGATGCTCCAGGGCTTGCTAACCACCCCTGGAAATTGGGAAACTGTTATTCGCCGGCTAGCTACTGCTGTGGTTCTCGGCATAGGATTTGGAATTAAAATCAACAGCGACAATGACCCCTTTATTAAGGTAGCTGCGGACGCCAGCTACGCTCTTGGCCACGGTGGCGCGCCGGCCGGTACACCGGTAGACTTCTTTCCAGTTCTCCGATTCATGCCGCGATGGTTCCACGACAGGTCACTCAAATTCGCCAATGACTGGCGCTGGGCGATTAAGAACCTACATGATGAGCCTTTCAATGCAGCGCTCTCTGCTCAAACTCGTACGGAATCGCTCATCCAAACCATGCTTGACCAACGCCAGGCACAGTTCAACAAGGGAGAGACTCCTGAGCTGGGATTGGATGACATTAAAGGCGCAGCTGCAGCAGTGTTTGCTGCTGGCCAAGACACCACCTGGGCAACCCTCATGGTGTTCATCATCAACATGATTCTACACCCCGGGATTCAAGCCAAGGCACAGCTGGCTCTGGACAAGGTAGTTGGACGTGACAGGCTACCAAATTTTGACGACCGGCCTAATCCAAGTCTTCGCTACATCGAGTATGTCATGTATGAAACGTTACGATGGTGCCCTGTTTCACCCATTGGAGTGCCTCATCGGTCCATTGCCGACGACGTATACAATGGATATTTTATACCTGCCGGCTCCTTTGTGTACGCCAATGCGCGCGCCATGACCCACGACCCCGAGAAATATCTGAACCCAGACGAGTTTGATCCAGATCGTTACACACCAACGGAGGAAGGCGGCCGCGGTGAGCCCTTTCCGAATGGCCAATTTGGGTTTGGCCGCCGGGTGTGTGTCGGGCAGCACCTTGCCAAGGCCAGTGTATGGATTGCCATTGCCAGTATTCTCAGCACAATGGATATTAAAAAGCCGCTCGATGATGACGGAGTCGAAGTCACACCGAAAATTGAGTTGACTGACGGACTTACTAGTCAGCCCGATGGCTTTAACTGCAGGTTTGTACCCCGAGACGATTTGAGCGCCAAATTGATCTCGGCTTTATAGCTGCAAAGGTGCTCGTAGCTGTCAGTGAAACGCAGTTCCCATGTTGCATGAGAGCATCGATAGGGTTTCAGCTGTGTCTGTACCTGCTAAAGCAAGCTTAAGGAAATAGCGCGTTCTGTATATTAGTTTACAAACGTTTAGACTCGAAAGAAAAGTTGAAAGCTCGATAATTTTTATAATCAGAGAACTGGGACGGGCAGGACCTTCAATGACATATCACCGGCCGATATTGCAATGCGTCGCAATGCATCGAGCCATGGATGAGAACTTCCTCTTATCGCATCGTCCGTGCTCTGTTGTTTGAATTGAAGAAAATAGAAACCCATGTTAATATATAAATTCATAGTCTTGGTGCTCAAGATTGTTTCCCCCCCCTCGTCAGTTTCAATACTGACATTACCAGCATTGACATCAGTAGCAGTATCGCAACATCCATACATGGGCTAATTATGCTCTGGTAACTTTTTGTCCAAAAAATTCTCTTTATTTTCTAATGTTTTCCTCTCGATTGGGTTAGTGCGACCGTATCTTGGCCGGCGTCGTCGTCCATTCGCATGACTATGCTATCAAATGCAGCTCTTAGGAGTGCTCCCAACCGTTCATCTCATGCTTTTTATCAAGAAAATTGACATGTAACGTGACAAACTCGTTTGATTTCGGGTTCCGGACGTTTTGCGTGAATGTCTCCATGGTCGAATCTTCATTGTGCCGCTCTCGGCGGACTAGCTAGTATCACTGCCAGACACAGACTGTGGAGCCTGAAGCCTTCGCAAGCTCCAACGCTAAATAGTTTGGAGGAATGCGGGCATCGGACTGGTTCACGACGGCCGATTTTCGTTGCCAACTCCAATCTTGTGGTCTTTTTGGAGCTCGGAACTCCGCCTCGGCAGCGGCGAGCTCAAGTTCCGTCCCAGTCCCTGGTGTCTGGTTCATATTACCAATTGAACCACAGTTGGGATCTTTTTGCCCCATCTCTTTTTTCTCCCACCGCGCAACGGATCGGCCGTCCACCTAATAAAGCTCTCGTGTGTTTGCGGTGCCTTTTATTCCCCCTCCTTCCCCTCCCCCTCCATTGCATCATCACCCATCTCACCCCATTTCAAACCATTCATCAACAACAGTTAAAACAACAAACATCATCCAAAATGGTCAAAGCAGGTAAGAATCAATCAAGACAGTAAAACTCACATGTTGGCTGCTTTTTTATATCTTTTTTGAAAACATGCAAGTTACTGCGTTCATGCATGGGATGGGAGGGGTGCTCTGCATGCTTTATAGGTGGCGGTGGTGTGGCAGAGAGCTGGTTTGCGCAGATTTATTTTTCGCCTGAGCTTGTCTGGCCACCGTCATGGTTCATCAATTAGTACCTTGAGGGATTAGGCGTTAGCGTTCAATCAAGAGAACCCTGATGGACCAAAACCAGATGCATCTCTTTCCTCCTGGCATTTTTCATCCTTTGCCGAAAGCATTGAGAAGCTGACCCCGCAATCGTCTTCCAGTTTCCGTCCTCCGTGGTGACGCCAAGGTCTCCGGCACCGTCATCTTTGAGCAGGAGTCCGAGTCGGCTCCCACCACTATTACCTGGGACCTTACTGGCAACGACCCCAACGCCGAGCGCGGCTTCCACATTCACACCTTTGGTGACAACACCAACGGCTGCACCTCGGCTGGCCCTCACTTCAACCCCCACGGCAAGACCCACGGCGCGCCCTCGGACGAAGCCCGCCACGTCGGTGATCTCGGCAACATCAAGACTGACGCCCAAGGTAATGCCAAGGGCTCTGTCAGTGACAGCCTCGTCAAGCTGATTGGCCCCCACAGCATCATTGGCGTACGTTTTTCTTCCACTTTCGAGCCGGGATAGTTGATGACTATGTACTAACTTGCTTATCCTAGCGTACTGTCGTTGTCCACGCCGGCACCGATGACCTCGGCAAGGGTGGCAACGAGGAGTCGCTCAAGACTGGCAATGCAGGCCCCCGTCCCGCTTGCGGTAAGTTCCTCAGCCAGACATGTTCTTGCAGTTAGTACATATGTTTCAAATACTAACTGCCTTGCCAACAGGTGTCATTGGCATCTCCAACTGAGATATCTGAACCCGGGCCGAAAAGAAAGCATATCACGTCTTGTCTCGAATATGTAATTGAAAAACAAAAGGTATCCTGAAATGGATCAAAGACTATCTAGTTTGTTAGATCGGATGGCATCGGAAAAGAAATCACATGAACAAGATCATACCATCGCCAGCCACTAAAAGTGATTAATAACCTTCCACTTCCTGTGCCGCCGTGCACCAGTCGAAAACGTCCCACCAAGCTATTGATATCGTCGCGGATCGTAATGTGAGTAGAGACTAGCTATGAGGCTGTTATGCGCAATGGCAAAGACTGTGAAAAAGAAACCACCTAAATTAATGTCGACCCGAGTACAAGCTCCGAACAGGCAACTTGGACGGTTCCAGTTGTAGCTGTGTCTTGACCATCAAAATCGGCGTACACGACCGTCTTCGCGAGCCTACTGAAAAACAATTTGTGTACTCCAAACACCACCTCGCAAGATGCTTCGCGCTTGTTCCAAGTATCCGTGATATGTTACTGGTATAAAAGGCTCAGGTCAATCCATAACGCATTGCCCAACTTCATGGCTCTGGTACCCGCCCTTTAACCAATGTGCCATACCCCTGCACTTGAATACTTTGACAGGCAATTGTGATTAATACCGAGGGTCGATGAGCATGATAGGGCGGTGCAAACATAACAGTTTCCAACCTCGAAGAAATTTTCCAGAGCAGAGACTGAGGCAAACGCCAACGTGTTGCAATTCGTGGAGACATGGGAATTTTTCGCGTTGCAAAGAGGCATCGTCCCGAGTTCTGCCGCTGGACGGCGAACCGATTCTCGTATGGAGGTTAGGAAGATTCAGTAGTTGCGATGAAGATTCATATTGTGCACCAAGCAGTACATTTTGTTCATACCCAATGTCAGTTCTGTTCCGGAATTCACATAGCGACGTTTTAAGTGGCTGAAAAGACGCACGTCGTCTCATCACCGAAATAGTTTGATCTCAGTGTCGACTCATAATCCTAAGGAGCTTTAGTCGGGCTTTGGATTCATCTAAAATATTTTACTGCACCACAAGACAATTTCTCTTTTTGAGAGTACAAACACCTGTCGACTCCTTTGCTCTTGAGGCAAGCGACATCATACTCATTGCGGCGTTTGTGTTTCAATTGAGCTAACTCTGCTGAAGGTTAGCTCTTCCAACTCTGAATTCTGTAAATATTTGTCAGTACGGAGCGTACCATGATTTGGGTCCAGCTGTGGGTATGAGAATTCAACACGATGGAACCGATTCTGAAAGCAATGACAACAATACCATCCTTCTCCTCATAATAACCTCTCCCAAAAAAACATTTTAATGCAGCGAGCTAAACTTTTGAGCTATGCTCCTACGCTGCACCAATTTAAGCCTACCAGGGTCATGAATAAGCGTGTGATCAGCTTGGAAGCCATTTCGCATCGACCGAGACTAAAGAACGAATCTTATCATAGCAAAGACCCTATAAGTTATTTTTGACGAGCTGTACCTGTAAATATACTTTCTGGTGAAGCTATTCCAATTATCATCGCCATATATGGTGACTCTCTGCGACGCGGCCAAAGGAAAGCCTACAAAGATTCGAGAGTCGCTTGCCAGTCTTTGTAAAAAACTACAAAAATGTCCTGTATAAGATCATGACAAACACCTCTGATCGGGCATTTGCATCCGGTGTTCTCTTTTGTGAAGATGATGGCTACTCACAGATTAGTAGGAGTCGGGATGATGGCGTTTTAATTGCTAACTAATACAATGCCTTCCAGAAGATTCTGGTAAGGTACTCAATTGATGGATGATCTATCTACTCTAGAGAAGTCTAGAGATTCCTAGTACCTATATAGGCTGTGTGATGGCAGTAACCATGTAGCCCTCACACAGCAGTGAATACACAGTTAGCCCACCGCTGTATTCACCGACGGGTAGAAGCCTTTAGTAGGCGCCGAGGCTGCATCTCAACTCTTCCAGATTCATTTACTAGGTACTGAAATTAGGAACCCAAGGAACTGGGCATGCCGTCCTGCACCCTTTGCCATAGCTGGGCTGAGTTCCGACATCCAGTCCGTTCGGACTTTGGTAGCCCAGTCTCTTCCATGCTGCTATCCGTAAGGTTGGCGCTTATTTATATATACAAAGTGACGTGGAAGAAGTAGCTTTTTGTTTCATTGTGGGCCGGCCGCATCAAATTTGATTCCACTTGGTTGCATGTTACACACCTCCCCTCCCCTCGGCGCTGGGCCGCCCAGTTTAAGCGCCGAACCTAAACAATTTGCGTCTAAGCCGCGAGGGTTCGGGCAACCACAACCAATGGACCGCTCATAAAATTTAAAACAGGTGCACGTGTGAAAAAAAAAAAAAGCTTCGAATTTCTGAAACACATCTCCGATAACGGGCCGTAAACCAGTGCTTTATGTGGTCGTGGAACTGGCCGCCTCCCTCTCGGCACGGGTACCATGCGGCCGCAGTTCCTCCACAGCTACGGCTGTTGTTTCAGACATATTACGGTAGTGAAGCTGAATACCAATCAATCAAATGACCTAAAAATAAATCGATCTATGATCGTAGTTAAATCCCTGGCTCAAGTCTGATATGGCAGGAAGCTGTGGTTGTTCCTCCCTGCGCCACCACCAACTTCGAATTCTGTAACAGGAACAGTTCCCTTCTATTTCAGCACATAATATGATCCAAATTTGTCCGAAAATTTGGATTGCCGGCCTTTTAGGCATGGTGTTTGAAACAGGCGGCCGCGGCCGGACTCGACAAGTCGTAACGTAGACGCATCCAACTGCAGTGTATCAACCTCAATTTTAGTGATGCAAATTTCCAATTATCAGCTGAGATGGTTGCATAGATGGTCAGTATAATGTCCAGGTTGTAATAATAGCATAGTGGACCTACAGAGAGCGGGTAGTGACCACATTTCTGACCGTGGCTGAAGTTTCACCTTGCCTCATGGTAGATTATCAGTGGTGTCCAAATTAACAGAGTTAGACGCCCGATGTACAGCCTCGATAATTAATTGTAGAGCTAATCGCAGTGCCTTGAGAGAAAAACAGGAGCCTGACCAAGATACGTAACTATATAGGCAAACCCAATGCCAGACTCCGGCGTCTCTTTTGCTTCTCGAAAACCAAACACGCTGCCCACAACATCTCATCAATATACTACCTTGACCACCTCCAATTTTTGTTTTATTTTTAAGAATCATCTCACTTTTACTATGTCTCACGGACGAGAATACTCTGGCTCCCGCTACGTACGAGCTGCTGGCAGCTCAGCCAGGGCTGGACCAAGCTCTTCTCGAGCACGCGGCGTTCCATCGCCTGAGTATGACATCGACAATACGCATGTCTACTATGCATCCCCTAGCGAATACGAGAGTCATTGGCAGCGAGCACCTTCAGTGTCACCAGGAAGCTGCAGAAGGGGTGATGCTGTCTCGAACGATCGGTTGGCTTCTGAGAGATCAAGATCCTCCAGTGCCTCAAATGCTTCCCAGCCACGCCTTAGAAGCATGTTTCGCAAGGGCAACAATTCCACCAGCGAATCCGGCGAAGCCAGTGAAGCCAGTGGAAGTACTGGAAGCTCACGGGCAGCATCAGTCGCCGGATCCCGTAATTCGTTTCCGTTTATCTTTGACTGTGAAATGAGTAGTAGCAGTCGCGAATCGTCTCGCCAACGTTCACCTCAGATCAGAGAATCTCGGTCTTACTCGTCCCACAGTAGCGATCGAGGGTCGCCTCATCGTGGCCGTCCATTGACTGAGAACATCCCCTCTTCTGGGGTCTCAGACC
The DNA here is from genome assembly GCA_900169235.1 of Zarea fungicola. NCBI lineage: Eukaryota > Fungi > Ascomycota > Sordariomycetes > Hypocreales > Cordycipitaceae > Zarea > Zarea fungicola. Next base: position 237,218 of record FWCC01000094.1, read on the forward strand.
AGCTGACCCCCGACGGGTACCATTTCCGAGAGGGATCTGACATCCACAACAAGTATACGAGTTACAAAACCGTAAGCCATCAGGCTTCGAATGCCAGCCAGCAGTACAAGGAATACGCAAACGCAGTTCCGATACGGAAGAGAGCGAACCAGGAGACTTTTGCGCGTGGGGCTAGTGGCTCCTTGAGCAAGAACTACACAGCACAAGAACGTATGTAATACATGTATACACAAGCCTACACGTGGCAGCTGATATTTTCAATAGATGAAGATTTGTACAAGCTGGCAAAGGAAGCACACGGGTACTCCAAGAGGTGAGCTGACACGTTATGAGTCGTAACGCAGTTTACTAACAGCCGAAAAGAGAATCGAGGCAACGAAGGGCGTTTAACCAGGAGTTTGAACAACTGCAAATAAAGAAAGCTTGCAAAATCCGGGCCAAAACACCCGTGAGGGTCATAAGCTTGCTGCGGTGAATGCTGAGCGAAGTTGCCGAGAATACGCAAAAAAGGCAGACTTGCATAACCGGTATGCTTATGAAATGTGCGACGTTGAAAGCGCGTCGTCTTTGAGCTCGTTAGGATCTCGGCTCCCTCCACCAAGCCCCAGGTATAGGTAGATGATGCTTCAGCCGATTTCCCGTAATAATGACTACACTCTCCTTCCACTTTGAAAAGCAATGAATCGTCCTAATAGTATGAATAAAACATCAAAAAAGATAGGAACTGGACAACGTATTTTTGCAAAGCCTTGCATGGCGACTAGTATCCCAGGATGTTCGAGACGTCGCACCAAAATCATCAACGTCAAGAGGTCCACCTAATTTAGGTGGCGCCTCTCACTTTATTAACTCGCACTTGTATTTATTTCCGCATAAAGTGGACGTAGTCGAGTAGCTACCAGTCATGAGTTATGTAGGGCGGACTCTGGGTTGGGCGTCCGCGCGGGTAATATATCCTGGTCGCCATTTGAATACCCCTCCATATGTGACCGCCATGATTCCTCCATGATAGAGATTTGCGCCTCCATTTGCTCCAGTTTTTCGCAACTCGTGACTCTCAGTCTCTTAAACATGAGTCGAAGATCACTCTCATGCGGGGACGGCCGTCGCATGTTCCAGAAAACGTAGCCAGACAGCCTTGCTTCTCTACTACCCTGATCATAGACACAGTTAAACATATAGCTGTCTCTGTTTGCAACGTACCAAAGGCATGAGGGATCTGATTGCCACTTGTCAATCATTCCCGACGGTCCTTGCGATTCATTTAGCTTAAAATCCGTCTCAGGTGCACGTTTTAGACGTCGACCGACCGAACCAATTTTATGCCGTGTGGCCAGTTTTTCCATATCTTCGGCCATCATGTTGGTCGTAGCTGGTGGCACGGAAATGTTTTTATATCCCCCCGTTAACAAAATACTATACTGCGACGGGTAGTCATGAGCTGTATCGAGTTTGTATAGGAACTCAAGACCAAGGGAGAGCTGGTAAATACGTAAGCAAGTTAGACTATTATTGGCATGACTTAATTTTCCATGTATACCCGTATCATCACTTACATATGCTTGTTTCCACTTGTTCTTTGCCCCTAGCGCAAGCCAGTCAACTTGCTGGGTGATCCAGGCCGTGTCTCGTTGAGCCACTACGTTGAAGGCTGGGGCTTCGTCAACAAGGAGCAAAACGTGAGTTCCAGTGCACACGATACTCACAGTGAGAGAGGACGTTTTCCAGATAGTCCAAAATAGAGCCAAGTTGCTCATTTTCCCAAGGGGAATGATAAGAAAAGAACTTCCTGTGCAACCTTCGGGCTCTCATCTGCTGCCGACTTTCAGGACGAGGCCAGTCCGGTACCAAGTCCTCTGAATCACGAAAGAATAAGCTGCAGTAAGCTTGATATCTGTAAAATGCGCGCTGTATTCGGAATAATTCTGTACCGGTGAGAGTTTTTTTCATTTCAGGAATTATATCCAGATGGCGGCGGCAGCAATGCGCAGCATCTCGAGCGAACTGCCTTGTGAAGTAGTTCACAATAATCTGGGTTTTGCTCAAAGTAGCAGCAACTTTGGGCTTCATTTCTTTCATCCGATTTCGAATGTATATTTTCCCATTGCGATCAGGACAATTGAACCGATCTGCAAGAAAAGCCCTGACATCCTCCTCGTTTTTGTAGTCGACACAAGCGGCGTCATAGGCGGCAATGGCGTAGTAGAGAGTATTATTTTGTTTGGACATTTGTGACAGCAGGATGGCAGAGAGAATAAATGGCATGTCATCTTGCAATGCGGCATAAAATAATGGATGGCTCAAGATGGCAGATCCAAGCGTCCGGATAGAGTCAAGCCTGGCTAGTATGCGAGACACCAGGTGTAAAGGGAGTCGCTTAAAGGCGTGATTCGTCATTATCTAGAGCGTTGTGAAGAAGTAAATGCGCATGTAGATGGCCAGCTCTCCTAGGGGTTTAGTAGTGACCAAAGCAAGAATGTTTCTCGGACGAGGTTGAGTCATGGACTCATGGGTGCATCTCAGACCTAACAACGGCGCGAAAACGGCATCGGACCAACCACAGGTGGGCGTGAAGCGCTGAGTGAACTACCCATCTTGATGCGCCTCATCTGCTCCGCCTCATCGGTGTGGCTTGCGTGGACGGCCAACTAGGAACCTGCTTTCACTCATTACTAACGTGCCGAGAAATGCTGAGTACTACCTAGGTAGTTTGCATGAAGCACCTGTCCCTCTACCTTTTCGCTGACACGAATATGTCGCTCCAGCGTGTCATGGTTCCGGGGTAGGAAACTCGTCGCACCAAACTCCAGGTGCAAACGTAACCCAGGCGGTGCGGAGTAGATTGGCCCCTGGACGGCCCGCCGAAATAGCGGCCACCTTGCCTCACCTGGGCAGTCTGTAGGCACACGACTTGTTGTTGCAGGGTCTGCTCTCCCACAAAGCTGCGGGGCGACTCAATTCAAGCTTCTGGCCAATAATCCACCATCACCCAGCCATTTACTCTGGTTGATTCACTTCTGTCACAATCTCTCTGTTTGTGCAATTGGTAGCCATCTTTTCCACTCGGCTTCGTTCTTTGCTCATTTCCCCTTCTTCCCTGTCTCCCGCCGCTAGGTACGTCAATCTCCGCTGTCTCGAATATGTGAGGTCACTGGCGTGCTGTCTTCTACCGTCCCTGGCGGTGTAATGCAAGCAATAACGGGCAGTGTTCCCCCCCATCGACTGCCGTGCACTGTGCTGTCGTTTGTGTGGACTATCTACGCTGTTGCTTCTAGCTCCTCTTGCCGGTTTGGAGCAGACATCACTTCGATGGCCTCTTGACCAGCATCGACTTGGCCAATTGCTAACCCATTTACGTCCCATTAGATCCCCCCGTCTATTCCTACAGGTACATCCATCATGTCGAAGACATTCATTGGCAACGTCAAGAGCGTCCTCAGTGGCGATACACTTGTCTTGACCAGCCCAAACAACCCCACGGCCGAACGAAACATTTCTCTCGCCTACGTCAGTGCTCCTCACCTGCGCCGCGACGGTGACGAGCCCTTTGCTTTCCAATCGCGCGAGTACCTTCGCAACCTCGCTGTCGGCAAGGTAGTCCAGTGTAGTGTCCACTACACAATTCCCAACTCTGGCCGAGAGTTTGGCACGGTCAAGCTCAAAGATGGCACAGACCTCCCGGATGAGCTGGTTAAGGCTGGCTGGCTAAAGGTCCGCGAGGACGCTGGCAAGAAGGAGGAATCAGAGGAAATCCTCGACAGACTCGAAACTCTCAGGGCTCTTGAGTCTGAGGCTAAAGCTGAATCTAAGGGTCTGTGGGCTGGTGTTGGTGGCATTATCGAAGTCCAGAATGATCTAGGCAGTCCCGACTTCATTACACGGTGGAAGGGCAAGACTGTTGATGGCATCGTCGAGCGTGTTCTCAGTGGCGACAGACTACTTGTGCGCCTGCTTCTTTCTGATACGAAGCACGTACAGCCCATGACTCTCTTGGCGGGTGTTCGTGCCCCTGCTACCGAAAGAGTCCAGACATCTACCGGATCCACACAGCCAGCTGAGGAGCATGGCAACGAAGCCAAGGCTTTCGTCGAGTCAAGACTACTGCAGCGCCTTGTCAAGGTTGAAATTGTCGGTGCCAGCCCTCAGGGACAACTGGTAGCGACCGTCCTCCACCCGCGTGGTAACATTGCCGAGTTCCTCCTACAGGAAGGTCTGGCCCGTTGCAACGACTTCCACTCGACTATGCTCGGCGAGAAGATGGCATCACTCCGTGCTGCTGAAAGAGAGGCACAGGGCAAGAAGCTACGTCTACACAAGAATCATGTCGCAAAGGCTGAGGGTGGAAACCAGGACATGGCTGTGTACAAGGTCCTTGGCGCCGACACCATCATCGTTCGTACCAAGACTGGCGCGGAGAAGCGCATCAGCTTCAGCAGCGTTCGCGGCCCTCGTACAACCGAGGCTTCAGAGGCGCCCTATCGCGACGAAGCCAAGGAGTTCCTTCGACAAAAAGTCATTGGCAAACAGGTCAAAATCAGCATCGATGGCAGCAAACCTGCTTCCGATGGCTTCGAGGCCAAGGAAGTCGCCACTATTACAGACAAGGGCAAGAACGTTGGCCTAGAACTGGTCGAAGCCGGCTGGGCAACTGTTATCCGCCACCGCAAGGATGACACAGATAGGTCGCCCGTCTATGACGAGCTTTTGGCTGCTCAGGAAAAGGCCAAGGAGGGACAAAAGGGCATGTGGTCGGGCAAACCGCAGAAGGCTAAGCAATACCTCGATCTCTCGGATAACCTTCAGAAGGCCAAAATTATGCTTGCAACTCTACAGCGACAGAAAAAGGTTCCCGCTATTGTTGACTTTTGCAAAGCTGGCTCCCGCTTCACTGTCCTGATTCCCCGAGAAAACGTGAAGCTGACGCTTGTTCTTGGTGGCATACGCGGACCTCGCGCCCCCCGTCCCGATGGCGAGGGTGGCGAGCCTTTTGGCAAGGAGGCCCTTGACCTCGCTAACCGCCGTTGCAACCAGCGTGACTGCGAAGTGAACATTCACGATATGGACAAGGTCGGAGGCTTCATTGGCGAGCTGTACATTGGCCGCGAAAATTTCGCAAAGGTACTAGTGGAGGAGGGACTTGCAACTGTCCATGCATACTCTGCTCAAAAATCTGGCAACTCTTCGGAACTTTTCGCTGCCGAGCAACGCGCCAAGGAGGGTCGCAAGAATCTGTGGAAAGATTGGGACCCATCTCAGGATCAAGAAGATGAGGAGGAAGAGGCCCCCACTGATGCCCAAGAGTCTGAAGTTTCTCTGGAGAAGCGGCCAACCGATTACCGTGATGTTGTCATTACCAATATTGATGGCAACGGCAAGCTCAAGATTCAAGAAATTGGCAAGGGTACGGCTGCTCTCGAGTTGATGATGAGCAATTTCCGCAAGTTTCACCTCGATTCGAAGAACAACAAGCCTCTGGCCGATGCCCCCAAGACGGGCGATTACGTCTCGGCCAAGTTTTCTCTTGACGGACAGTGGTACCGCGCTCGCGTCCGTGCCAATGACCGCACTGCCAAGGTTGCCGAGGTCCTATTCGTCGACTACGGCAACTCAGAGAAGGTCGCCTGGTCCAACCTCCGCACTCTCGATCAATCTCAGTTTGGTGCTCAAAAGCTCAAGCCCCAGGCTGCCGATGCCTCCCTTTCCTTTGTGCAGCTTCCCACCGGCTCCGACTACTTTGAAGAGGCCGTTTCCTTCATTGCTGAGCTAACTGAGGGCAGGCGCCTGGTCGCCAACTTTGACTACGTGGACGCCAAGGAAAACATCAGCTACGTTACTCTCTATGATCCCAAGGCTGATGGTGACCTTCCTGGCCCTAACGACTCCGTCAACAATGAGATTGTTGCTTCTGGATTTGGTATGGTTCCGAAGAAGCTCAAGGCCTGGGAGCGCAGCAAGGCCTTTGAACCTGTCCTGCAGCACCTTCGCAAGACGGAAACTCAAGCCAAGATCGAGCGACAGGGCCAGTGGGAGTATGGTGATTTGACCGAAGACTAAGCAACAATCTAGCTTAGCGACAACCGCAAAATAACAAGAAAAGAAGAATGTGGATGCTTATTTACTGGAAATTCCAGCATGAAGGACACTGAATTTGTTTGTTTTGCTGGAGGGGGGTTTCAGGTGGAGAAGACCTGCCTTCTCCTTGTTGTGGCATCTCGTTTGAACAAAAACGAGCAATCATCCTACACTTTGGACGAGTGCGGCGATAAGATGGGCTATATATAAAATGTTGCGTATTAGAGTTAACGAATTAACGAAACATTAGCATTCTCAACCTATCTTGTGCTATGTGACTGATTAACCTGCTGCGTTTGTTCGTGTACGGTGTTTGCATTACCGTTTGCTCAAGCTGAGATGCTGAGCCACCATGCGTTTGTATCAGTTTTAAAAATCTTCACTCTCTTCTATTTTATAAACCTTTTCCTTCCACTTTTCTCAATCCCTTCAACCTTATCCAGCAGAGAGTCTGCTTCTTTACTCTTCACGGACCAAGCCTATCGTTGCGGACGAAGTACTTCGACTCGATCCAGGAACCATCGTGGGTGTGTTCTCGCAAAGCTCAACCCAACGGGGTGAAAGGTGTTCTAAAAAGATAAACAGTGAAGTAAGTCAAATATTGAAAATTATTCGAAATTAAAATATTAACATCAATCTTAAATCCCAGATAGTCCTTTGCTCACTTCTCAATGTTTTGGTCCATCGTTGCCCCAGTCGCCTTAGCCGTCGGCGCTCTCGTCCAGCCTATCCTCTCCGTCCTTGGGTTTACCTCGCTGGGAGTTACAGGAGGTAAGTAAAAGACCCTTTATTCAAACTTTGCACTGCTTCTCCCATGTAAGTTGGAATAGGCTAACGAAATGCCTGTTTGTTCATCCATAGGCTCTTTGGCCGCCTCCTGGCATGCATCGATCGGCAGCGTCGCCCGCGGCAGCCTCTTTTCCATACTTCAAAAATTCGGAACATTGAGACTGGTCTCTTTTTTTCTCGGCTTTCTGGCCGCTGTAGCATGCATCCTTATCATGTTTGCAATCCTCTACTATGTCTCTCACGGGGCTGGTAGCCGCCTAGATGCTGCACAGTAACAAAACACTCGCGTTGCACTGGTGTTAGCTGAAGTTCCCGTCGATAAGAATTGTGTATTTAAAAAATAGATTTGGAGTTTTCTGCAGCTATTCGCGCAGGAGCGCTGACACATATCCGTGCATGGCTATTAGTCGCCAGAGGGACGCCCAAGTTCAACACGGCTGGTTACAGTTGTGAGAACTCCAAAAGAGGCATCATGTGAAGGGAACTGCTATCATTGGTTATTATTCTTTTGTTGTTAATTTATTTGGTTTTGGATGCGCCATTGTGTGGGAAATTTCATCTCCCGGGCTCATGTGGACGTTTGCAACGGTACATGGTCTCGCGGCCTGAACGTGGCTCGATTCACCACATTTTTTCTGCTCTGCTGCTTGGGATCTGTTTATAGCAATCCAAAGTGAGCGATATTTACAAGCCTTTGCCTTCGATTCCTCTCTGGCTACATGTGCGGCTGCCTGGTTGCGATCATAGAACCAGTTTCACCCGAAGCGACGCAAAACGGGTCGAATTGTTGTTCTGCACCTGAAAGACGCGGGGTTACCAGCAAGAGAAGAACACACACAGGCTAACCAATTGGCTTGGAGTCTTAAGCTTCAATCAGCTATTCCCTCCGATTCTACTTGCTGCGTCAGTCTGATCTTTTCACTTTTGTCAGGCCATATTGTCCTTGTGTGGACCGGCCGGCCAATGCCGTATCACATGCATGACAAAAGCCACTTCAGGTCTGAACTTTGAAATCACATCCACATTGTGCAGGGGAGCTCTTGTGACTACTCCTCTATCATGCAACTAATACAGCTGGTAGAATCAAATTCTGAAGCCCGGCTACTGGCACAGTGTAACAAACGTCATCTAATCAACTCAACACGGTGTTTGGGCAGGGGGCGAGTGGCCATGGCCTCCAAGTATGTTTTGGGTAGCTAGTAACTAACCATCCAAATGACCGTCCAAAGTTTCACCATGTTAGCTTAAACGCAGCCTCTGACAGAGACCCGCTAACTATTTATGGGATGGCAGTTGGATCGGACAGGTTAGTTCTCAGGATTGCGTGCCTGTTGAGGATGTTGCCGAACAGTAGCGGCTGTAATGATCGCCGAATGTAACACCGAACCAGCCTCGTAGATACTCCAAATAGCTACGCGAGGCAGCCCAGACTCAAGCCATAACAAGCCGGCTGGCAAGCCTAACCAACTAGCCATAGGCTTCCACTTGGCGCCAATTAATTGCAAAGAAATGAGCAGATACAATAGTTAGCTAATGTAATAATCCACTGCTCGCTTGGGCACGTAGGGGTGGCATCTGGTGTGGTTGGGTGAGCTGTTGCTGCTAAACAGTGATGGCCAGTGTTGTGCCTGCTAGCAAACTTCCAAGGCAGCCTATTATGAAAGTGGTATCAAAAACACAGAAATCGGGCTGTATCCTGCCCGTTAACCTGCCACGTACTGCAGTCTTTCTCGGGGGGTCTGGAACCGAGACAAAACCATGCGATGAAAGGACTCCACACTGGTCGTTGCGTAGCTTCTGGAGCTCATCAACGAGCACAGCTTATTATGCCGAATCTGTATAATCCCCCGCTTCTAAGAACCTTAGGTTGCCCACTTCCCCAGACATGGGTCAAGTGGGCATGCAGTAACGAAACAGTCTGGATTTGGGAAACGTGATTAATACATTCCCATTGAATCAGTCGCACGCAAAGTGAATAGTTAGTTACTTTAAGCTTGAGAACGCCACCGCTCTTCCCATGTGGCACCAGCTAAACTGAGGCGGAGCAGCGTTTTGCATGCATGCATGTGAGAATAACCAGGGTCTAAGGCCGAGAGATTATCTGGTTGAGGATCTCTGCTAAAATAAATTGCCCAGGAAATTTGGCAGATGTGGTGGTGTGTAGGGCAAGGAGAGAGGTTCAGGGTTTAGGTGGCCGGCCGATTACAGCAGACTTTGGAAACTGCATTGCAGCTTCATCTTCATTCTTGTAACGTAACTAGCAGTAAAACTAGGGGCATGGACCAGGTAGTATTCTTGTCTCTTCCCCAGCGAGCTCTGCATGAGCCCGCTACCTGAATTCTCGTTCCGTTTGTCTTCGTATCAGCTCCCTTCTCAATATCTGAATTGAGTACCTAGTTACGTCAACCTGGTCTTTAGACCGTTTCAACTTGGTGTGATGGCTGGCGTCCTCAGCAGTGTTGTGACGCAATTCCTGGACCATTGGTGGGTGGTTCGCAAAAATCAGGCTCTGGAGACGCCTGCTTCTGGAATCGATTATTTGATTGACATGAACCCGCTTAAAACTCCGGTTTGTAAGTGCCAACTAGCTCACGCAATGGGTTGTTATTTTACAGGTTACGCAAATCTCTTGCATGAACGCCCCGCATGCTGAACTGGTAGTTGACTTGGTACCTACTTGACATGTTGCAGTGCAACTACAAATTGTGAAGCCTTTTTGTTACGTCAATGATTAGTGCTCCTTGGTCGTATATGTAGGGGAAGCAAAGTGGAAGGAAGCAAGGTAGAACCATTCAAAAATAAGAAATTCTACTGGTCCCGTCGCGAGTCCACCATGAGGGTAATAGCACATCGTCCTCCTCGCCTAAACTGTGTCTTCTGGCTAGGATGAGAGGCGCTGCTACGCCGCAGGTCTGCATCCAGTAGCAGGATACAGCTGAAGAAACGAAACAAAAACCGTTTACTGGCAATACCGGTACCATGCAGCCACAAAGCCTTCTCACTTGCTCAAGTTGGCCGATTGACACGCCAGTAGAGAATGTGGCTTCTTGTAGGTGGTGGCGAATCCTTCGAGGCACAGCATCCGGAGACTGTTGGTGTTGGCGGTGTCATTTGGTGGAGGCTGGCTCTGGGCAGATTCCGTCCGGCCATCCAGTTTAGGGAGGTAAATCGATTTGGTCAACTATTACTTGGCAAAATGCACTTGACGGGAGGAATCGCCGATTGGCTGAGGTACATAACTCTGAGGAGGAATCGCTCCAACAATCCTGTCACTCTACTCAACTACTTGGATCACCAGCTCTTTCGGGTTTATAGCTATTCAACTTTACTATTCACTGATCGCATCTGCACACCAATGGAATAGAATGCCATTTTCTCACGTGCCCAAGAACCATAATTCGTTAATAACGGCTCGCCCCCGAACAGGACCGTCCCACCCCATCCTGGCTGAGATGGACCGAGCTGTTACTAAAAAGCATGTGAGCTACAACATCTAGTCCCACCGGTGATGCACCTAGTGCGACACCATGCTCCCCTCAACTCCGTCAACAGACAGACAGCATAAGCCATGCACCTCCAACCCAACAGGCATGACCCAATGCATAAGGTACCCCGAAAGGCGCCGCCACTGGGGTCCTCCTGGTCAGTCTGTTCATCCGTTCCCCAGCCTCACACCCATGGGGCAGATCCCGGTTCTAGTCTACTACACAGTCTGGTTCGGCGTGTTCAGTCCCGTAGTGCTAGTTAATAAAGATTGATTTATTCCAAAGAAGAGTCTCACTCCATTACCTTCTCCTCCTTCTTAGTCTTTCCATTGGCCATGTCCCATGTCACATTTTCTGTTCGATACTTGAGTATTGAAGTCGAGGCTGTTATCTATATTACCTTTCCTTTGGAATCTTCGTCTCGCCAGCTGCCTCTTATCTAATTGGCAATACTCATAAACCTGACAACATGGTGGCCAATCTCTCAGGATACAGGGTGCCTGGTGTGCCGCACTATGAACCAGGTGCTATGAGAAGATGGATTATTCTTTCTACGTCATGGACAACAACATTCGCCGTCACCTCAGTTTGCCTCCGTCTTCTCAGTCGACGCATGAGAAAGCAAGCATTATGGTGGGATGACTATCTCATCATGTTTTCCATGGTACATGCTGTCGAATAAAAACAAAATAACTGCAGAAGCTAACGGTCTAGATATGGAATTGGGTCGTCCTAGGCATCGGATTTGCCATGTATATAGAGGGTGTTGGTAATCACGTCGATCAACTCTCCGAACATGCTGTGCAAAACATCTCCAAGTGGCTACTCATCACCGAAATTATCTACATTTGGAATCTCTGCTGGACAAAGCTGAGTCTCCTGCTCATGTATTACCGAATCTTCCACTATGCCGGCTTCAAGAAGCAGGTGGTTGTTGTTGGTTCATTCGTCGTCATTTGGGCCATCACCATCTCCTTTCTTTTCACCTTTATCTGCAAGCCAGTAGAGAAGCTTTGGATTCCTGATCTACCTGGAAGATGCATCAACGAGGTGGGTGTTTGGCTTGCCAATGCCAGCAGCACCATCTTTAGCGACATTGTGATTCTACTCTTGCCTATTCCCCAGATCTGGCGGCTGCACCTCAAAAAGAATGAAAAAGTCGGCTTGACGGTTGTATTCGGTCTCGGCTTCTTGTAAGTTTCCCTAGGGTTATTCTGGACCCCTTTGATCAGTAATTGACAGCGAATGCAGTGCTGTCTTTACATCCTCCTACCGAACATGGGTTTTATTCAACTACGACAAAAACGATATTCCATATTCCTTGGCTCCGCTTCTCGTCTGGTCTGATGTAGAAATGTGTGCCGGCATCATATCAGCGTGCCTGCCTACCCTTCGGCCAGTCCTGAACGCCGCCGCCAGCAAAATGGGCATCAGCCTCCGAATGACACGCTCGACCACTTCAGCCCCGCCGGATGCCACCATCGCAACAATTTCAAACATTAGCAGCAGAAAGCCACACGTTTCCGTCATGTCGACACATCACGATCCGAGCGATAATAACCTCGATCGGAATCCGTTCTACAGATTGAATGACGAGTCCGACGCAGATGTCATGCTCGCTGCGACGGAAACGAGCTCGATTGGGAAATCGAGGCGAACCGAGTCCAAGGCAAGCTGCTATGAGCTACAGGCCATTGAGACGGCAGGATTTAGTGAGGAGTCTATTGAAAAGGCGTTTCAAACGCAACGCATGAACCATTCACGTGTCTGAGAACGACTTTGCACACGGGCGTGAGCAGAGCTGATGAAAATGCCACGCGGCAAAAGCCGAGTCTACTTTCGAAGAGAAAAAAAAAAGAGCAGGAAGTTTGGTCCCCTTTAGCGCTTGTTGGACAGATAATGATTGAACGATTGGGCGGCGTTCGTGTTTCTGTTTATCGATTTATGGTATTCTCCTTGTATACTAGTTGGAGGACTTGATCTGGCGGCATGCAGAAATAATTGCATACATTTTAAAAATATCGATTCCAAAGATAAATTAGCTTGGCAAAGCTCCATTCATCCGAGTTAAATCGATCGAGTGACTAGATCAAAAAGGCCGATGCCGAGGGAGCTGTTTCGGGAGAACAGTCTTTGCCGCGCTAACCCAAGACATGGTCCATTCAGCCAAGCAAGCATCGATGACGGCATACCACTGAGTGGCATCGACGCTTGTGGCCGAGCTGCCAAAAGCCAAAAGCAGGATTTCGCGCTTTACGAGACGATTAGACTGGCATTTTCTCTTTTAACAACCAAACTCGAAACGGCTACGGGTAAAGGTTTTAATTGCCGATATCGTTCCTTCTTGTGGCTTTCCGCTCAACGACAGCATCACAGGCTACAAATTCGCTCGAGGCTTCAAGACTTCAGAAAATAGTTCGCAATGAGCTCTGGCACTTCCTCCGGCGCGGCTGCTGGCAGCGACGGCAAGAAACAGGAAGCCAAGTCCCGCTCACGACGTGCCATGGATTCCGTCGGTGAAATGGCCGGCGACGTTCTGTAAGGCAATTCTCTACAAGGAATTGCGCAAAATTGTCAAGTTGCCAGCGCACACACCGCTAACGTCTATGGTGGTCGTACACAGCAAGGATGATCTGGGGGCGGCCCGCAAGGTTGCCATTGAGGCCATGAAGAGCCGGGCGTATCTGTATCCTTTCAAGGTATGCTTTCGCTGTGCAGTCGTTATTGTACGGTCGCTTAACACATGGACATTTTTGGTTCGTACAGGGCATGGTCTACTTCATCAGCCATCGCTCGCTCTGGCAGCCATTCCTTTCGCGCCTCGGCCCATACCTGACACTTTCGGCCGGCGTCGTCAGCGCCATGTTCGCTTTTACCTACCTGCCGCAGCTCGCCGTCCTCGTCTTTGTCAACGGGCCCTTTGCCGTCGTGTCCACGGTGCTGCTCGTGCTCAACGAGAGCTCTGCCATTATCAACACCATATCGCGTGGCTGGATGCTCCAGGAGCCTCTCCTCGACACATTCGACGGAACCCTGGTGGCACGCAACGAGATGGCTATAGTGCAAGAGGGTCGCGAGATCCGGTCTGGCAGTGACCCAGTGAAGCGCCTGGGCAGGGTGCTCAAGAACCCGTTTGAAAGATTTGGCCCGAAAGCCATGATTCGATATTTGATGTATCTGCCGCTCAACTTTATCCCCATTGTGGGCACGATTGCCTTTGTGGGCTTGCAGGGTGAGTACATACGGCTTCTGGCGTGTCACTGCCACTGGGCTGACTGGGATGATATAGGTCGGATCCGAGGGCGCTCGGTTCATGAGCGGGTAAGAAGAAAACCGGCCGTGATGCGGTTCTTTATCCGGGCACTAATCCTGGGAATAGTATTTCCAACTGAAGAAGTGGTCACAGTCGCAAAGAAAGAGCTGGGTGGACAAGCACGTGGGAGCGTATACTTCGTGAGTCGAGCCGACTGCATAAGATTTCCGCACAGAAGACTAATGTCGTGACAGTTTTGGGCTAGTTGCAACCGTCCTGGAAATGATTCCCCTTGCCAACATGTTCTTCACATATACAAACACAGGTAAATTGCGGGTAGAACTGCGGGTAGAAGCGTTTGACAATGCGGCTAATAAAATTTGATTTGTATTCTAGTTGGCGCGGCGTTGTGGGCGGCAGATATTGAGGCGCACGGCACATCGCTAACAAGGGAGACGGCACCGAATCTGCGCGCGGCTGCCGAAAGGGCAACGGGGGAGAAGGCGGAGCTGTAGAAATAATGAAAAGGACAACAATGCTGTTGGAAGTGCGTGGGTAGCTGCCTCGTCTCTCCTCGTCTCCCTTATATTTTGGTCGTCGTATATTTACGACGGTAGAGGCACGGAGTAGTAGGCTATTACGATTTACCTAGGGTCCCAGCAAGCAGCAAGAAACTTTGGAAACCCAATGATCCAACCACTAGGTACCTTGGCAAGTAGTCATTAAATTCGGAATCCTCGGGCTGTTTTTCTTTCTTCAGCTCATGCTTGACGGTGTGTCGAGGAATTTGGTGCAGAGTTCGCCGGAGATGTCGTCCAAAGCTGCGACACTCATCGCCGCCACTAGTTTGCTCCTGGACCGCGCGTCGCGACTGAAAAACGTTGTAGAATGCGGAATGGCCGTGTTGGAAGAAACCGGAGATGCCTCGACGGGATTGCCACCAAGGAAGGGCGAGGTAGGCCGTGCACTCTGATTTGTGGAGATTTTCTGTCACGAATGGAATCGAGTTTTCTGGCGGTTGCCCAGCAGCTATTCGCCTACCAGCCCAACCAAACTACCTATATAAGTTTTTAGTTAGTGTCTTGGTGTCGTACCAAACGCGGCGGGGGTCACCCAGTTCCGCTCCGGCTATCGAGGCAGGCCAATGGAGGCGAATAAAAGGTTAACCTTGTGGCACCTGGTGGGCTGGTGAGCATTTAACAGGTTGATTGAATTGGATAGATAGCGAATTGGTTTCGTTGGGTTCGGGGCAGGTCCAGAAAATGTACTCCAGTATGAAGTAATCGGCGGTGCATGTAAATGAGCTTTGTCTTTCTTTCTTTCTCTCTTTTTTTTGGCAAGGCAAATTAGACGAGGACTAGTGGGTGAAAATTGTCTTTTTCTTATTCCATTACTTGGTAAATTAAACCCCGAGTAGTAAATGAATCAGGTGCATACTGCCGCCCATGCCCCGTTCTTGTGGTAGGTTGAAGTCCTCAACACTACTAGGTACTAACGGAGTACAAGTTACAGGTATCGGGGTATCAGCCTCCCCTGCCTAGGTACGAACCCCGCTGAAGCCACTCAAGCTTCCCACCGGCCGCCCCCACCATCTCTTCCAACGACACTGGGCTACAGCGTCATTACAGCGGCGTTCAGTGCCATTCTCCCCGAGCGACTACCCAGCTGGCAGCTCCCTCAGGATATGCAGGCATCAGATTTGGCATTCTCTCATAAGCGCTCCGTCATCCGTAGCCCGCCCGCCCAACCTATTTCTCTTCCCTTTCCTTCCCCATCTATTTACCTCATTTCTCTTCTTGTCACATCCTCCGGACAAGAACTTCAACTTTTTCATTCTCGATACCCCAGAATACTTCATTCACAATGGCCAACTCTCTCGAGCAACTCAAGGCCAGCGGCACTGTAAGTCTTCTCTGTGGCAAACTAACTGACTGCATCTACCCCGCCATGGAATTGTTGCCCCTCGCCTGCCGCCGTCGCCGTCGCCTTGCACCAACCCGTTGCCTCATGCCAATCGGTGTAGGGACCTGCATTGGTGACCGCCGCACGATTGAGTAGGCAGAGGAACATGTACATCTTATCCATCCTGTCAATTTCTTCATAGTCCGGATACTGCGTCATTTCTTACTTATCCCATCCGCTACCACATCCATGAATTCAAAGCTTCGAACCCCGCTGACATCATTTCTCATTAGGTTGTCGTTTGCGACTCTGGTAAATTCCCGCAGCTGCAACCAGCAACAATTCAACCTAAACTAACCCCTACTTCTGTTTTCTAGGTGATTTCGCTAGTTAGTGATCCTCCCTCGACATCATTTTTTTTATGTTGCGGCCGATTCTGAGAAAAGCACTCGCAATCGGCTCTCAGCGCGACTCCACCCCTTGCCGAGTCTCAACAAAACAAATGCTAACCATCTCGGCAGCCATCGACAAGTACAAGCCCCAGGATGCCACCACCAACCCTTCGCTTATCCTCGCTGCTTCCAAGAAGGCTGAGTACGCCAAGCTGATCGATGATGCCGTTGCCTTCGCCAAGAAGAAGGGTGGCGACGTCGACGCTCAGGTTGACGCTGCTCTTGACCGTCTCCTGGTTGAGTTCGGCCAGGAGATCCTCAAGATCATTCCCGGCCGTGTCTCCACCGAAGTTGACGCCCAGCTCTCTTTTGATACCCAGGGCTCCGTTGACAAGGCCCTCCACATTATTAACGTATGTGCTTCGACCCAATGGGCTATTTCGCAGAGCTAACCACCCAAAACAGCTCTACAAGGAGCAGGGCATCTCCAAGGACCGTGTTCTGATCAAGATTGCCTCCACCTGGGAGGGAATCAAGGCCGCCGAGATCCTTCAGCGCGACCACGCCATCAACTGCAACCTAACCCTCATGTTCTCTCTTCCTCAGGCCATTGCCGCTGCTGAGGCCGACGCCTTCCTCATCTCCCCCTTTGTCGGCCGTATTCTTGACTGGTACAAGGCCGCCACCAAGCAGGAGTACACCAAGGAGAACGACCCTGGTGTGAGCTCCGTCAAGGCAATCTTCGACTACTACAAGAAGTTTGGCTACAAGACCATTGTCATGGGTGCCTCTTTCCGCAACACTGGCGAGATCACTGAACTTGCTGGTTGTGACTACCTCACCATCTCTGTATGCTTTATCCTATATCCTTCTTGACATACAAACCAACTAACCGATCCTTTTTAGCCTGGTCTGCTCGAGGATCTCCTAAACAGCTCCGAGGCTGTGCCCAAGAAGCTCGACGCTGCTTCCGCAGCTTCGCTCAACATCGAGCGCAAGACTTACATCAAGAATGAGGCTGCCTTCCGCTTCGACTTCAACGAGGAGCAGATGGCCGTCGAGAAGCTCCGTGAGGGTATCAGCAAGTTTGCTGCCGACACTGTCACACTCAAGAAGATCATTAAGGACAAGGTTGTTGCCTAAAAGTGCAACTAAAAATGGCGGGGTTCGTGTGTGGGTTGCACAGCGTTTCTACAGGACTGGTTAAAATTGTATAAGCAGGAACGCGCCTTGCTTTGGCCAATAATTATGTGTCCTAAATTGCAATGAATGAGAAAAAACTAATGAATTCAATTATGATTATCAAGAACAACATTTGCCCGTATAAATGCTGTATGCAACTCTATGTTTTCATGGTTTATTAATCTAGTAGCTCCGGAGCTCGCACCTGATGGCATCTTACGGCTGCGCCTGAGTTATTTTTGCGTCTATTTGCTTGCTTGGCAAGTTGACAGATCAGCTAAATTGTCTGTGCCGCTCGGAGATGTTGTACCAGACTTGGGGGGCATTACGTGCAATTCATCGTTGAGTTTGAGCCATTGCCTGCCCCAACAAGACATCTGGCTAGTTGGTTCCTTCAACAAGGAAATTCTCCAGGTCGATTGGCAACTCCCTGGTCAACAGCAGGATGGCCATCGCAGTGCCAGCTCCTTGTGGACCATCCGTAGATTTAACCTATGATGACCAGAGTCGTCAACGCCGAATCCCAAAACGTGGTGCAGGGGTCGCTTTCCAGTCTACCCTGGCTTCACATGGTTGTTGAAGCCAGAAATGTCTCAGACGGCGGTTGCTTGAATGGCCAGCTTGCTCTGCCCACCTCTTCAGGCCGTCTTCTGTGCGACATTGGTCGCTACAATTTCCATCGTAGGGCTGTACTGGTAGGCAAGGCAAACACGCACAGAGCTCGAGACAACTTGAGCTTAAGTTCTCATCCTCAACTAATGAATGTGCACTGTGAAAACGGGGAAGGTGATATTACACATATTTACACACCTTTACACACAACAGTACTGTTCCGTATGCAAACTTCCCAGTCACACAATGAATGGCCAAAGACGCTCAAGTCACTGCTCCTCTTAGGGGCAAAAATTATTGAGGAAGACGAGAAAGAGAGGGTAGATTTAAAGCCAAGCACTGGCGTAAATACGAGGGTCTATCATGATGTGGTATCTATAATAATATCTAGTGCAATAAACAAATTGGTATCGTAGAAATCAAGCCAAATTAACAGTAAAGTACTTGGCCAAACAAAGAAGACGATGAAGACAACAAACCAACCCAAAAGAAAATCGCTCATCGCTTATACTTCTTGCAAGAAACTTGACGAATCTTGTGCGTCAGATCTCCTTTCTTATTCAGCTGCACAATCAGCGCAGTAAGCTCGCCGCCATTCACGCAGGCCGAGTCGAGCCCAAACGTATACTTGCCCACCGTCAGTCCACGTTTGGCATCGTGGCCGTACACGACGGTGCGGCGACTGGCCTTGCGGATACGGGACTGGCGGCGGTCCCACAGCCGAGCCCATTTCAGGCCCTCATGGGTGTCGACGGGGATAAGTTCCGCGGGCGCGATATCAGCCTGTGCGTCGTCGCCGTCATCGTTGTCGTCGTAGTCCTCATCATCTAAATTAGACTCCTCGTCGAAAAAATCATCCTCTTCTGGAACTGGCAAGGCAAGCGCCAGTGGCGGCGGCTCGATGAGAGAGCGCATATTCATGACAGCCCAGGGGTCTTGCTTGGCGGGGCGGATACCAGGAACAAGGCCGGCATGGACGACGTACATGGCCAGCGCATCGGCAGAGAGAATCAGCGGCCGCTGTGCAAGCCACTTGATTTGCTCCCGTGAGAGCTGGCGCGCCGTCTCCAAGTCAGGCTTTGAGCTGCGGCGGACCTGGTAGTCTGGGTAGGTGACATTCAGGCCGGCCGCTTCCTGCTCGTCATGCGAGGCAAGCGCCAGCAGGATACGGTCCTCATGGTTGCCGCGCACGGCCGACGCACCGAGTTCCATGAGGCGAGCAATGACCCTGCTCGAGTGCGGTCCCTTGTTGACCATATCGCCGGCGGCCACAATGTGATCTGTGGCGCCGTCGTAGGAGATGTGCTTGAGCAGCTTCTCAAACGACTTGTCCATGCCATGGATATCGCCCACAATGATCAGTCGTCGTCCGTTTTGCGCGGTGGGGATCACCTCGCTGGGCAGCTGCTCCAGCATGGTGAGGCCGTCGAGTTTTCGGTGCCTGCCGGAGGAGTTGACGTCATCCTCACCGCCCCAAGATTTTATCCTCCAGGCACCCAGCGACATAATAGGGACTTCTGAAAATTGGGCGACAGCAATGAGAGATATGGTCACAAACACGGCAATAATCATGATTGTAGCAACTCGTCGGCGCCTCGACGGCTGAGCGTTGCTTCGAAGGCGAGGCATAGTGGGTTGTTGGCGTGGATGTGTGTGAGTGTGTGTGTGTGTGTGTACCTGACGCTAATGTTGTGTTGCTGTAGATCGCTGCGAGGGGCCGAATGTACCTTGTACGAATGCATGTAGGCAGGCCCGGCAGAGTAGATCGGCCTGAGGGACAGGATAAGAAATCAGAAAAAGGGCAATGTGCCTACAATGATATAAAGAACAGGAAGATTGGCAAAGCAACCGGCACGAAGACGTCACAGAAAAGAATTAGCTGGCCCGGTTCAGGCAGCAAGCTAAATGACCCTGAGGGTCAGGAGGCTGTTTTCCGCGTTGGCATTTGCCTGTCTCACTTCTCTAGGAAGCCCCGTTGGATTCTTTCAGTGCCTGTTTTTTTAGAGGGTTTTAGTGGCGTCATGGCGGCCATGATGTGGCTTTAGTGGGCTTTTATGTCCCTTGTTTACGTTGACGGGATGCTTTCGGTATTGGACAAGGTTTTAGTGCTAAAATTGTTGATGTGAGTCGGCAGTAGCTAATGGCATGGCCAGAGCGAATGCCACATGCAGTCCAAGTCGTCACAGCTTATTGTATTGCCTTCCTGAGATGAAACGGACTTGTAAATTAAAATAATAATAATAATAATAATAATAAATTCATGGTTCAAACAGAACGGGCCATGGGTCCGTGTTTCTCTCCCGAACCTCTACTGCACCAGTCTATGCTAGGTACTCTGTAGCATCAACATGGCAAGGTTCAGCACTAGTTTAACCGTACAGCTATGCGTTTTCACATCAAATTCAAAAACGACTCGCCCGTAATTTCGGGTTCGAAGGCTGTGCGGCCCACTCCGTGCCTTTGGTTGTTGGAGCCACACGAATCCTCCAGCCATGCAACCAAACAATCATAGAGTTGTGAATATGAATGTCATTTGGACTGGAATAATTTCAAATGCGAAATGATGCTCATAGCCGGTCAGGTATTTGGCCAGCCAACTCCGTATATCGTACACGGCCTGCCCATCACAGCAGCCAGAACAAGATAACCCCAACCAAACGCCAAGATACAATGCCTTATCAAGAGAATCGTATACACAGAAGCAGAAGCAAGTGATGGCTTCGACCTCTTCCCGTTGCGAAATCCGTGCCCAATCGATCAGCAGGTTTTTCTCCTATTTTTTCTTTCACTTTTGATTCGCCGCCGCAATCGCCGCCTGCTCGGCTCGGTATCGCTCGTTTTCGAGATCTCTCCAATCAGGCGCCACCGGCTCGTTACCACTCGTCTCTTTGACCACGCCGCCAAAAGCCGACGAACCTGCATAAAGCTGGTACCCCTTGTCCGTGTCCCGGGGGCCGTTGGTCGACTCGCTCTTGTACGCCACAGGCATGTTGCCACGGAAGCGCTTGCGCATGTCAACCATGCCGCGCTTGCAGTCACCGAAGCCCTTCTTCAGTTGTTGGCATTTGGTCGGTAATGTGGAAGAGAGTGGTTCGCGCAGACAATCGGCCGCTCGGTTGCGCTGGACCATGACACAGTCGGATTCTTGGAGGCATTGTGCCAGTGCCTCTCCTATTGAGTCAGACTCGTGGTTAGCGCGCACAGGGATTTTCAACAACAATTCTGCCTCCACATACGCAATTCTTGGCATGAGCTTGGCATTGTGAATTTTCAAGACTCCTTCGATGTAGCTCACGAAACAAAGCTGCTGCAGAATCGATGATGACTTGAGCGAATCTGCTCCCACTAACTAGTTCGATTCTGGAAAGCTTTCGTGGTCGTCTGATTGGTCATCTAGACCCGCCACAGTATCTGAGCTGAGCCACAATTTGCATGCCACGCTAACACTAATTAGGGGGCGCCTCTCTCGCCATGTTCTTGCACCTGACTGCAGCCACAGTGACACAACATTCTAGTGAGAGCTTCACAAGCATGTGACATCATTCTCTTTCCCGTTACTACTTGTATACCTATGCTTTCTCAACTTGCGATACGCCGCTAGAGCTTCGTTCCTCTATTTCCTTCCAAGTTGATTCTAGCAACTGCCATGTCGCCATCTACACCTGGGTGCATTTAATTCTTCGAAAACTCGCGCCGCAATGCCAGTTCCCTTCATCGGGCGCCTCCATCCGTAAGTTTGCAATCATTTTGCATGGAGCATCCCTCACTTCGTCGCACAGTTTTTCTGTGTACTAATCTATGTGTTGCAGTATGGAGTACATTGCGCTCGTTGTTTCGTTCGTCCTCGTTTCACTCGAGGCCATCATTCGCATTTGCACCTTGGCGCTGCGTAAGTAGCCAGCCTCGCCAAGTTCTTACAACACATGTGTAATAACATGTCGCAGCTTCATTCCTTGTCTCCTACTTCTATCGCGCATCCAGAAGACTTTTTATTAGATTCTCATCTCCCGAAGACAAGCGCGTACATCGCAAGATCAAATGTAAGTCGCTCTCTCCTACTCTGCAGTCTGCACAAAACTGACCATCAAAGGCGTCTCTGATTCTGTGCGTGACGCTGCCGATTTTGTTGAGCTGTGTCAGCTCTGGGGGCATCAAGCAGAGGAGCATATTGTACAGACCAAAGATGGCTATCTTCTTGGCCTCCATCGTTTGCAATGGAGACGTGGCGAGGAGGGTCGGAGAGTCAACTCTGGCCCAAACAGCATCAAGAAGCGCGTCATTTACCTGCACCATGGTTTGCTCATGAACTCTGAGGTTTGGGTCTGCCAAACGGACGAGAAGCGGTGTTTGGCATTTGAGCTTGCTGAGCGAGGATTCGATGTCTGGGTAAGGATGCAGCAAGACCCGGAACGATCAGCATTTACTGACTGTTCTAGTTTGGCAACAATCGCGGAAACAAGTACTCCAAAAAGTCTATTCACAGCTCACCTAACTCCACCCGCTTCTGGGACTTTTCCATCGATGAGTTTGCTTTTCATGATATCCCTGATAGTATCGAGTACATCCTGGATATTACTCAACAAGAAAGTCTCTCATATATTGGCTTCTCACAAGGAACCGCCCAAGCCTTTGCGACGCTCGCCATTCACCCCAAGCTTAACTACCAAGTCAATGTCTTCATCGCTCTAGCACCAGCCATGGCACCAGCTGGCCTATCAAATGGCGTTGTTGACTCGCTCATGAAGGCCTCGCCCTCAGCACTCTTCCTCATGTTTGGTCGACGCTCGATCCTCAGCTCTGCCACCACCTGGGAGGCCATCTTGTACCCGCCTCTCTTTGCCCGTGCCATTGATATGGGCTTGTCTTTTCTTTTCAACTGGAAGACGCTCAACATCTCGGCCACTCAGAAACTCGCCGCCTACCCGCATCTGTATTCCTTTACCAGCACGAAGTCCGTCGTCCACTGGTTTCAAGTCATTCGCAATCGCTCCTTCCAGCTCTATGACGACGACATTCATCAGCCAATCAGCGTCTCCACTACACGCAAGTTCTCCAAGGTAGCCAAGTATCCGACACGCAACATTCGTACGCCAATCGTGCTCGTCTACGGCGGCAGCGACTCCCTCGTCGACATCAACAGCATGCTGCGCGAGCTGCCACCGCAGACCGTCGCGACGGAGATTCCTCACTACGAGCACCTAGACTTTCTCTGGGCCCGTGACGTCGACGTTCAAGTTTTCCAGCACGTCTTTGACGCGCTCGACAGCTTCACCGATGCCGAACACACCGCCGAGGAGTATGATCACTATCACATTGCCCGCTCTGAGAGTCTCATGGGCTCCGGCTTCCTCGTGAATCCACACAGCGGAACGGATAGCGATACATCGGTTATCGGCCGCAAAGGGAGCGACTTTCTGCCTACACCCCAACCGCACCGTGCGCGTGAGCCTCTAGTCCGCTCGCGCGCCGCCACGATTGGCACGCCACCGTCACGCATCCTCAAGGATGGAAAATTTGAGCCCCTAACAGCAGCTGTTCAAAAGGACGAAGTAGCCACGAAAACGGCGATGGCCACGACGACGCCGACAGGACAGGGAGCTGCCTCTACCGCTTTAACCCCCAATCCTTCGGAGAGTCTCCGCGGCGTAGGTGTTCGCAGGGAGCCCTCGCTTACTGGGCTCAATGTCTCTGTGATGCGTGACGGCCGCGGGATAAGTCTCGGACAGGCCAACGCCGTCGGCGGAGTCATAACGGACACGGAGGGTGTAGAGCGCGCAGACGTCGTCTCATCAGGAGAGGAGATCAAGGCTGAGAAGAAGGCGACTAAAAAACGTCGCTAGGAGACTCTTGCTGCCAACGTGTCAAACTATTGTTGTATTTTGTCTCGAAATTCTGTCTGCATCTGGTGGAAATGCGGTGCCTCTCGGTCTTTTTTTTTTTGATGCTTTGTTTCTCAGCCAAAAAAGATTGCACATCTTATTACACAACTGTTGCGCCTTTGTCTACTGTTAGCCTGTTATACCCTGCATAGTTTGCCCAAAGAGTATTCAATCATACAATGCAATTCATCTTGAGAAACGGCCAACCAAGTAAGAAGATATGATGATGATTATATTCGTATGTTCACGCCATTCAAAAGGCCCAGATAATATATATATAAAGTCTTTACGCCTCTCCCCTTGCTGGAAACCCACGTTTCCTTTTCTTCTTTTCGCATTACTCCTTTCTTCTTTGACTTTTTGTTTGTTTCTTCCGGTAATGCTTCTTGTGCAGCATAAAACGCTAATCTTTCTGTCTTCGTACTGCATTACGTCTGCCTCCGGGAAGCACTATTTACCAGCCACCAAGCGCTGGTCATTTCAGAAAGGTAGAGATGAAAGAAAATATATAAAAGGGTTGCGAAAATGCACGGAGAAAATGAAAGGGTATCATATCGCGTACACATCATCGTCCATGTTATGCAGAT
This sequence comes from Zarea fungicola, assembly GCA_900169235.1. Lineage (NCBI taxonomy): Eukaryota > Fungi > Ascomycota > Sordariomycetes > Hypocreales > Cordycipitaceae > Zarea > Zarea fungicola. The sequence goes on from FWCC01000094.1 coordinate 261,371, forward strand.
GAGGAAAATCCCCTGTGCCAAAAGGACAAGAAAAACGCTTTCAACGCTGGTAATACGGCAGACTACAAGTTTCGGCTCAGAAACTTGGGGTGCCCCGAGAGTGATGACTACGAATGGGGCAGGGTGTGGGAATGGGCAGCGGGGGGGAGCCTTGCTTGGTTCTCTGCCCTCGCCTCTTCAGAGTGAAACTGCGCCCAGAGGGAGAACCTTACTGGCATCGCCATGGAACTTGGCTCGGTATTCTATGATGCCCTGACTGATTGTCTTGAAATCTTTCACTTTGCGGTTTCGGTAGTCGGTGAGCAAGCCTCGAAGTCCTGCTATGTACTCTTGCTGTCGTGATTCTTCGCAATTCGTATACGCACCCAGTTGAAGTAGGATTTGGTCATCTGCAAGTTAAACAGACTCAGTTAGGTTCTTTTTGTGTTTCCACAAGCCTGGCAGTCCTTTGATCTCTGACCTGCCTGTAAGCATCGTTGGAAAGAAGCGAAAACGTACCAGGCACATGCATTTCCACAAAGTGCTGAAAATGGCAGTTTTTCCCCCGAGGGCATTCTCTGCCTGCCATCTCATCTGGACAAAACGGCTGCTTGACGTCAATCTTGTTACTGTACGTGGCAGACCGCAGGCCACCAGCAACGGATTTGCTAAAATCAGGGTGGAATCGGTACGAGTGAAAATAACGTAGCGGGGAGTCGTATGGCAGAAAGCTCGACTTGCCGGGGACAGCTTCTGGATTCTCGGATGTATGCTCTTGCTCCTAAAGATGCTTCGTTAGTCTGCGCCACTCTGCAGTGCAAAGAGGCGGGCACTACTTCTCTCTCCGACTCCAAGACCGGACTGGAGCCCTGCCGACCTGCAGATAGTAGCTCGGCGCTGAGTGCCGCAGCAGCTGGATCCTTGTCAGTAAGCTCAGGTGCAAGTTCGGCCATCTTAAGATTAGGTGATGATAGTCGCGATTCGAGAGGGCTAGCGTCTGCCGGTTCGTAGCCATCAGAACCACCGTCCGCTTCTTCTCCACTGCTGTCTGCCTCGTCCATAACAGCATCCTCGTTATGCTCAGAGTCTTCTCCACTGCTGTCTGCCTCATCCATAACAGCATCCACGTTACGCTCGGAGTCTGTGTCATGAAGTGCCTCAAGATCTACTGTTTGCTGCGGTTCCAAGACAGGTCGGGTCGTGCCAACGGCGTGTTCTGGGGGAATCGAGGCCCTGACGTCCTCCGGTGTTGACCGTGAACTTGACTCAGTAGCGATATCATCAGAGCTGAGTATGTCGATTGGATTCGGGAGATTTTGTCGAGGAGCAGTTGGAACGGCGGCATTCTCTATCGCTGGTTGCGCTGTCATCATCTGCGCAGCAGCTAGTTCTGGTGCCGTAGGCATGGTAACATCGTCATCGGAAATATAGTCCAAGTCTTCTCTCAGCTTTTGCTCTTCTTCAAAGCCTTCCTTGAGCTCTTTCTCGATATTGGCGACCTGTGACTGTAACACCTTGAGCCTCAATAGCTGCTCCTTGCGGCGAGACTCCAACATTGGAAGGCGTTCACTTGCCGCGCGAGACCGGTTCATTTTTGGTGATGCGGGTGAGGTCATCTGTGGCTCTGCCTCCTTTTTCACCCGACTATATGTAGTGCTCTGTGTTGCCAATGCAGAGTTGTCTGGGGAACTAGACTTTGTCTCGTAAATATCATAGGCCTTTGGACGTGGCGATGCAGCTGGCGAGGCAGGTGCCGATAGCTTGAGCTTCTTCTTTGCTTCCGCCATGGCGATTTTGCGCTTCATAGCCTCGATCTTCTTGTTCATATTCTCCAGATCATATTGGCGGGAAGGGGGCGTGGCTAAAGACCCAGGGCTTTGTGTCAGTGATGGGGCAGGTGCTTGCACTCTGCCAGGGCTATTTAGCGCATGCAGTGAGGATAGGCGCTGCTCGGGGGATTCAATTTCCATATCTGTATCTTCTTCATCATCGCTAACGTCGATAAGAAATGGTCCAGTGTGCCCAAACGATTTCTGAAACGGTCCATCTGACGCACTACTGCTACCAGTTTGCGTCCAGACTAATACTTTTTCTGGAGATGAGGCGGATGTAACACCTTCTGTTGATGGTCTTGCAGCTTCATCGTTTGTCGCAGTCACAGGAAGAGCGAACGATGTGGCTATCGCATCAACTGAATCGCTGCCGAGAGAATCAGGGATACTCTTCGGCTGCATATTTGATTCCGCCACTGTAACCTGTCGTTCAATTTGCTTTTGCTTTTCTTCGCGCGCTTTGAGCAGAGCTTCCATCTTTTGTTGTAAAAGTTTCGATTTTTCAGAGTTGACCTTAGCATTTGATGCCTTGCCAATTTTGCCGACCACGGTCACACTGCCAGCCTTGGGCGCCTTGGATCCTTTAGCAGCTAGGAGTCGTGCTATGCGATCTTTGCGTTCCTCCGACTTGTCTGTTGATGTACTTGCTTCAAGAATTGGCTCATGGGACGTTGTTGTAGGGATATCAGACTCGGTTGATAGTGAGCCAGAGTTAACTGCAGTCTTAGTTACTGGCTCATTTGATGACTTATCGAGTCCCAGATCAGTGAAGAGTTGATCCAGAACAGCTTTGTCAATTCCTTCGTTGAGAAAGTCTTGGTATCGGATGTTGACACCTCGTAGGCGTAATATCGCCTCCTTTGCTTTATTTTTCGCTTCTTCAAGAACGTCCACGGGTTTTGTCAGTTCTTTAAAAGTTTCATGCACAGTGGCGGTCTTAGAGTGGTCCGCGCTCTGCGGCGCCAATTCTGCAGGCAAAACATCAATCTCTCGCTCTGAGAGAAACGGCGAATATGAGCCAGATCGATCGCGCTCCTCGTCACTCATTTCAACGTAGCTGGCATTGATTTCCGGTGCGATCTTCGCTCCTTCGGTCACAGCGACTGAGCCTTGTGGTTCGTAGAGATCCTCGAATTCATCTTCAGACACTTCGCCTTCTTCGGCAGAGTCGTCAATGGCATGGTTTGTAACAGTCGGGTTTCCCTTCTCACTCAACGTCATTTGACTCGGTGCCGATGTTTCGGCTTTGCCGAAGAATCCCAAGCCGAGACCAGGAATCGTCTGCCGATTTTGGTCAAACGAGTTCTGAGATGCTTGAGAATGGTTTGCGCCGGTGCAACTGTCACCAAGTGAGCCTGTATGAAGTGATGGGATGCCTGGTCCATTCCCAAGGCTGTATCCTGATTGTGCCATTCGTCCAGAACGAGGTGATGCAGACCCTCAGGCTGGCGGTATGTTAATTCGCTGTCATAGACAGGAGGCGGTTCCGAAGTTCAAGCAAGGGGCAAAGGAATAGCGGCAGATCACGTGCAAAAGACACAAAAAGACACCAGTCTACGTCCCATGCAGCGTATGGATAAGAGGAGGTATCGATAGTTCCCACGTCGCGAAAGCAACATAAAGGTCGCATAAAGAGAGGGCGATGGACCAGGCGCGGGAATGAAAGATCGGGATTTTGCAAATTAGAGCTTCGCATCGCGCGCTGTGGGACAAGAAACTGCTTATCGCAGATTGTCCAAATGGAGGCTAGCGTAGACTTGATGAACAGTTGGTTGATGAGTAAGGTCTACTCACGTGATTGGCATTGTTTACTTCGGTGGGGGTTTACCCCAGCAACGAGCCTCTGGATGGTCAATGAATTGAAGCATCCGACAGCGGCATGGATACAAACGCCTTGTCTTGACAAATCAACACGAGAATTCGCGACGTCTCTCTTGTACACTGGCACAGGTTTGGTGCTTTTTTCTTCTCATTTTTTGTGTTTCTTGTTTCAATTGTTCCGCCTAGTCGTGCGGCAAGTTTTACCGAGCTAAGTGACGCGCTTGTTGATACGCGTCCATGATCTGAATCTGAATGCACCAGCAGTGGTTGATGTAAATGCAAAGGTACAATGTCTTTCTCTAATAATATGCCGCCACAACGGCGAAATCCTTTTTCGAGAACAGGCTCTCCGGCTCCTGTGCAGGCCAACAACGGCCGGCCGAAGTCTGCGCTATTCTCCCCTCATGCACCAACGAGTCCTGCACATAGCCGATCTCAGTCCAGTAATCCTTTGGGAGTAGTTTTGACTCCTCCTGCAGTAGTGCAGTCACGACGAGACTCGAGAAGTGGCACGCCAACATCAGGGACCTTTGCTCCCGCATTTATCAAGACGGAAGAAATGATGCGGGGCTACGATGCTGTCAAGGGTATCGAAGGCGAGAACGATTTTTCTGGCAAGCGCTATGTCTGGCTTAAAGATCCAGAGGAAGCCTTTGTCAAGGGGTGGGTAATTGAAGAAAAGACAGGCGGGATTCTTCTAGTCCAGACTGATGACGGCAATGTATGTACAACAGTCTGCTATTGGTCACCTAGGATATATACTAACAGCAAGCAGCAACGGGAACTGGATCCTGAGAGTGTTGACAAGGTCAATCCTGCAAAGTTCGACAAGGCTAACGACATGGCTGAGCTCACACATCTAAACGAAGCTTCCGTCGTACACAATCTCCGGATCCGATACCAATCTGACTTGATATATACATACTCTGGGCTCTTTTTGGTCACAGTCAACCCTTATTGCCCGTTGCCGATATACACAAATGAATACATTAATATGTACCGAGGTAGAAGTCGGGAGGACACCAAACCGCATATTTTTGCAGTTGCGGACGAGGCGTTTCGCAATTTAGTCGAGGAGGGTGCCAATCAGAGTATTCTTGTTACAGGAGAGTCTGGCGCTGGCAAGACTGAGAACACCAAAAAAGTCATTCAATACCTCGCAGCTGTCGCACAGTCCGACTCATCAACCCGAACTCGTGTGCAGCATACCAATCTCTCACAGCAAATCCTCCGTGCCAATCCTATCCTAGAGGCTTTCGGCAATGCGCAGACTGTTCGCAACCACAATTCTTCGCGTTTTGGCAAATTTATTCGAATCGAGTTCAACCGCAACGGTGCCATTACGGGTGCTCACATCAATTGGTATCTGCTCGAAAAGTCGAGAGTGGTTCGTATCAATGGCCAGGAGCGCAACTACCACATCTTTTACCAGCTTCTCAAGGGAGCGAGCAGTCGCATAAAACGAGAGTTTATGCTTGATGGGTGCGACACGGCCTACTTTGCATACACCCGCAACGGCAACGACAGCATTGTCGGAGTCTCTGATAAAGAAGAATGGGATCTTCTTATGGAGGCTTTTGAAGTTATGGGCTTCTCCGACTCAGACCAGCTGTCTATTTTGCGGACTATCGCTGCTGTTTTGCATCTCGGCAATGTCGAAGTCGTGAAGGAGAGTCGAAGTGCGGATCAGGCGTCTCTCTCAGCTGATGCAAAAGCACAGGTTACCAAGGTGTGTAAGCTCCTGGGTGTGCCTGCGGAACCCTTCATTCGTGGTCTGTTACACCCCAGAGTCAAGGCTGGGCGCGAATGGGTCGAGAAAGTGCAGACACCAGAGCAAGTCCGTCTAGCATTGGATGCACTTGCGAAGGGTATCTACGAACGTGGGTTTAGTGATCTGGTGTCTCGCATCAATCATCAACTTCACAGTTCCGGTATGGGACCTGATGAGTCGCATTTTATTGGAGTTCTGGACATCGCCGGCTTCGAAATTTTTGAACGAAACAGCTTTGAGCAACTCTGCATCAATTATACCAACGAAAAACTGCAACAGTTTTTTAATCATCACATGTTTGTGCTTGAACAAGAGGAGTACGCCAGGGAACAGATTGAGTGGCAGTTTATTGACTTCGGCCGTGATTTGCAACCAACTATCGACCTGATCGAGCTCTCCAACCCTATTGGTATATTTTCATGCTTGGACGAGGACAGCGTCATGCCCAAGGCAACCGACAAAACTTTCACGGAAAAACTCAACTCGCTATGGGAGAAGAAAACGCCAAAGTACCGCCCATCAAGACTCGGTGCTGGCTTCATTCTCACCCACTACGCTGCCGAGGTCGAATACGACACCACTGGCTGGCTTGAGAAGAACAAGGATCCTCTGAATGATAATATTACTCGACTACTTGCTTCCTCCAGTGATAGGCACATTGCTACACTGTTTGCAGACTGCACTGACCCAGATGATGAGGTCGGCGGGGGCCGCAACCGGGTCAAGAAGGGATTGTTCCGAACGGTTGCCCAACGCCACAAAGAGCAGCTTCACAACCTCATGAGCAAGTTGCACTCGACTCATCCTCACTTTGTGCGCTGTATTCTACCGAACCACAAAAAGCGTCCCAAAATGTTCAACAATCTACTTGTATTAGATCAGCTGCGATGCAATGGCGTGCTTGAAGGTATTCGAATTGCTCGAACCGGCTTCCCGAACCGTCTCTCTTTTGACGAGTTGCGACAAAGATACGAGGTTTTGTGCTCCAACATGCCCAAGGGACACCTTGATGGGCAAGCTGCGGCTACCATTATGCTTGAAAGACTTGCCCTGGACAAGGCTCTCTATCGCGTTGGTCTTACCAAAGTCTTCTTCCGAGCTGGCGTTCTCGCTGAGCTTGAGGAGCAGCGTGACGCACTTATTACCGAGATAATGTCTCGGTTCCAGTCTGTTGCTCGTGGCTTCGTTCAGCGCCGTGCTGCTTACAAGAGGCTTTTCCGAACAGAGGCTACAAGAATCATTCAGAAGAATTTTAATGTCTATCTCGATCTTGTGGAGAACCCATGGTGGCATCTTATTGTCAAGATGAAGCCCATGCTTGGATCTACAAGAACTGCCTCCGAGGTCAAGAAGCGAGATATAATGATTCAGCAGCTCAATGAGAAGATGCGTATTGAGCTGGAGACTAAGCAGAAGCTTGAAGAGGAGCGCCGCAGTTGCTACACAGAGATTGCACGCGTACAGCAAACGTTAGAAAGCGAGCGTGCTCTGGCATTGGACAAAGAGGAGATTTTTAAACGGCTTCAGCAAAGAGAAGCTGAGCTTGAGGAGAAGCTATCCGGTGCCTTAGAAGATCAAGAGCGTTTAGAAGACGAGCTTGATGAAATCATGGAGGCCAAGGAGCGCGCCGAGCAAGATCTTGAGAAGCATCGTACTCAGCTTGCCCAGGCTGCTGGCTTGATTGCGAAGCTGGAAGATGAAAAGAAAACTCTGCTAAGCAAAGCCGCTGAGCTTGAGCAATCCTTCAACGACGTTTCACAAAAGCAATCTGAGCGTTCGAAACAGGAAGAGGGGTTGGAGCGTGAAATCAAGATGCTCCAGAGTCAGCTTTCGCTCAAGGATCGCAAGGCGCAAGACCTAGAAAGTAAGCTTCTCAGGGCTGACCAGGAAGTCCAGGTCAAGCTCCACGAGACGCAAAAAGAGTTGGATTTAACCAAAGCCCGTGAGTTGCGAGTGACAAAGGAGAATCAAGACATTCAATTGCAGCTTGCACAACTGTCAAAGACGTCAACTGAATACGAGGATCTTGTGCGCAACAAGGAAAGCGAATTGTCCCTTCTTCGGAGTGATAAGCGACAACTCGAGTCTGAGCGTCGTGGCTTTGAGGGTCAGAAGAAGGCCCTTACTGAAGATATTGAGAAGACGACAACTAAATTCCGTGAGATCCAAGCCGAGCTCGTGGCTTTGAAATCGAAGCATTCTCAGCTCATGAGGGAAGCAGAAGACGCCAAGAACCTCCTCGAAGCGCGACTCTCCCAGGATGCTCAGGCTGACAAGACGCGTCAGCAGCTTGAATCTCAGATCAAAGATCTCAAAGAAGAGCTATATCAGACGCAGATGGATCTCAGTCGGGAAAGACAATCTCGTGACGATGTTCTCCTCCTAGGGGAGCACAAATACCAGGCCCTCAAGGACGAATTCGACAACCTCAACGAGTCCAAGATCATCATTGAGAAAGAGCTTTATGTTCAACAAGACTCTCTACGAAGACACATGGAGACTCGTAAGGTAGTTGAACAGGAACGAGATGAGGCTCGCACTGAAATCCGCAAACTACGCGCAGCCAAGGCAGAGATTGAGGAGGCACGCGTGATTGCGGAAGAAAATCGAGAGCGTCAGGCATCAAAGGCAGCCAAGGACCGTGAAGCTAGCCTGCAAAGAGATCTCGAAGCTGCCGAAACTCGCCTCCATTGGTTTGATGGAGAGTGCGCGAAGCTTAACCGCCATATTGAGGATCTAAACAAGACAATGCTCGCCTCTGGTGATTTTGGCCTGAAGAATGACCAGGCTAAGGAGCGCATGGAACGTGAGCTCAACACAGTCAAGAGCCGACTCACGGCCTCTGAGAATGACAACCGGTCACTGCTGAACAAGCTGCAACACAAGAGTCTCGAGATTGCCCGTTCCACCTCCAAGGCGACAGATGCTTCACGCGGTCAGGTTCTGTCTCTTCAAAAGGAAAAGAATAGGCTTGAGGAGCATAATGCTGTTCTCGACAGACAATTAGGTGAGGCTCAAATTACAATTGCCTCTCTCGAGAAGAGAACAGAGAAACTGCAGCTGGACATGGAAGATCTCAACCACGAGGTTGCCCGGGAAGTTAAGTCGAGCCGCAACGCAGAGAAAGCTTCATCCAACTTTACCGCCCAGCTTGCTGAAGCAAATCGAACAGTCGAGTCAGAGCGCCAGCTCCGCACACAAGCCCAGTCGACTGTGAGAACACTGCAGGCGACTCTATCATCACGCGACCGTGAACTCGAGGACCTCCGTGATCAAATGCTCAAAATCCTTAAGACGGTTGACCCCGATGCTGCGCCTCCTGTGGTAGACGATGCTAACGACCGTGGCTTAGTGGCCAACTTTGACCTGGTTCGTAAGGTCGAAGAGTTGCAACAAGACCTGCGCGCCCAAACGGCGGCACGCTCAAACGCTGAGTCTCAGCTTTCTGAACTTCGTAGCTCAAGGAGCGACTCAAATCGCCCCAAGTTGGAGGAGATTCATCTCAATGAGGCACCCTTTAATGGCTCCCCGACGCAGAGGAAGACAAAGGCGCGACGTCTCTCCAATACATCAACGCCAACTCGTCGCAATCAACCACCAGAGTATGAGCTGCTAGACTCTGCTCGTTCGGACAAAACGGCCGACACTGTTGCCCTAAACAAGCGTATGGATTTCAAGGCAGAGATGGAGGAGCTCCAGAACCAGCTTCAACTCAAGGATATGCAGAACCGCCATCTGCAGAGCCAGCTCGATCGTGTGACCCCTGGTCCAGACAGTGCCTATGATGAGCAGAGCCCGTCTCTGCGCCGGATGCAGAAGCTTGAAAAAGTCAACAGCCGCCTGCACGATCTCCTGGATGACTCTGCGCGCAAGGTATCAACTCTTGAGAAGAATATTCGGACTGGCGAGTTGTCCCTGCGCGATATCCAGGCCCGATCCCATGAGGAGCTTCTTGATGCGTTCAACAATCAGGAGGAGTCTCGCCGTTCACTGCTTCACAGCCATAAGGATGCTGTGGCAGAGCTCACCGACGTTAAGTCGCATTTTGACAAGATGCGACATGACCGTGCCAAGCTGGAGGTGGAGGTCCGCGATGCCAAGTCAGACCTCCATGAGATGACACAAGCCCGTGAGCAGGAATCGCAGAGCCGCAGCCAGCTGCTCCAAGAATACACTGATCTTCAGATTCGACTTGATGCAGAAACAGCCAGGCTTGCAGACGTTACTTCTAGTCTTGAAACTTACAAGTCTCGCGCCGATGAATACTTTGGCAAGCTGGAGCAAGCAGAGATTACCGTGCTCAAGGCCACTCGTGCTGAACAATTTGCTAAATCGCAGGCCAAGGAGGCTGAAGACACTCTAGCCGAGACCATGTCGGAGCGTGAGAAGCTGGACAATCAGATAGAGGATTTGCAGAGACAGAACCAACGGCTGGACGAAAAGGTTGAGGACATTTCAACTGATTTAGAAGCAGCACTGCAGTCCAAGAAGCGTCTGCAACATGAGCTCGAGGACTATCGTAGCCAGCGTGCCATGGATATTGAGGACAAGGAATCCAGCATGGAGCAGACACGGAAAAAGTACCAGGCAGAGTTTACCACGTTGACAAAGGAGCTCGACCTCGCTCGTGAGGAGAAGCTTTACAAGCAAACGGAGATTACTCGACTACGTGAGGAGTTGGATGACCTCCGATCCAAGTGGGACGATGAGGTGCTCAACAGCTCGACATGGTCCAAAGAAAAGGCACGCATGGAAGCAACGCTAGCGGACGTCTCGGCGTCGCGCGAGGAGGCTGCTAATGCGCACAGCGAAGCCCAAGGCAAGGTTGTATCGCTGCTATCACAGGTCCGCGCTTTGCGAACCAGTGTCGACGAAATTACTGCGGAACGCGATCGTCTAATGCGTGAGAAGCGTAGCGTGGAGAGCCGTCTTGAGGAGGCCAAGGCTGGACTAGACGGACTGGCCCGAGGTGACAGCGCATCGCTGCGTGATGCAGCCAACATGGACAAGACGGTGCTTGAGCTCAAGTCAAGCTTGGCTAAACACGAGGACATTGCCACGGCAGCAGTGGAAAAGATGCGCCGATCAGAGGCCCTCGTGGCTGAGATGCAGAAGGAGGTTGTGACGGAGCGTGAGAACAATGCTGCCGTACTCGCCCAAAAGGCCGCCGTGGAGCGCTCACTCAACGAGGCACAATTGCGGCTGGTGGATCTTGAGACCAAGGGATTCTCGAGTGCCAGCCAGGATATCAAGTTTTTGCATAAGCGAATTCAAGAGGTGTGTAACCCAAAGCCCGTGCAAGTTTTGATGTATCTAACAAATTTAGCTTGAATCACAACTCGAAAAACACGAGACGGAAAGGTCGCAATCGCAACGATCAACACGGAACGTGGATCGAACCGTCAAGGATTTGCAGAGCCAGATTGAGCGCAAGGACAGACAAAACATGCAGCTCTCGGAGGACGTCAGCCGCATGCGCGAAAAGGTCGACAAGCTTCTGAAGACGATTGACGAGCTGCAGGCGTCCGAGTCGTCTACCCAGTTGTCGACACGGCGGGTAGAGCGCGACTTGAGGGAAGAAAAGGAGAGGACATTGCGCCTGGAGCGCGAGGTCGACAGCCTCAAGACATTCAAGGCTGGTGGTGGGAGCATCCGCAACCGCATTTCTGCGCTGGGGGTGATTGAGGATGAAGGAAGCGATTCGAGCTTGAGCCGCGCGCCAAGCATGACCAAGGGCTTCATCTAATTGTATTTTATGACGAGGACTGTCTGGTGAGGGTAGATTAGGACGGGCGTTGTGTATTTATGGGTTATGAATTTATTCTACATGTTAATACGATCAATTCTTATGACTCCAGACCTGCCACCACCCCAAGACGTTGAACATGGCATTCACAAAGTGCCAATATGTGTTTTCCAATGTGAGGTTCTTGCCCATTGGATCACCGACCTCTACGATTTGCGCGCGGACTGTTAGTAAATCGATTCTGTTGTCTATGGCTCTGGCCGTTGGCGGACTTGAGTTTACTCTGAACATGTTGAAGCACCTGTCGCCATTGAAGGCCGGCCACACGACGGACGCAACATGCGACTGAAGATGGTAATGAATTCGAAAATTTCAAAGAGAGTCCGGGGTTGTTTAGGGCCTTGGTGTGTTGAAGGTTGGAGGTTAACAAAAAAGAGTAAGGATAAGCAGGCATTGCACGATTGCGTTATACCTCTCTCTCTTTACTTGCCTCAAATCACTTCGATACCAAGCACATACATCATAGTACACTCCAAAAAGAAGAAGGGAGAGAGACACTCCAAACAACATAAAGATGGCCAACTAGATAATCCCAAGACAAAAAAACCTGAACAGACTCTAAGCGCTGCTTAAAATCAAAGCTTCAGGGTAGCTGTTCAGATGCGTCCCTCTTGGAATCTACTAGTTACCGCTGCCTTTCCAATCTTGACGGGAGACCCCCATAGACCCACACAAATGGAGTCAGATTAGCAATAAAAAGAGGGAAAAAAAAGACAACTTCAAAATAAAATATGTCCAAAAAAGGAAGGGTCTGGCCGGGGATTGAACCCGGGACCTCTCGCATATTGACTCAGGGTATTCCCTAAGCGAGAATCATACCGCTCTGAGGAGATGTTAGAATTACTGTAAATGTTGATGTGGATCCATTGTGAGATACTTACAGACCACCAAACCATATTCCATTTGTTGAAAACGGCACACTTATTTATTACTATGTTGGCTTGCCTGATGCAAACACTATTATTTCGCGTATAGAACCATGCCTTAGGTATGACGTAGCTTTAATAAAGGTAAAAGCCTATCTTAAAGCTAAATTTATATATTAGAATAAATAGACTATGTATTTTAACGCAAGGCTATGGAAGGCCAAACCATGTTCCGATAGTTGAAACGCTTGCTACTAGGGTGGCTTAAGCAAATGTTAAGACAACTATTTCGCGTTTAGAATCGGGTTTTAACTGTTACGTAGGTTAAATATGTGCATATGGTCTATCGTAAGAGCTGTAAATATAAAATAGAATGAATAGACTCTACATCATAATGTAAGGCTGTGGAAGGCTATTGCTTGAAACGGCGGCCATGTTTGCTACAATTGTGGCTTATGCATGACCAAAGACTATTATTTCAATTTACAGTCGTGTTTCAGCAGTTGTGTAGTTTTGATGAGGGCAAAAGCCCATTTCAAGAGCCATAAATATATAACAGAGCACACAGGCTGCATGTTGTGACGCAAGGCCGCGGAAGGCTGTGCAAGTTGGTGAGCTCCTGTAAAGGTCCAACAACTACGTGATGACAGCTTTGCAAGATCAAAGGGTAGCGTCAGTGGCCTCCACCATACGCGTGCAGACCTGCATTGATAAAATTAATTTCCATGGCCAAGGCTAGTAATTTACCCCATTTCTCGAAACCATCTCGCACGGTTTGAAATGTATGCACAGCAGATTGGACGAGAAAGACATGAGAGCCACAGGTCGTTTGTACGTTAAATTGATGCTCAAGGAGATGCACAATAATCACGACAATACGAACCTATGACAATATTGGCATACGCAGCCATCAAGTTACTCTTGGCCAGTTAATATACTCAGTGCCAGGTAATATGTTACAGATCCCCCCGGTCTGTGTACGTTGCATACTGCTTCCGCAAAACGCCGAGTCTCTCGTTCTAGGCTTTGCTCCGTACATCATATGTAACATGGCTGCAAAAAGCATACAGCTACTCCAATTCAAATCTTCTTGTGGCCAGCCCACTGTCTCCTTTCAAGCTTGCTTCGTTTTGGTACATCCAGGTATTCTTGCAGGCGGAACAGCGCTTCTAGTCGAAACCACCGGCCAGCGCCACGGCACTGAACCGCAGGTCCGCGCCGCCCCTCTCCAGGAACTTGAGTGCGCCAAGCGCCAAGCCCTTGTCGCTCAAAACATCCTCGTCCGGTCTGAGCTCGCCGAGTCGAATGGGACCCCTGCGACGGCCGTCCAGCTCCCACAACGCGCCGTCGCTTCCCTTGACGAAACAGACATAGTGCAAGTCAACATCGTCCTGGGCATCCGGGGCTGATGTCGCGCCCTGCGTGGCAGCGTCCTTGTGCGCATCGGCGAGCTCGGGTGTCTGTTCAAGAAGTTGGGCCCGTTGGGCGGGGTCGAGAGGGATTGATTGCTGAACGAGCTTGTCAAGGATTGAACCAGATTCTAGATAGATCAGCGGATGATTCCAGAGTTTTTTTTCTAGACAATAACAGTTCATGGACAACTTACCAATAAACTCCTTGGCCGGCCCGTTGGATACGGCATGCAGCAGCCCCATCATGCCGCAAGCGTTCCGAATCGTCTGTCGCCACCAGACGACGGGTTCGTTAGGGCCGGAGCCTGTATATTCAGTGACCAGACTGTCTGCCGATAACCGATGGCTCTCGTACTCGGCACTTATGGGGAAAACGAGCAGAAGCGCCAGAGCTGGGCGGGGGAGAAACGCCAGCATGTCGGCCTCTGTGAGCGAGTAGACATCATGTATGGCCAGTGCGTGCGACACTCCGAGCTTGTGGATCAGGTCTGTAAGGACCGGCGGGTTGGCCTCGAGGGGGATAAAGGCAGGCGCCTTGTGGTCGGGATCTGGGTTTACATTAGACATGGTGAAACTGAATGTGATGGTGTTGAAGGAGCTTCAGTAGCCGGAGCTTTGTTTGGAAAGCTTGCAGCCTGAAGCTCTACGGCATGGTGGGGCAGTGACGTGGGTTGAATGAAGGATGAAGTGCGACTAACTCCCTACCGTTACTAGTAGCGACACCACTGCAAAGACGATTCCTTGGCTATTTGCAAGTATGAAAATGAAAAGGTTGTTTTATTTTGGTAAGTAGTACAGCAGCAGCGTAAAGCAATTAAAGTCCAGTAGAAGGCTTCAAGACAATAAGCAAGAAGCCATTCCATCACGGTAATCTACACGCCAACGGAGTAAAAATACAACCAAAATACCCTTGGCCAAACTGTCAGCAACTAAGAATATACTGCTTCATGAAAACAATTCATCTCAACATATCATCAAGACTTGCGACATATATGAGTGCCACCAGAAACCCACACTAGTTTACACTAAGCCTTGGAAGGACGGCCACGGCGTTTGGGCTTAGGCTTTTCCTCCTCAGACTCCTCGTGAGCAGTCTTGGGCTTTCTGCCTCTTTTAGCAGGTGCGCTGTCCGCGGCGGCAGCTGTCTTGGGCGCTGCCTTGTGGGCTGCCTTGTGGGCTGCCTTGTGGGCTGCCTTGGGCGCTGCCTTGGCTCTTTTAGCAGGAGGGCCATCGCTTTCATCGTCTTCTTCCTCCTCGACCTTGGCCGCCTTTGCCTTTCTTCCAGCGACAGCAGTGGCCTTCTTGGTAGCAGCCTTTGCCTTCTTCACAGGAGCAGCTTCAGCTTCATCGGCTCCTCCCTCTTCCTCCGCCTTGGCCTTGCTGGCCTTCTTCGTGGGAGCCTTGGTCGTCTTTACGGGACGAGCCGCCTCCTCTGCCTCGTCCTCGTCTTCGCTGTCCTCAGCCTTAGCTTTCTTTGCTCTGCCCTTTGCCTTGGTCTCTCGGCCTCTCTTCTTGGTCTTGGGCTCATCGTCCTACAATGGTCAGTATAATATCTACGCCATCACGATTTGGAACAAGTACCTCGTCGTCAGCCTTGTCCGCCAAAGCCGCAGCCTTCTCCAATTCAGCCTTCTGTTTGAGCGTGAGATGGATGCCCTTTTCTCCAGGCTTGTTCTTCTCAGGATCCTATCACGAATTAGATTGAGTAGAATGGGTTAAATCGAGAAACCATACACCCTTGAAATCTTCCGCATCAATGTGCGCCTGCTTCACACAGCGGCGAATCTTTTCCTGCACCTCGGTATTTGACCTATAAGACAATTAGCTTAGCCTCATACATAGTAGCAAACACATACACTAGCTCGTCATAGCCATCAATCTGGTCAAAGTCCCACTCGTTGGCACCCTTGTCGCACTCCTCGCGCAGGCGGAGCATCTGGTCTCCTGATACACAACCCCTATTCAAATCTTGTTCAGCAATTCCACAACATCCAAAGAAGCAAAAGACTTACCAATGCTTCCAGGACCAACTGCCGCGCCCTTCAATTTCGACCCAGGTACCAAAGCGAATCTCGCCCTTGGTAATCTTGACAGCCGCCTTTTTGCAGAAGGTGTCCTTGCACCCGGCGCGGTTGTTGGGGGAAATTTCTAAACGATTAGCTGAACGGCCGCATATTTGAGTTGCCAATAAGCATATTTACCGATGCGATATTGCGGCATTTTGGCTATGGCGATGACGGTATCAAAACGGTGTCAAATTGAAACGGTCCCAGGACCAAAAGTTGCTCTGAATGTGGAACCTAATCAGTTGACACGCGCAACAGTGCACGTCCAAGAATGCGACACAGCTTACAGGAAGAAAGGTATATACGCGACAGATTCAAATCGGACACTTGCGCTGGATTTGTTGATGAAAGGGACAGAGTATTTGAGAAAAATGAATGTAGAATGCGAAGGAAGAGTTTACGTTAGGCGCTGCAACGCCCCGCGTGCATGCCAACGCAGCCAACGCGTGACGACCAGTAAATTGCGTGAGCAGCCTGCCTGATGCGCTGCACTGGCTGAGCTGCAGCAGCATTAAATTTTTAAAAATTTTTTTTGTTTCACTCTCTCGTATCTTTTGCTGGAATTGCGTAATTCAATTACAGTGAAAGCCAACCGAAGGGAATTCTTGCTACGGCATTGCCACACGTTGCTCATCTCTGCTTGTGCATTGGAGTCTGCTCTGTGCAGGGGTGCTCTGGACAAACCGTCTCTACCTGGTTAGCGTAGCGGCTTCCTGCAATATATGGCAGGTAAATATTATCGAAAACTAGATTAAAAGATGGGAATGATTCATTAACAAGCACACAATGATGGGCAAAATTGGGCTCAAGCAAGCTACCACTCAGACTCTTGATTCGCCCTTGCTACGCAACAACATCAATTAGACGAAGCAACTGAACAGAGATCCATTCAAAATGACTATCCTAAGTTTGTCAGGATCTTGGCTTGACTTGAGACTCTTGAATTCAAGATAAATGGGCTGCTCTGCATGATCTCGAGTTAGAACAGGCTGTATACAATTCGAACATGAGGCAGATGCTTGAGTCTTGGTCGCTAGAACTTGTTCCCTGACTAATACTGCCCAAGAAGATTCTTGAAAAAAAAAAAAAACAGCAAGCGGTGAGCAAGGCTGGAAATTGAGCAAATAGGCGACGGGCTTTGTATTGATGAAACGTAATAAGCAAGGTAAGTAAGTGGTGTCAGACAGGGTGTCCTGCTCGTAAAGCCTCGGGAATGTTTGGTGTAGGTGTCTCCTCAAAGCTTTGGAGCATGAATGAATGATGGATCTGATAAGATGGGCTGCAGGTTGTGAAGTTATTGCAGAGACAAGAAACTGTGTGCAATTTAATTATAACCAAGTTGGCCGACAATCACACCATCTAGAGAGACTATAGGCGCCAATAGTTTCTAGGTCGAAGAAAACGTCACAATCAACCGGCTACCGGTGTGAACCGATTTCAGAACTCCTGGGGTAATAAATAAGTATGAGACCTTGTCACTAGCAAATTTACATTAGATACGTACATGCAACGTCGACTAACACATCTCGGCCTGGTCGAATGGTTGTTTTTCCTGCTGATGGAAGAGAGTACGTCTTGTGCCACTTGATACCTAGAAAGATTTACCATTTTGAAAAAAAAAAGAGAAAAAAAAAAAAGAAATCGCGTCCAGGCTTTTCCGGATAGTATGTGTAGGTGGGATGAAGGGAAAGGAACAATAAATAAAAAGGAACAGAAAGACAACAAAAAAAGAATCGCGACTTGTCGCGACTCGGGCTGCCCAGTATGAGAATCGAACTCATGATCTTCTCATTTCACCGTATAAATACTAGTGAGACGCTATACCACTTAGCCAACCGGGCTAACTTGTCAATTGCAGCGCAATTTTAGTTTATTAGCCGGACAAGTAGCTCTTTTGATCTGGCAAATATTTGCCTTGTAAAAAATGCCAGGTAACAATTTCTCGCTGATCTTTCTGGTACCACCCACACCAACGATCTCAGCCGTCACGCTAGCCAGCCCATGATCGGATATTTTCTTGTCAGCGGTCACGCTGTATCATTTCGCATTGCATAGCAGATCGTCAGCAATCTGTTCAACATTTTCTTACATTCCCGCGTATCGGCCCACTCGGAAGAAAGCCTGCGCCATATTTAAAAATTACAAAGCGTGTTCTAGTATGGCGACTTCCGAGCTAAACCGTTATCAGGTGGTGATAGTTAAAACATCCCACCCTGACGGCCCCGCCATCTGCTGAGTCGCAGGGGGGATTTTGATTTCCTGCCGCCTACAAGCTACCGGTTGTCTTTCTATCGTCAACCCTTTTACTGGACAGGTGAGAGTGGATTCAAGTGCCAGCTTGAGTGTAATAAAAAAAAGATAGGGAGAAGGAAGAGGAAGAAACGGCCCAGAATGCACCCTCATGTCGTTGCCGCAATGCAGGGCCAAACCGAGGACGGCATTGCGTTTCGCGCTCGACCGAACCATCTTCACCAGACATGGGCGCGTACCTTTTCCTCGCTGCCTGAGCTCTACATCCAGCCGCAGACGCTCGAAGAAGTCGAAAAAGTTGTCAATCTCGCCCGGTTATGCCGCCGGCGCATTGTCACCACTGGCTGTGGTCATTCCCCTTCCAGCATAACCTGCACCTCGAGCTGGATGGTCAATCTGGACGATTTCAACAAAATCCGCTCCGTTGACACTGAAAATGGTATCGTCGTGATGGAGAGTGGCATACGTCTCTATGCGCTCTGCGAGGAGCTCGATCGCCACGGTCTTGCTATGCCCAACCTCGGCAGCATCAACGAGCAATCGATTGCCGGTGCCATCTCGACGGGGACGCACGGCAGCAGCGCTCGCCACGGCCTCATGTCCGAGGACATTCTCTCTCTCAAAATAACGCTCGCCGATGGAAAGACGGAGCCCTGTTCGCCGACAGTCAACAGCGACCTGTTCCGTGCGGCACTGCTGTCACTTGGCGCATTGGGCGTCATCACCGAAGTGACGCTCCGCGCTGTTCCTGCTTTCACTCTGCGGTGGCAGCAGACGATCGATACCGACTATAAAATGCTAGAGTCTTGGAACAGCGAGTTGTGGAAACAAACGGAGTTTGTGCGCGTCTGGTGGTTCCCGTATACACGACGTGCCGTCGTCTGGAAGGCCGAGCAAACCGACGAGCCGGTTCGCGATCCGCCTGTGAGCTACTATGACGGTGTGCTGGGCTACTATGTATACCACAATTTGCTCTATCTTGCGCAATTTACACCACGCATCCTGCCGTGGGTGGAATGGTTTGTTTTTGGCATGCAGTACGGCTTCGCAAATGGCGCGACAACAGGCGCAGTGCAGCCAAGCCGCAAGGCGCTTCTCATGAACTGCCTGTATTCGCAATTCGTCAACGAATGGGCTATTCCGCTTTCCAAGGGCCCGGAGGCATTGCGAAGACTGAGCTCGTGGCTCAACCACCTCACGCCAGACGACCCAGACTACGTAGAACACAACATACCTTTCTCCGCCAAAGGACTCTACGTCCATGCACCTGTCGAGGTTCGTGTAAGCGATACCAGCATTACTAAAAACGTGCGACCATTCCTCGACCCGACGGTGGAGGACGGGCCAACCTTGTACCTCAACGCGACGCTGTATCGTCCATACTGGCGTGATCCCCCGTGTCGCCGGCGATACTACGAGGCGTTTGAGTGGCTGATGAAGGACATGGGAGGACGGCCGCACTGGGCCAAGAACTTTGACACCAAGCGGGATAATGTGGAGGCCTTTTACGGTGATAGGCTTGAGCAGTTCCGGCGAGTACGTAACGAAGCGGACCCGGAGGGCATGTTTGTCGGTGCCTGGCACCGTGAGAAGATTCTTGCCGAAGGGGACAAACTGACTCTAGAGGAGGTGGAACTGTCGAGGACAAAGAGTGTTGGTGGTGGTCTGATGACTCATGGACAAATATAGATGTTACTTTCCCGTCTTCGTTTCTCTAGACTGTAGTACTTTCAGGCTGGTTATATTGTATACATCTTAGCGGGCGCTTAAAACAATCGTTGATGGCGAAACTTTTGCATTCAGTCTGCACTGTTGGGCTATTCTAAAAGCACAATCCCCATATAGTTTCCATTCTCTTGCCTTTGCAAAAAAAAAAATGGGAACAGACTCATGGCGCAGCCAGACAAACCATAGCAAAGGAAGCCAATCGAACTGTATACCAACCTTGCCAACAGTCGGGTGGTCTTCAAACAACGAAAAGCAGAACGCCTGGTTTAGTCCTTTATATCACGTTTAACGGACCTCGGGCGACGTTCCTCGTCCAAACAACGTCGATTTAGTGCAGTGATTTGGTCAGGACTAACCATACGCGCCGTCCTTGTAGTTGAGCTGACAAGCCACACACAGTCTTTACAGACAGGTGAAAAGCAAAATGTGTCAACTCCACATGACTTAACATTCGTTTAACATTGAGGAACACGTTACATCGAACGATGGGGGAAGTGGCCTTGTTGAGCTGAAGAGCTGTCCTGACCTATCATCACTAGCTCGACGAAAGCCGCCGAGGAAACGTCCTAGAGTAAGGAATTGGTCTTCTAAATCCACATATTGTCTACTCGGCCATCTTCTTTTACCCCTCGGTCTGCTGTACAGCAACTCTCTGGCTTCGTCTCTCTTGGACAGTATTGCGTGTGCGCTTCTGTCCCTTGTCCAGCGTTCCCTTAATCTTCTTGCTTTGCGCGAGAGTAGCTTCTGCACCCTTCCCGGCCTTGACCTGTGGCTTTGAATTTGGCCTTGTGTTTAGCGTTGTCTTTGCACGACCCAGACCCTTTCTCCCTCTACTCCCTCGTTCGGTCGATCGCCTTGGGGCAGATGCTCCAGGCTCATCAATGCCGTCCTGACTGGCAGCTGAATCGACGGCCGCGTTCGCCTCCTCAAATAACTCCTTCACCGTCGGACCTCTACCAATTTCGTGGGGCTTCTTCTGCCTGAGACCTTGCCGGGTGGCGGCAAGGGTATCTGGTGGAGCGTTATCAATTGCTTCGAGCTCCTCCTGCGTGAAGCCGGCCGCCGCGATGTTGACGAAATCGTATAAATCCTCTGGCTCCGGAGATGGGCTCTCGTCACGCCACCTCCACCCAGGTCTGCCAGGTCTGAAAATCAGAGGGAGAGTAGAAGGGTCCCACGTCTCCTTCCAGAGGCCATTCGCTTCCCACCTCTCACGGACTGCCCAGTACTCCGAGTGGTAATTCATGCACTTTTCATAGTAGAAAGTCGCCTTCCAACGCTCGTGGATTGAAGCATATTTTGGGTTGGGCTTCAAGTGCGTGTCAAGCCCCAGGGCCTTTAGCCGCTCCTTCCTACATTTCTCCTCAAGCATTTCAAGTTCAAATTGAAACCATGGGCGCGATATGATGAAAGATTCTCCTTCACTTTGTGAGCAGAGAGCAGTAGGAATGCTCTGAGGCGATGGCTTGACGAACTCGCCGCGACGAAGCCCAGCCCGTTGGAGGACAGCTCGCTGATTAGGATTCGACTCGTCCTCCATCAGTTCTCGGTTCTCACCCCAGCTCCAATCCCACATCCTGGGCTGCGTTAAACAATCAAATTCGTTGACCCTGTCGTTAGTCCCCCCAATTTGCGGCTCGATACCCCAATCCTTGTTCCAGATGCCCAGCTTCTGCCAGCGCCTTCTGATGATGGCGCGAACGAGAATGCGCTCACGCTTCAGGCCAAGACGATTTAGAAATATGCCAAACGGTGTTGACTCGCCCTGCGCGAATAGATAGCGTTGCTCTCTCACATCTGCCTTCACAATTCTAAACTCGTCCTGGTAACGCAGCCAAGAGCTGGTGCGGTTACCGTATTCATCATAGGTGCTTAATCAGTTGCTGATCTTATTCATCTCCGAATCGTCAAGTGGTCGCTCAATAATGGACAAAATTTCATCTTGGTGCTCAGGGCCGATTTCTATCTCACCCTCAGACTCGGATAGGCAATGTGAGGGCAGGTTCTCCTGGGAGCCCTCGTCAAACTTGTCGTTCGACCATCCACAAGATTCTTGGATGCCCTGTTTTGAACAGCCTGTGGTTGAATTTTTGACGAAATACATTGTGTGTCCTGTTTAAAGATATGAATAAGTTCAAGCGAGTTTGAGTGTAAGGGTGTTTGTCGGTCTTTATGGTCTGGCTAGTTTGATGTTAAACCTTGTTTGTTTCTTTTGTCTTTGTTTCTTTTGCTTGCCCCTTTGGTTCAATAGTTATTTCTTCAGTTAGCCTGTCTCCTTTGTTGGCATGCTTCCTTTGTTGGCATGCTTCCTTTGTTGACATGCTCCTTTTGTTTGCCTGTTTGTGTTAGTGACAGACTCTTTTACTTCCCTCCTTGTTTTTCTGGTCATATCTGGCCGTTGCCGAGCTTATTTGACCTTTGTTAACGTTTGTTGATCCTTATTGGTGTTTGTCAAACTTTTTCATTTGCCGTTCTCAACCGCTGACTATTACTACACCTCCTCCGTACTCGATTCAGAAACACTTGTCTCCCATGTTTTACTTGCATGAATGAGCGATGGATCTTGCCCGGAAATGGGTTCAAAACAGATTTTGTTTGGAAGCCTTCTCGCATTCGTTTCAGCTCTCAGAATCAATCCCTAGTCGGCGGGCTCTCCGTTTTCAGGCCAGTGGAACATATCTTGTTACCAAATATTCATTTTTGCACCCGTTTCCGGAAAGTGTGTAATCCATTCCGCCAATATCACCCGTAAATTAGCACAACGAAGACAATGGAGGGATCTTCTTATTATGTTGGCACTCATGGCCTGATAGAAATAGTATCTTATATATATTTTTGGTAAATGCCGATTTGTACTCTTAACTGAAAGTCTCTTGACGGCCATTCTTAACAATTATTTATGGGCTGGAAAATCACGACGAAAAATCAGACAACCCGCTCACCCAACTTCGATAAGGCATGATGGCGGAGCCAAAGGAACAAACTATTTTTCATCTAGTGCCCTGCAGTTCAAAAGCCCTTGAAGCACTTGAATACGATAAGAATAAAAAGTTCGTATCCAAATCCTCTATTGGAGTGCTGGGGCTCGAGATTGGCTATCATTTGACGAGGGTTGCAGAACCAGATGTCATCGCTACGGTTGGTTGGAATGGAAATTTGATCATCGAAAACGAGTCCTCGAGACACATAGCTTTCAAAGTCCACCGAGAGACTCACGTTGTTATGCTGTCTATGGGACAAGGAAAGGTCGGCAATGTCTCCGTCGCCGTCGATATTCTCAATGCTCGGCCCGAGAGCGTTGAAGACAAATACGTTCTAGGGTGGGGCATTAACTATGTTGTCGACATTGATCTGCACAAGTTATCTCTGGTATGGTACCCGACCAAGGACATTGCCGAGAAAGTCTCACAGCAGTATTATGATGCTGTCAGTGCCTGACGTGAGAAGTATCCCTTCTACAACTGGCCACCCCCCTCCTTGAAACCCAGAAATGATGATTCCAGGTCATCGGTAATCCAGGAGGCCACTGAGTTCCGGGTACCCATTGGCCCGAGAGGATCTGCTCGTGTCTTTTGTACTATTCACAGGCGAACTGGTGCGGCAATCGCTGTCAAGGAGGTGCATGAACACGATGGTACAAGGGCGGCTCCCGCATTAAGAAATTTACAGCATGCAAGCTTGCCCTCCAATCTTTGTTCTTATTCTAGATTTACTTGCTAATGGGCAAAGGCCAATCTTGTGCAGCTTCTCCATACAGCAAACTCGCCAATCCCAGGTATCCGCCTTTATTACGTGCCTTCGCTTGCAGGCTCCCTTGCTAGTCTGGCAGGACCGGGTCTGCAAGACTATGTTTGCGATCGATTTATCTCTCAAACACTTGATGGGCTTGACTATCTAGCATCCAAGGTGTTATATCATGGTGCTGTGAAACCCGAAAACATATTGTTCAAGATTGTTGCTGGAGACTACCACTTTCCGCTAGCAGATTTTGGCCTTTCACAGTCCCAATTCCAGAGCTCAGGTCGCGAAGCAACGGCATTCACGGCACCTGAACTCGTCATGAGCGGATATCCGCCGCCTTTCTGGACCCCTAAGGTGGATATCTGGTCGCTCTTCGTTACCATCGCCAGCGTCCATCCGGAAGTACCTTTCTCACCTCGCTTGACCGATTCATACGAGCGCGACGCTCTACCAGCGATTCGCTACACAGCAGAGAGAATACTTTGCAAATATGACATTATGGCCCGAGAAGATCCAGTGGACCGGGCCAGTGCGGCCCAGTGCTTACTTGCCCTGTACGCTGGGAAGGGAATTTGCTCGCCAGGCCCAATTACACCTGTGCGCCGAAGGGCGCACCGCTTGGCGTTGCAAGCTGCTGCCCGGCGCCAGGAGCTGGGTCACCGCGGGTAGACGAGTTACAGAATGATGGCAATGGCACGAATCGCGAATAGTCGTGGAGATTGGTTCAGATTCCTGGGCACGAAGCAATTGCCCTGCCAGGTTTCCTCCCTAGCCTGGGAATCTCATCAAACGCCGTTGCAGGCGTACATATTCTCCCATTCTTAAGAGCCGGACGAATAAAGGCGATAGCAGACTTCAATTTTGCTATCCACTCTTGTGGCACTTTTTCCCTTTCCAGGTTTTTTTTTTTCAATGGTATTAAATCTGCGTTCGATCATCAAATAGACTAGCTTTTGGGTTTAGTATGAATAGAGGTAAAGAAAAAAAACCAAGTTCATTAAATTAGAACTGCCCTGTGAGTAGTTCCCGGACCCATCGATGTACTGGCTTGGGAGTATCTCATGAACAGAAAACACATGACTGGTAGTGGTATCAATTGGACTGGATGATGTTTGTTGATATATGTATGCTATAGAGGGAATAAAAGAGAAGACAGTAAGATAAGCACCAGAAATGCTAGCCTTAAAGGACCATGCTTTGTTGTTTCAAGGATCAAACGACGCGTTTCTCGACATGCAATAGCCCTTCCTCAAATCTTGACGCCCACTGAGCAGCAAGGTCATCCATATCCCACGCGCCGCCACCACCGCCGCCACCACCGCCGCCGTCCTCTCTCAACGCCGTCCTCTCAGCTGCCACCGAGGTGACTAGCTTCCCCTGCAGTCCGCAGGGCACAAACCGTGCCCACGGATTCTGGCTCTCGTCGTGGCCAGAAACCGGCAGGTGTATGTTGAGCGCAACACCCAGCGCCGTGACGTAACGCCTGTGATGTACACCCAGCGCAGCGATCTTGCGCTCCGGCTGCTGCTCCTGGCCGCCGTCTCTCGAGGACTTGGCCCAGACACCTGGCTCGTCAGGGTTGGTGTATGTCTGGAGTGCAAACAGGTCCCAGAGGAGACGCTGCGTGGTGGCTTCGAGGTGACGAGCGTAGGAAGCGACGCCAAAGCGCGCGTAGAGCGGAGAGTGCATGTCGATGACGGGCCAGAAGACGAGCTGCCCGGGGCCGTGGTAGGTGGTGAGTCCGCCGCGGTTTGTCTTTTTGATGTGGGGCGTATAGGATATACGACTCGCTCCCTCATGGCTGCTTCTGCTGCTTCTGCTGCTACGTAACAGGGAAACCGTCAGAGGCTGGGCGAGGCGCTCTGCCTGGGCGGGCGTGAGCTCGTCTTGCCGTCGGCCGAGGGTGTATGTCGGCGTGGACTGGAAGCTGATGAGCTGTGGTGCGGGGGGTTGCACACCTGACCCCCCCGCCGCTTTCCACGCAAGAAAATGAGCGCGATGCTCTTCTTGCAGCGCCTCGGCAGTGTCGTACTGCACAAAGGGCGGTTCAGCCAACGAGGGGGGTTTCAAGTGATGATGCTGGAGAAGATGCAGTCTCCTGGGTGGGGTGGCACAGCATTGACCGGGGACGGTAACGACTGGGGATTGGTGAGTGAGTTGGGTTTGCAGGAGCACATTGCTGCTTCTACTTCGTGGTAACAGCCGTTGCGCACAATGAGCTCGTCCCATCATCGTCGTGGGCGATAGGCGCAAAAATGGAAAAAAGGAACTGCAAGTCAGTAACCGGAGCGATCCCCGGACATCTTTTGGGAGCGGGTCCAGCTAGGCGCCGAGCTGGGCCGGGGTTCGGCACCGTGCGTTTGAAGTAGCAACGGCAGTACATCCAAAATTGACTACAGAGCAGTGGCGAGCGAAACATTAACAGTAGATTGGAGTTACGTCGTCTTTCTACCCCTGCTGGTTCTTCTATTAACCAATGTTGAAGTCAGATCCCCAGTCTGGCCAGCGTCATAGTAGTGGTCCAGCTGGAGACCGTACGGCCGCGTTTCCATAGAAGCTCGGGTGAAGAGAGCGTTTTTGCTTCGAATAATTTAACATTCCGCTGAATTCTCTATTTGTGGGGCTAGCCATCCCGTTTTATTCTTTAAGCTTCTAAGTTATAAGGGGAGCATAAGCTACCTCATATTTGTCGATTAAAAAATATGAAATGACCGACTATTCTATGGACGAGCGCATTGGATTATTACAGAAGCCGAAATGTTACTCACGCCAAAATGAATCGTATACTGTCAAGTAACTAGGTCTTAGGAATGGACGAATTATGAAAGTTGCAGCGATTTACTATTCCGCTACAACGCCACTGGAATAATCCAGCAAATAGCTGCTGCGCTTAGTTTGGACTGTAGCCTTGATACAAAAGCTTACAAGCGTACATGACATGACAAAGGAAGGGCCACGAAGCCATTGTTGCAGCCACCGCATCCATACTGGGTTGACTGGCTTTTGGCACCATAACCTCACGTAGGCAAGGTAATTAAGGTCCAGAATCAGGGAAATGTGTCAGGGCTCGGAGAACTCGCCGCTGCGGGTAGTGGGAGACTACGGAGAGAATGTAACAAGATGACATCAAGCGCCTGTTCCAGAGCCATTGCGGCAAACCCGACCCGGAAAGATGTAAACTAAAGTTTAAAGGAGAGTATGACGCCAAACACTTACAAACGTTGGCTTTCAATAATTTTTCATCTGTGACATGAGCTAGTTTATTAGCATGATGGTCATGGAATCAGTCTTAAACGAGTCGGTGAGCAAGGGTTGAGTAGAACCGCCTTTAGTACAAGAGGAATTTCACCTTCACTTTTCGGATTCGATTCGGCGTATACTGGCAGTATTTCTTTACTATTTTCGCTGGTTGTCTCGCGGAGGGACACGCTAAGGAAAGTTGGTGGAGGCTGATGATTTTTAACTCGGCATTGAGTGCCGTAGATTTTCGACTGATGCTGGAAACTGAAAAATGAAATGGGTGACGTTTCTCAGACGGCTGCTGTGCCTTGATGAATGTCGACAACTTTTCTTAGCGCAGAGGGGTCTCCATACCCTTGGCTTTTATTTTATTTTTTTTGGTGCAAGATGCGCAAGATGTATGGGACAAGCTGGATCCAGAGCTACAAAGCTGCCAGTAGATGTCGACAACCCATTTCTCTTGGTGGTGGCTCAGCTTCAGCGTGCTAGGCTATGAATGATGGCGCAGCGAAGCTTTGGATGGGCGTTGGCGTTTGTTACAATGGCGGCGGACTGACCCGGCAGTTAATATCGGGACCATGGCCACCATCGTCGTAAGTTGTCTTGGGTGCTTTTGTTACTATGAATATCCCCTCCCTTGTTGCTGCACATCGCGCGACAACTTGACCGAAAAGAGCTTAGTAGATGGTGGTGGCTGGTTTACGATATGGCAGACTCCATGGGGATGCGTGTCAGCACATCGTGAGGCAGTCTGAGCTTATACGGCTTGATAATGCAACTGGATTTTCATGTAGTCTTGTGGTTTGAGGAGTGAGACTGGTGAACCGGGACAAGTTGGTAGGTTGCGGGCTACGGGCATCCGGAGCTGTTATTTGTGCTGCTGATTTCCGGTCTGTTCCTTGACGGGAGAGATTTATGGATCTGTGTCCATATCTGCAAAGCCTAGCAAAAATTCTGTCACGCGATGGAATGACCGAATCATTTGAGATTTAGTCGACAGCAGCAAAAGTCGCACGGATGCTGTTTTAGCAGCCAAGCAAGTACAAATGCCAAGATGGCCAGACAGGACAGGACAGGACTCGATGACATCACTGGCGAGCTTTGGGCATGGGGAGACAATCTCCCATGTAAGCTCAGGCGCTAGCTCTGAGGCTAGCGCCGTTTTGGGAATTACCTTTGCACCAACCAAGTGGTTAGCTCAGAGTACAAATTGTGAGGGCTTGTATTCAGGGTCAAGGTTAGTTGCGCAAATATATACAAGTGGAAGCAACTTGCTCGAGTATGCTTGAAGAATGGCGGCTAATTCTGCAGGCTAGATACATGTGTTGAAAGGATGATGGCCAAGGCGCCATGGCAGCTCCGTCAAGAAAAAAACTTTTCCATACTGGTGGTTATACTGGTTATACTGGTTACTGGTTGGACAGCTTGTCACCAGGCATCGGACAGGGCGAGAGTTGGGCTTGTGTCGTCATGGTACCAGTTTGCCAGTACAGGTTGTAAGTTGCCCCACAAGTCACGAACGGAAAGAAGTGAAAAGGCAAAGTTTAAGTACAGTAGCAGAAGAGTACCTGATGCTTGCGGCTACGCGCTACGCACCTATGACACCATCAAGCATAATGTTGAGTAGGGGTAGCAAAGACTCTTGCGAGAGATTTCCTCCCAAGGAGGAAGAAAAAAAGTGAGAAAAAAAGGAGCAAAAGTAGGAAAAAGGGCGCAACTAGGACAGCGTACTGGCAACGGAATTGCAATTAATCTGCGGGCGGTACGGAGTGCAAACCCTTTGTCCAAGCCCAACGCTAATTTTGAAACCGACAGAAGCCCATACCCGTACCAGTACATAATACCAGGAATACTGGTAGGGAGCTCTCCAAAGTTAGTGGGGAGCTATGGATTTTTTCTTGGGAAAATCAGGAAAACTCCAGTACAACGGGGCCACGGCCCACTCTTCATGCCCCGTTGAAGTTTAGCGGCCACGGCTTGGGAGCAAGTCGATCGAGTGGCTTGCCATGTACCAGTACAGTTGAACAAGCTGTTGGAGGAAGGAGCACTGGTGTGTGGAAGCCACCACCGACTGCGCGTTGTGAAGAACTGCGATTGCCCGCCGGTTACCGAACACCCATCACACTTTCGATTCTTCTCTTGTTGCTGAGTACAGCACTCAGGTTCGCCAAACTATCAACAGAGACAAGAAAAACTACTCCTGCGGGAACCTGTTCATGTCGCTTACCCTACTCGCCTAGAGGCCCAGTGCACCAGCTCAGATCCTGCTTTTGGTCGCTACTTTCCCTTCATCTCATGTCCCGCTAACTCGGGCGGTCCACCCACTAAAAGTCAAACTGGCAAGCTGGCAAGCTGGCAAGCTGGCAATGGAAGCTGCCCAGCCGACTCAAGGCTAGTCCAAGTCACCCCACTCTGCCACCTGCAATATATCTGCCCACTTTGTCCACTGCGGCTTGGCACTCACTCTGCCAACAGTCAAGTCATTGGCACTGCCCGCCCAGCGACCCTCCATCCTCATACGGATACTACTGGTACAGTACAAAAACAAACCCACCACCCTCCTTTCCCCATCCTCTCTCCCTTGTCCATTCACACAACTACCCCCGGTTAGAATCCGTGAAACAAAAACATAAACCTATCGAGGTTGACGTTTACTTTCACATCCAGCCATGGCAAAGAGTAAGTATACCAACACACACACTACCTTGATATTTCTCCCGCTCTGCCCGACGACATGGTTTTCGGTTGAATTGCGAAGGACGCTCCCGCGCACATGTATGCACAATGACGCATGTGTACACGCGAGGTACCTAGCCATTGCTATTGCGAAGCTGCTTGTCAGCCATGCCTCAGCTACGCCAATCGCCTTCGAAACCAATCGTTGCAAAATTCATTTGCGCAAAAGAAACAATGCTGTCGGGCATTGGCAAGGACTGACAAAAAAAAAAAGACGCTTCACTAACATGTCCTTCACTCTCAGACGCCGCCCTCGGCCTAGTCGGCCTCGTCCTCATGGCCGCATCCCTCCTCCTCCTCTTCTTCATCATCCTCGCCGGCGTCACCGACAGCTCCCCGCTCAACAAGACGTACTTTCTTCAAGCCGATACATCGGGCATCGACGGCGCCCACGACATTAGCCAGTGGACCTACTTCTACGTCTGCGGCCCTGGCAACAAGGACTGTGGCAAGGCCAAGGCCGCCCTCCCCTTTGGCCATGCCTGGAACAGCGACGCCTCCCACGTCCCCTCGGGCATCGCCGGCTCTCACTCGGGTACCAGCAGCAAATTTTACCTACTCTCCCGCTTCGGTTGGGTCTTCCTTCTCCTCGCCCTCTTCTTCGGCATCCTCACCTTCTTCAGCAGCTTCATCGCCTGCTGTGGTCGCCTGGGCTCCTTCATCGCCACCTTTGTCAGCTTCTTTGCTCTACTCTGTCACGCTGTAGCATCATCACTTCTTACGTACGTTCTCCAATCACTACTGTACTGTGTGCAAGGTGTCAGATTGCTTGTACGTTTTGTATACTAACCACCCATCGCCTTGAATAGTGCCCTCTACGTGATTGCCCAGAATAAGTTCAAGGACGACAACCGTGACGCACGCCTTGGCCGTTACGGATTCGGCTTCCTCTGGGGTTCCTTTGCTGCTCTGCTCCTCGCTGTGTTTGTCTTCTCTGCCGGTACCAAAAAGGACCACGCCGCCGGTGGTGGCGGTGGCGGCCGCGGCCGTCGCTTCTGGCGCCGCCAAAGCACTCGCAGCTACGAGGGCCGCCGTGTTAAGGACGACTACAGCTAAAAGTGTCCACTCGAACAATTTTGGCAATGTGTACCCGCCGACTGTTTAGCTGGCGGCTGCTCTTGCAAAAAAGAATCAAGGCTACACTTGACTGAAGATCAGAGCCAACGATACCAATGTTTTAATCCACGACAAACGGCGATAGAGAACGATTATGCTTCGAACCCCTCTTTTTCTACATTTTATTTTGCGGCTGAGTCCCGGTTGCACCTTTCACCCCATGGAGAGGAGTCCGGCCCAGGAAATCGGCCAGTTTTACCTTTAATTCCGTTTATTCATGCATATATCAAGAGATGGTCGAACCGAATCAGATACCACCTGTTTTCGCTGTGGGGAGTTTTGGGACCTGAAACGTTGTTTTAACGTTTTCTTTTTGGGTAATGTTACAAGAGGCGCCGGTATTTGCTGGTTACCTGTTGTGGGAGAGGGAGGCATTTACGGCGAAAGGAGAGGTGATGGAAAGGACAGTGGGGGATATATGTTACCTTTAGCTATGAGAGTCTTGTCATGGTTACCCTTTTTCTGAGGAGTTAAAGTCTGCGCATTCCGTTGCGCAATGAGGAGCTAATTTTGCAATGTAATACGAGTTTTAATTTTAGAATTTATATTGGACTTTGAAATGCAATACACAAAATGCAATTTGTATATGCCAAGTGCACTTGGGAAAAATGAGGTTTGACGGAAAACCTGCGAATGAAAGACTTATGGCCTGCGGATGCTGCCTCAACAAGATCCTATCACGACTGCTCAAAACAAAAATGTGAAATGTAAGTATATAATGGTTCTGTCATCTTCACGTGTTTTGCAGCGGTGCTCTATCTTGTGCTATATAGTCTTACAGAGAAAGAAAAAAGAGAGAAATACTAAACAGATAGTCTGCTGATGGATGCTGATGCAAATGGTGATTTGTTGGTTGTAGTCTGGAGAGTGTTGTCGGCAAAAAAGGGAGAACGTATGGCGGATCAAGCAGGATCGGAAAACAAAAGGGTAGAGCAAAATAAGCAAAATAAAAAAAACAAAAAAAAATTGAAAGTGAAAATGAAATGTGTAAGACTTTCTGTCCGGGTTCCTCGCAAGGCCAGTCCAGACTCCCCATGCTGATGATTGATTTTGCTCTGCAAATCCTTGCCTACAACCTTCCCCCCGGTTCCTTTTCCCCAATTGCATCCCGTATCCCGACTTCCAATACCAGTCATTTCCCATTGCCTCCTCTCTTCTTTCTTCTTGCATCATAATTCTCCCCCAATGATCCCCTCGCGTCTCAGTTTTCCATTCCATTCTTCATACAGGACTCGCCAGGGGACTCACGCTGTCCAGCGGCGCCGCGTGCAGAGCCGGCCGCCCAGATGACGACGATGACGCCGCCGCCGCCGTCGTCGCCTTCTTGAGCAGCACGCCCTTGACCCAGTCCGCGACCTCATCGTCCTCGGTGCCCGAGTGGAGCGAAATCCTACCGACCTGCTCCGCCACCTTGTCGGCGGCCTCGCCCTCCTCCTCCTCCTCGGCCACCTCTGCTATCGTAATTGGCTTGGAGAGGGACGCGAGCCATGGGTGCTGCAAAAGTGCCGCATACGTCGGCCGCTTCGCGGGGATCTTGTTTGTGCACCCTCGCACAAAGTCTTTGGCCACGTCCGAGTAGCCTTCTTCAGGCAGCGTTGGGGGTTCACCTTCGACAATGGCCTAGAAAGAAAAGAAAAAGAATTGGCTGTTAGTAACATGATGAATCTTTTTTTAATAAAAAAAAAAAAAGATGCGGCCACTCACATTTAGTTGACCAAAAATCGTAGACGACACCTCGGGCGGATATGGATAGCGGCCCAAGGCACATTCAATCACCGTCAGCCCAAGACTCCATACATCACTCTGCACGCTGTACGTGCCCTCCGCGTTGCCCGATTGCGCCATGCCGCCGCCAGATATACGCTCGGGTGCCATGTAGCTCTGGC
The DNA here is from genome assembly GCA_900169235.1 of Zarea fungicola. Classification (NCBI taxonomy): domain Eukaryota; kingdom Fungi; phylum Ascomycota; class Sordariomycetes; order Hypocreales; family Cordycipitaceae; genus Zarea; species Zarea fungicola. Next base: position 293,621 of record FWCC01000094.1, read on the forward strand.
ATCCTATGTTGGTCTTGGCAATGCTCGCGACGAGGTTGCCGCTGACGCCGAAATCGCAAATCTTGATCTGCCCGCGCGTGTTGACGAGGATGTTGGTGGGCTTGACGTCGCGGTGGATGATGTTGTGGTCATCCTTGAGGCACTTGAGGCCCATGACCGTCGAGTTGGTAATCTTGCGCAGGATGCTCTCGGGGATGCCGCCGCTGTAGACCTTGTCGATGGAGCCGCCGTCCATGTACTCGATGCACATGTAGACGGCGCCTTCCTGGTAAAACGCGCCGTAAAAGTCGATAATGTAGGGCGATACGCACTCGTGTAGAATCACAAGCTCCTTGAGTATGGTTGTGAACTTGGCGTCGTCGAGCTCCAGCCGAATCTCCTTCATGGCCATGAGCTTGCCCGTGGTGCCTGTGCCTGTGCCTGCGCCGTCGCCGTTCTGCGTCGGCGTCTCATCACCATCACGGGGCTGGTGCGCCTTGAAGCCCGAGAGACCCTGGCCGAAGCGAGGTGCCCTAGGCTTGGTGTGCCGGACCTTGTATACGGTGCCGTAGTTGCCCTTGCCAAGCTCACCAACGGTTTCCACCTCGTCGAGCGAAATCTTGAACGCCTGGCCATTGGCAAAATTGACACCCGATCTGGTAATCGTGGCCGCGCCGTCGAATGTGATCCAGCCCTTTTCCGCGTCAATGTACTTCTTAAAGTCATCGAGCTTGGAGCCTTGGGTGGAGGTGCTCGTGTTTGTGCTCGTGGTACTCGGCGGGCCAGACATATCGGACAGCTTGGGAGCGCCAGCGCGTCGCATGCTGGGAGCGGGGCTGGGGGAGGAGACACCACCGGTGCCGCCGCCCATGTCGGAGAGTTTGAGGCCGGCACCGCGGCGATCCATGAGGGACGGCCGCGTAACAGCCGGGGCCGAGTTGTGGTGGATGCCAGGACCGGGACGGGCCATGTTGGTGGGCATGCGCGGCATAAAGGCGCCGTTGGGGCTCGCACCCAAGGGGGACATGGCGGGCGAGGCGGGCGAGCTGGCGCCGCTTGCCTGGCTGGGGAGCTTCATGCGCTCCTGCTGAAGGCGGCGGGCCTTGGCCAGCAAGTCGGCATCTAGAGAGCCCAATCGTCCAGCGAGGGGCCCGGAGGCGGCACCGCCGAGGCGCGCGGGGTTTCTGGCGTCGTCGAGGAGACCGCGGGCAGTTGAGTTGGGATTCCGGCTGCGGGGGTCAGAGACGGAGCGGAGAGAGGGCAATCGCTTGGGAGGGTCGGCAGTGCCGTCGTTGATGGGCATTCCGTCACCGGAAGACACGGCAGCCTCATCTTCAACGGATCCCCTCCTGGTTTCGTCGGATTCTGCCATGATGTCGGCGGCGTAGATCGCAGAAGAGGATTTCTTTCTTCTCTGCTGCAGGTTGCCTCTTTGCGTCAGGGTATGTCGTTGGGCTGCGGTTGGAGGAGCCAGCCAAATCGAAGGCGGGGTATGACAACACAAATTGTAGCTTTTTTGTTGCGTGGGGAGGTGGTGGGAGAGAAGGAGGAGACAAAGACCCCCGTTAGCTAGCGCGGCAGCATGTGATGATGTATCTGAAGAGAGTATGCGCTGATATGGGTGCGCTGGCGAAGGGCAGCAAGTAGCAGTCTATTGGGTTCGTATCGTCGTCTGGTGTCGTCGGAGACGCTGTGAGGCGGCGGGATGTTCGAGACCGGGGTCGCACAGAACCTCTTGGGTTGGGCCACTCTGGGGCGACTAGGCGGCAGTAGTCAATTTTTCTGCTTGGGCACCAGAGCACTTTGTTGGGAGCCTCAACAGAGGGCAAAGGCGAAGAAGAAATGGTGTTGGGCGAAGGTGTACTTTTCAGCGGTGTTGAAGTTGAGGTTAGCTGTGGACCGGGAAGAGGGAATTAAAAAAAAAAAAAAAATTGGGTGAAGAACAATGGGCTTGGTGTCTTCAGATGTCACCTCGTCTCATTGATTGATTGAGGGGCTGTTTTGTTGGAGGAGACGTACCAGGTACAGCCACACCAAATGGGTACCCAGCAACAAGGTAGGTAGGTACCTCTAGTTAATAGAGACTGCGGGGCCTGTGTTCACTGTAAAGCACCATGTCTGAGTCTGTGACAGCGATGGGCTCCAGGTGCAGAGGTACCATTTACAGGCAGAAAAAGGCTACATTTTACGCGGGCATGTATGTACCATTCCCTACGTGCCACTGGTATTTAAAATGTGTCGACATGCTGACTCAATGATGCCTGATATTTAATTTGGTGGGACGTGGCTCATCCTGTAATCTCCTACAAGAGTACACTGCCTAGACAATAATTCCGTACCGCTGTTCTTACAAACACATGCAGGCCTGAGCGGAAGTTTCGTCACCCCACTGTACCTGCAAGATTGCCCTTCCTATCCTACGATGACAGCCGCAAAATCTAATTGTAATAGTTGCCAAATAAATTGTTTCACGTCGTTCATTAAACTCTGCAATCTACATGCAAAGCAAGGTCATAGATGCCCGTATCTCGTGCAATTGTGTATCTCGCGACACGCAATCTCCTCCCCCGTCTGCCCATCACAGCATCAACTACGTCATCCGCCCCAGCCATGGTATTGATTGCCTTTGTTGCCATTGGCTGGCCTTTACCTTTGGGATTGCGATGCAGCTAGCGGCCGTTGACTCAATGTGATGTATCGAATAAATACCTGTAAGCAAGTAAGATGGGGAAATAGCTTGAATCTGTTCAATTTCGTTCACGCCATTATTACGGATCTTGCATTTTATTTATTTTATTTTTCAATTTACTTTCAAGGTGCTCGCTGAAGTGTGCCAAGCCGGTCACATCACTAGCAAGCATCTAGTTGCCCATTTCAGTTTCAAGTTGCACAATCCTACGGACAAATTACATTGATCTATTGTAAATAGGTGACTTTTTTGGAAGAAAATTTAAACTCAGACGTGACCGGATTAGTTGCGACACTGTTGAAGCTTTGAAGCACGAGACCGGCGACAACCCCATCCTCGCCCTGGAGAATGCTTCTTGGTATAGCACGCTACGTTTCTAATCTCCATTGTGTACGGCGCACCAGTACTTCATTCTTTGGTAAGGGTAAAGTCTGGAGAATTTATTAAATACTATTCTGGTAACCTGTACTGTTTATGACTTCCTGCGTTTGCCTTCAATCATGTAATTGAATGTGTCATCTACTGCCATCGAAAATACGTCAGCATTGGGTATCAAGATTTGGCGGGCAGATATCTAGATCTCGCACTCCAGTATCATGTCTCAAGTACTTTGTTGCGTTTATTTTTTTTCCACTCGTGTCAAACTGAATCGCGCCATTTCTGTTGAGTGCACTCGGCAACGCTTGGCCGCTTGGTGGCAGCGCAGGTGACAGACGGACGCGTCTTCCTCCTTGTAGTCCGGATGCCTCTCCTGCTACATTTAAATAGAAGAAAGATCCAGCAATATCTTGGTAGTTAATAACATTTTCCATGTTTCAAAACAAAGGCCGTGATACATCTCTAATCTCCATGGTGAGCTGAATCAAGCCCCCGACTTTGCACTATATGATTCAAATTCCTCCCCGGCCCCTGTCATGGACGGCAAGCACTTTTTGAGCCGCACAGGTTCAGGTTCACTACCAAGATACTTTAGCGAAACAATTCTCCTCACACCAGATAGTGAAAATAATAGCATCACCTATTCGCACTCTCATTTCCTAATCTACCAAGCGTTCCACTTCTTTCTCCAACACCCGCCGCAATAGTAGTAACATAGGGTAGCAATGTCTCGATACCAGATTACTCTAGCTTCTACACTCCAAACATGCTTAACAAAAAGGCCTTTATTAGATTGAGCAATTGACACCAGCAAAAACAGCTTTGCCCTGCATACCCTGCATGTCATGAAGAAGGGGCTCCGCCAAGCGAGCGGGGTGCTGCAGATACTTTCTTGGCCACCGTTACACTTGAATGCATGTAAGCAGAAGTGATGTAACACACAATAGATTTCTTAGTGGAGGAAGAATGAGGTGGCAATTTAGAATGCTGCAAGTAGAAATTCAACTTGATTGACCAGGACAACATCTACCAGCTCTGCTAGTTAATTAGTCCAAGATGGTGTGCTAGGTGCATTTATTACTGCGCGTCTTGCAGTAACCAGAATCAGCTCATTCGCGACATGTGTATAGAGGCTTATTGCTGCTTTTCAATCTCCAAATTATGTGTATCCCAATGCACCTTCTGATTAATTAGGTTGTTTTATCTCAAGAATAAGACTTGAAACCCCAAGGCTTGGAGGAGCTGTCGCCGAATGGACGCGATCGGGTCTCGGAAGGAAACTAAACGCCAAGGTCGATCTTGTGTCCATGTTGCTAGATCCAACTGTTCGAAACACGTTGCCCCTTGCCAAACTAATAGTTAATAAACTGGCCCAAAGTTAAACACACTACGACACTATCTCTCCCCGCAAAAAGCCCACACAGGCTTGATTCGCCGCGCTGTCGAATGCGCCTTGCACAACGATTTCGCATCTGCAATGCAAAGCGGCGGGATGCTTCTGAAAGTATGCATGTACATGCGGGGGAAGGCATGGAAAGCCCAAGTTCCGAGCCTAATACAGTGTCCTCTGTAGTTATCCGAAGAGCATAATGGACTGGCTGCGTTCCAGGTGAGGCGTCAAAAAGACCGCGCTAGTCTTTAGCTGAGTACATGGCGGTTGTATTTAGGGTCTGGCCTAAACCTTGTCTGCGACTTTGGCGAACCTAGCTTTTACGTCCAGTCGACATGGAGCTTTTGAATTCCTTATCAAAGTGCTGCTCGGAAATAAAGGACACCAAGGCGTTAGTCGATCAAGCCAAACAGCAGCCAGGCTACGGAACAACAGCTCAAGTAACTGCGTGCAGGAAGGCGACATTCGCCGAGAACTGTACTTGATGCTATTTCGTCAACGGCGTAATAGTGCGTACATAGTAGTTACAATAATGTCGAGTGAGCATGCAGTATGAGTAATGGTGCAGATATGAGCTGGTGGCGAGTCAGGAAAAGCCAGCATCGTACCAGAAGAAGCCTCCCAGTTAGATTGTGGGCGGGAAACGGAGTGGTTCTGTTGTCTGGGTGGGCTGGGGGCTGTGGGCTGTGTGTGTCACGGCGCGTGGCGCTAGAGAGAGCTCATGCTCGAATGCGCTGCATCGATTGGTTCAATTCCAATTTCTGGAATCAGAGGGACGAAAGAAGTTGACTTTTTGCTTTTGGGAACCTGATGTTGATGGAATTCCATCTTGTCGCAGGGAGGGGCAACGAGGATTCACAGAGCTACATGTATACTTGAGAATGTGCCTAAGGAGTAATCTGGAATCTTTTTCATCTTTTTCATTTCATTTTATTTCATTCATTCATTATTCACTCGACACGCACGCCAGGCCACGAGAAGAAGCGGGCGGGCCGGGTGTTGCGTCAACATGATGCTCTATGGGTTGCGCGACCAGCAAGGTTTCTTGTGCGCCCCCTTTGTCTCAATCGGTAGGTGCGGCGAGGCTGATCGTTTCCTCGCTGCGCCGGCACTTTCAAGCTTTCGAAACAATCGAATGCGTGATAAAGTGGCTTGTCTTGGCGGGCTGCCGTCCTGATAAGCAGCAACAGCAACCAAGGACAGGCTGGCAAGGTGGCTTTTGCTACTGCAATTGAGAGCCTATAACAATCAGCCGTCCGAACAAGATTGGGGACTGAGTACGGAGTAGAGTTGGCTGATTTAATATTTGTACAAATACTTTTTCTGCAGGTCTAATCCAGGACATAAAATCAAGAATGGGTTGCCATCGAAATACAGTAGGCCTCCGCTGCTAGCTCGTTTCTGCAGCTGCAAGCCTTGTCTTGGCCCGTGTCATAAGTTGAAAAGAGCTCCAGCAAAAGCCCCCAAATACCTAAAGCCTAAGCAGATCCCTTGATAGCTAATAGGAAGCTTTTCTCCCCTGTACTCCGTCCCATCCTCACCGAAGCCTACCTATTGCTAACCTAGCGGCCAGCCCAGCCCTCTAGCCTAATGCTGCCAGGCAGCAGGCACAGGGGAGGTACCTGATAACTGTTACTGGTAAATAGCGAGAGCTCCAGAGACACCCTGTCAGAGCCTGCCTTACGCGGCTCCACACGCTATTTTCCCTGCTCTCTCTCTCACTTCCACTTCGCCACGCTTCCACGTCTTGGTTGGTTCTTCGCCATCCGCGCTTCCATTTGTCCCATCTGCCTTTCTCTTCCCTCTTCTGTTTTCTCTTCTCTTTTAAATTCCCTACATTCCTTTCATAAAACGAAGACCATCGATTTTCTTCCTCTTGACACTTTTGAACAATTTTTGCACCCAAGTCTTATCGCAACACACACACTCCCACACTCGTCATACAAACACACTACTATCTCGACATGGACGCTTTAGCGCCCACGCCGTACAGGCTATCGCAGTTGGCTGCCCATGCCTATGAGCTGCCTCTCAAGGTTTTTGCCAAGGATGGCGGCCAGTCATCACCCTCGCTCTCACATTTATGCCTCCTCGTCTTCGAGGCTGTTCTCGAAGTCGTGTGCGTAAGCTTGCCTGGCTACATCATTGCGCGCCTCGGCCAGTTCGACGCCGATAAGCAAAAGTTTCTCGCCAATCTCAACGTTTCCCTATTCACACCATGCCTAAGTATGTTTCCCGCATCGGCCCTCTAATCCCAAGAAATCCCCCTCGTGTGCGTCTAACAATTCATCTTCCTGCAGTCTTTACGAAACTCGCCTCCCAACTCAGCGCCGAAAAGCTGAGCGATCTCGCCATCATCCCTGCCATCTTCGTCGTCCAGACGCTGGTCTCATGGACTGTCGCCGTTGTTGTCGCCAAGCTCTTTCGATTTAACCGCCGTGCCTCCAACTTCGTCGTTGCCATGGGCGTATTTGGAAATTCCAACTCGCTCCCCATTTCTCTTGTACTATCGCTCTCCCAGACGATCCAAGGTCTCCACTGGGACCGCATACCGGGCGATAACGACGACGAGGTTGCCGCGCGCGGTATCCTTTACCTTCTCATCTTCCAGCAACTCGGCCAGCTTGTGCGATGGAGCTGGGGCTATCATGTACTCTTGGCCCCCAAGGAACGATACGTCGAGTATAACCAAGACCGCGCTGAAGAGGGCCAGTATCATGATGACGACGGCGCTGAAATCCCTCCCCTCATCGAAGGACTGGATGGCGATACAGAAGACGACACTGATAGTGGGGAACACTATAATCCTCCCGGGCGTACACCCGTTGGCGGCGCATCCCGTGCCTCTGTGGTAGGATCGTCCGACGATGAGGGCTCACCCAAGAAGAAGCGATCGAATGGCATCCCCCAGCAAGCCGATTTCTTTACCTTCCCCCGTGTCCGTAACAGTGACGACGAGGACAGCCAAGAAGACGACACTTGCACGACTGCCTGGGCTAAATACAAGCGAAGGGCCTGCAAGATATCTGCCCGTATCGCCACTAGCATCTCTAAACTTCGGGCCGACACTTATAAAGCTCTTCCCAGGCCCATGCAGTCGGCTCTTGACGGCCTCGTCCTGGCGGCTGGTAAGGTCTACAACTTTCTCTGGGACTTCATGAACCCGCCCCTATGGGCCATGCTCATTGCCGTCCTCATTGCCTCCATCCCCTCGCTCCAGCGCCTCTTCTTCGAAGAGGGCTCCTTTGTCAAGAACAGCGTTACGAGCGCCATCTCGTCGAGCGGCGGCGTCGCCGTTCCTCTCATCCTGGTTGTTCTCGGCGCCAACCTGGCCCGCAATACCATGGCCAGCCCTGAGAACCTCGATGTCGAAGAGGAAGAGATTGGCACCAAGCTGCTCATTGCCTCGCTTCTGAGCCGCATGCTTCTCCCCACCGTCATCATGACGCCCATTCTAGCAATTTTTGCCAAGTATCTCAATGTCAGCATCCTTGATGATCCCATTTTTGTCATTGTCTGCTTTCTCCTCGTTGGCGCCCCGAGCGCCCTGCAGCTTGCCCAGATTTGCCAGATCAACAATGTCTACGAAAAGACAATGGGCCGCCTGCTGTTTCAAAGCTATGTCATCTGGTTAGTACAGCACCTCTCTTCTTGTACAGTTCATGCGTCCAAATGCTAACCTTGCGTGCCAATAGGATTCTGCCCTCCACTCTTGTGCTGGTCATGCTCGCACTAGAAGTCATTGAGTGGGCTCGGCTGTAAATGCTTTCTTCTTCTCTTTCCTTCCAAACAACGGCATATTTCTGTATTCTATTAGCGCGTTTGGAGTTATTCTGGTTATCGCACGGGCCCTAGCACGCCTGTGAGCCTTTTCTTTTTGCACATGGCGTTTTGGTAGGTGCAGATGGATCCGTGAAAACGGAAGCCCAGTAATGGCTTCTACATGTGTTGGCTTTACACACGTATTTCGATCAAACTATATCAGCATTGTAACGGCAGACTTTTGCAGCGCCGTTTTGTACCCGGTTTCTTGTTTCATTATTTCTCTTTTTATCAATTTTGGGGAACCAGTTGGAGCGAGGCCCAAAGTCACTACCAGGAGGATGAGATTGTACGGTTCTGAATAAAACCATGACGATGTCCTACCAAATTCCGAAAAAAAAAAGGCGATTAATCGTGTATTTGTCTTGTACTCTTCCTCTTTTCTTGTGCCAATAAATTTGATCCAGATAAAAAAAAATAGTAGACTGCGTTGTGAAAACAAAAAAGGTCCCGTGCGCCGTAAACAATGAGGTAATATATCCGGAACTGCATCATCTCCTTTCCGTGTTTCTCGAGTGAGATACAGGCTGTCTCATATGCTCGTCCTCTTTCTAGACTGCTCCATTGACAACATTGGTGGGAGGAACTAGCGCCCAGTCGCGAACGTTGCCCTTGAAGTCGCTGATGCGGACCGTCTTGATGTCGACAATGATGACACGGACGTCCTCCCCAGCGACGAAACGGCTCGTGTCCGCCTCGGCCGCCTCACCGGCAGGCGTGAACAAGGCACTGCCGTCTTCAAAGGTGTTGTTTTCGAGGTGCTGGGCGACGTAGAACTTCTCCTCATCGGAACCCGTCGGGGCTAGGCGCGCGGCACCTCCTATGGTGGCGCTGATACTGGACATGGCGGAGCTGTTGAGGTTGAGGAGGAGTGAAGCGAGGCTGGAGCGGTGTTCTGGTGCCGGGGAGCCGCCGGATGGGCGTCGTCCGTGCGGGCGGTGGGAGACCCCTTGTGAATTGAAGAGAGTTGGCCTTGTACCTTGCAAATTCTTTTTTTGCACTATTTTTATTACTTACAACCGTGGACTAACAGAGAAACGCTGGGGTTGCTGACAATGTTGGTCGTTTTGCGCGAAGCAGGGTTCGTGGTCATGACGATGACGGGCGCGGAGGAATGTGGCGACGACGGCAGGTAGGTATAGTTCATCAAGGAGACCTGAGGAACATTGTCGGTACAAGTAGCGAGATGTAGCTATAAATTCAACGAGAAGAAACCGTCAATACATGTTAGCCGGCCAGTCCGCCCAGTTGAAAGTCAAGGTTGGGCAGCCTTTTTGGGTGGCGCTGCATACAAAACGGGCATTCTCCAAGCACTGCACAACTTCGTGAGGGAGAGTGCTGGTCACTTGCTTGTTTGTGTCGCCTTCGGAGGCCTCGTAGTTGAGTGGTATCTTGTCCATGGTTGCAATGAGAGAACAGCTAACGACAATACTCGTAAACTGTGTTGATGAGGGAGTGAAGATGCGATCAGTGATGTATGAGCGGACAGATGACCCCGCCAGCGTGGTCTTTGCCTATCGTGGATGGATAAGGACAAAGCTTGGGGTGTGGCGGCGCTTTTCGACCCAGTAACCTGCTGAGGTAGAGTGGCGTGTGTGGCGCTTTATTAGGTAGTACCTAGGTACCTTCCCTACCTAAGGTAGTTACTTGACAACCCTAGCGTTTAGCCGCCTCGAGTGGCCGTTGCTTCAGGCTGGGCCTTCCCTCTTCAGTAAGTATCCAGTGCTGAGGCTCGGCTTTGGAAACTTGCCCCGAAACCCCAATCCGGGGTAACTCAACTAACTAATTGTTAGCGGGTGACTGGCCCGGCACAACGCGGCCTAGCATCTTACTCTAATAAAAGCGCAGAAGGCGGGAGTGACGGGAGACGTTTGCCGAGGAGCAAAGCTGGGCGTGACTATTCGAGTCCGGCTACTTTCGGCTCCCCACGGACGCCTTGGCTTGGTGTAGCTTCTCAATTATTAGCTGTTTACGGACGGTATCGAGACATTCTGAGTATTTTCTTTCTCTCTTCATCACATTCTCCTCCCTTCCCCACGAGCCATTGACTTTACTTTGTTTGGGGAAATTGTGCTTACCGCCTCGTGGTGGATTTCTCATCTATTTCCAACGCTGCATTGCCAATCTGGTTTATGCTTTCCTTTTGCTTGCCATCACAACACACAACTCTCACACACGCCTGAGCTACTATGCGTTCTCTCCGGGCTAATCGCCGCCTCACCCTGCGGCCCCTTCCTCGATATGCCTCCTCCGTCGCGTCGTCCACTTCGGGCATTCCCAAGACGACTGCCATTCAGTCTGTGCTAATCGCCAACCGCGGCGAGATTGCCATCCGAATCAACAAGACGGCGGAGCGCATGGGCATCCGCGCCACCACCGTCTACACTGACGTCGACGCGCATTCCTGGCATGCCAACACGGGCTTCCAATCCCTCGGCCTCGGCCATGCCAAGGGCTACCTCGACGGTGAGAAGATCATTGCTCTCGCCAAGCAAAATGGTATTCAGGCCCTTCACCCGGGATACGGTTTCTTGTCCGAGAACCCCAAGTTCGCTGAGCGCTGTGAGCAAGAGGGCATCGTCTTCATCGGACCCCCACCCTCAGCCATGTCCGACATGGGCGACAAGGCCCGATCCAAGGAGATTATGAACGCAGCCAACGTTCCCTGCGTGCCAGGCTATCATGGGTCCGATCAAGGTGAACAGCAGCTCCTGGAACACGCCAAACAGGTCACCTTTCCCGTCTTGCTCAAGAGTGTCCGTGGCGGCGGTGGCAAGGGCATGCGCATTGTCCTGACTGAAGATGAGTTTATGACCCAGCTCAGGAGTGCACGCGCCGAGGCCAAGGCCTCATTCGGTCCAGAGGGCGAAGTCATGCTGGTTGAAAAGTACATTGTTCGTCCTCGCCACGTCGAGGTTCAGGTCTTTGCAGATAAGCACGGCAACACCGTCGCACTCGGAGAGCGCGACTGCAGCGTACAACGCAGGCACCAAAAGGTGCTCGAGGAGTCCCCCGCCCCAGACCTCGACTTGGCTACCCAACAGGATCTCTGGAATAAGGCCCGCATGGCTGCCTCTGCTGTCGGCTATGTCGGCGCCGGCACTGTTGAGTTCATCCTCGACAAGGACAGCGGCAAGTTTTACTTTATGGAGATGAACACCCGCCTGCAAGTCGAGCATCCCGTTACCGAGATGGTGACCGGCGTCGACCTGGTTGAGTGGCAGTTCCGGATTGCCGCTGGCGAGAAGCTTCCCCTTGACCAAGCCCAGGTCGAGGAGCAGATGGCTCAGCGTGGTGCCGCCATTGAGGCCCGTGTCTACGCTGAGAACCCTGAGAAGGGCTTCATGCCCGACTCTGGCAAGCTCGTGCACGCCGTCTTGTCGGAAAGCTTCAAAGGTGACGAAGATGTCCGTCTGGACTGGGGGTTCGGTTCCGGTAGTGTCGTTTCGGAGGCGTACGATGGCATGATTGCCAAGCTTATTGTCCGTGGTGACACTCGCGAGACTGCTATTGCAAAGTTGGCTGGCGCTCTGCGCAAGTTTGAGATTGTTGGGTTAAGCACCAACGTAGAGTTCCTAAAGCGTCTCTGCGAATCCCCCGCATTCATCGCTGGCGATGTTGAGACTGGATTCATTGAGAAGTGGAGAGATGAGCTGTTCAAACCTAGACACATCAAAGGCGAGGTTTTCGCCCAGGCTGCGTTGGGTGTTCTGAGCTTCCAGACTAATGAGGCTGGTCCGCATGGACTTTCCCTAGGCTTCGGTGCTCCCAATGCAACCAGTGAGCGCAAACTAGCCTTCAAAGTCCTTGACGGATACAGCGCCAATGAAGGCGAAGTCATCGAAGCCAGCGTTGCCCAAACTGGACATGACCTCTACACAATCACCATCAGCCGCAAGGGACAGGAGACACCGGATATCTTCTCCAACATTTCTGCCCAGCGCAGCACGGAGGATGCCGTTACCAAGGTCAACTCGCTTTTTTCTCACGAGCGCATCCAATCTACCATTGTCCCCAAAGAGGACGGCAACGATACCAAGGTAACCATCTTCCAGCATGGTGTCAAGACGGAGCTGTCCCTACTGCCCCCCCAGTGGTATGAAAAAGCCCTCGGCCTTAAGGATATTACCGCTTCCGTTGCTGCCCCCATGCCCTGCAAGATCCTCAAGAACGAGGTAGAGGAAGGGCAGACTGTCACCAAAGGCACCCCGCTTGTTGTTATCGAGTCCATGAAGATGGAGACTGTTATCCGCTCTCCTCAGGATGGTGTCATCAAGAAACTTGCCCACAAGGAAGGTGTAAGTACCCAGCCCTCTTCTCTCCAAGTTGACAGTTATCCAACGCCAGCTTCTAACGTGAATTAGGACATCTGCAAGGCCGGTACCATCCTTGTCCTCTTCGAGGAAGAGCCCAAGACAGACGAGTAAAAATCATAAAACAACACCAAAAACAACAAAACAGAGAGAGAACGATAACATGTCGAAATTATCAGCTTTGGCGTTAGAGGGCATCATGCATGTGTGTTTATAGGTTTCTATTTGGGACGAATCATGTCACGGCTAGATTCTGCGCAGGTTTTCTTTTCTTTTTAAATCTTTAGACGATAAATACAAATGACGAAATTATCAATACATCGATTGAAAACTTTTCACCCGTCCGCCAGTGTATCACTTTTACACTCAATACACCCGGAGGCAGTGCGTGTAATCTATTTAGTCCACGTGACCACGCGTTGACCGGGGAGCGCTTTTTCCATGAAATCGTCGCGTCTCCCGCGACCCACCATGGTGACACAACGCCAAACAGCTTAACGCCTGTAGAATTTCGATGAAGTAGTACAATACCTCCACTCCCTGTTTCTGCTCTATATTATACAATCCTGTGATGGGGACTCAGAATAGAAAAAGATAGGTGCCATACACGATGGCTAGCCTCCAGGATCAACACGGCCCAGGCAACAACGGCCCGCCCCCGTCAACCCTCGCTGCGCAGCTCGTCGAAAACATCTCCGTCTCGTCCAACAAGTCGTCGCGGTCCGACGACAATGCCGAGCTCAAAGGCCTCTTTGCCGTCATACAGCGTGTCAAAGATAACCCGGACCTTCTCCGGACCCCTGACCAGCGCCTGGAGCACAACCACATGCTCATTTATGTCTACTGCCGTGTCGTCCTCGCCGCCATCCGCCTCGACGACCCTGTGCTGAACCAGCCACACATGCGCGCCGAGTCGCTCAAGGCCCTCAACTTCCTGCGCTTCACTATCAACGAGACCCCTGCCGTGCTGTGTTATGCCTCGGAGAAGCATGGCCTCCTGTTTCGCCGTGGGGAACCTCTCTGGCTGTGGCTGCTGCCGCAGTGGTTGCGGATGCTAGGCCATCCCAAATGTGTGGAGCTGGAGAGCGCGATTGAAGGATTTTTGCAGTATCTGCTGCTGACGGTTGCACGGATATCGAAACTGTGGCAAATGGTTGACCCTCTGAGCATGTATTTTCGCGGTTGCTTGACAGGTAAGCTTATCCCAGGGTGTATCCTGCCGAAAATAAAATAAAATATGACAGCTGGGCTAATGGCATGCTGTGTATTACAGGGCTCATCGAAAAGCTCCAAGGACCGTCGATCAACATCTCGAAAAAGAATGCTTCGATAACTATAGAATTGCCGCCGGCGCATGTGCTCGACCAAGTGCTGGGAGGGCCGCGGAGTGTGTCACCAGCAATTTCGCTCACTTATCGTATAACACGGGCTCAGCAGGCTCTCCACCAAGCCTGCAGCTTGGCCCGAGTTCTAGCGTACCCGCTGATTTGCCAAGACTCTGCATTTGCGTCGATTGCGCCCATGTCCGAGATTGGCCCTTGGCTGCTGGATTCATGGCTGGATCTCTGGTCAGCGCAAAAGAGGTTGGAAGGCGGCGAAAAGACGTCGCCCCTCCCGCTCATAGGAATGGCAGTCGATGTAGCCAAGGCAGCAAAGAGCGATCATGCAGTTGGCCTGACTACGAAAAACAAGGCGTATACTACACTCGTTTTGCTGTGCAGCGAGATGGTTTCGGCCCCCGAGCAGCTGGCAGTGGCTGATGCTGGTGGTGATGCGGCGCGGGCCAGCTATTGCCTTGCCCTCGTTGTCATTGTGCAGGCATCGCTGCAATCACCCACGATTGGCCGTCTAGCAGCATCGAAGCTGGTCAATGAGCTGTCTCTGTTACCAGCACAATACTCAGCGCTTGGTGAAGAGTCAGATGTTTGGGTAGGGAATTAACCATTAGCCAGTGCGGGCTCAAATTCGTACGAAGTAAGGCTAACACAGGAACGATAGAGATGTGCACTTCTTTTGCGTGAAGTGGTTAGTATGGAACCGTCGCAGACGCTGCCTTCTTCCACCCACCCATTGCTCTTCCAAAATACGGAGCTACGGCGTGCCGTCGAAAGTCTCGACCTATCACACGACCAACCAATAGTGCAAAGCTCAGTAACAAAAAGGAGGAGGTTGAATGATGCCTCTGAAACTGACCTGGCTGCGCAAGCCGTAGCAAGCCTGTATGCGGCCTTGGAAGTTGACGCATCGTCAGACTGCATCAATTCTGCGCTGGTCATGTAAGTTTACGGATCACCATGCAATTTTCAACGCTAATATCATGTAGTGAAACATTAGATAAAAGTAGTGACGCAACGCGGTGTCTTGCCATCAACATGCTTTCAAACATGTGTTGCGTCCTGGACGGCCAGATTAATAATAGTGAAGACCGGCAATGTATCATTTGCTCTGGAAAGGTTGTTATTGGCAGAAACATACAATCACACGATATGAAGGCTATCATACGTTCAATATTCGCCGATTTAATTCGCCGGCCAAGTTTCCTGGAATCACGCCGGCCACGCGTCGCTGCTATGCTTGCCCTGCGCAAGATTGTCCTCCACTGCGAGGACTCAAAATCTCTCAATTTGGAAACGTCTACCCTGGGCCAATGGTGTCTCCAATCTCTCAACAGTTCAATACGGGAGTTACGTATCGCTGCAGGCAGGGTCTTGGTCACGTTTATGCCGCCAAAAGCAACAGCGTATATAGACGAGAGTCTACTCTCTCGAAATCGGAAAAATACAATCACTCTACTGAGATCGGTATCGGCCACCGAACAAACACATCTGGTTGAGTCTCGAATCATGGTTTGGAGCCAATTAGGTAGAGTCATGCCGGACAATGAACTCAACCTCGTGTTGATTAAGCTCCTCGAATATCTCGGCAGCAGCAACAACTTTGAAGCGGCTGTTGCGTTCAACGAGCTTCTGAATCTAGCAGAATCCCGGAGCACCACCCCGCGAAGATTACTCGAGCCGTACTGGAAAAGCCTGGCGTATATGGCGACAAAGGACATGGTTCACCGACCTCAAAGGAGCAGGGCAATAGCAGAGTTGCTGCAAATTTCGGTAAATGAACTACTCTTGCTCATCCAAACACATGCCCTCCCGTGGCTGGTTCTGGATAAGCGAACAGAGGTGATTCAAAAGTTTGCTGAGGCGCGACAAGAGACTACGGGTTGGCAGCCGCTTATGGATAATGCAAACCTGGCTGCAATCCTGTCATTGCTTATGATTCAGGAAACGGATAACATTGAAATCTTTGTCAGGTCTCGCCTAGACGACGCGGGACTCCACCTGCATGATCGACCGATTGCTGAGCTGCTTCAAATCGAGCCGGTCCTGATTGCAATCGAGCTCTTGAAAGCCGCTGGAGAAGCAGACGGCGCAAGAAAACAAACCGTATGAAGCACCCCCACCAGCTCGGGTAGAAATCTACTAACCTTATAGATAACGGATGCTCTCCGTTGGATGGCTATGAGTATTCTGAGTGCAAACAAAGAAACACGTCTCAGGAAAGGAAACATTATCGGCAGATTTCTACAGTCGCATATTCTCGGTTTAATGGCTCGCCTGACTGATGTAATAAACGACCCTGCAATGGTACACCCGGGCGAAATAGAGCAACGGAACTGTATTCGCGCGCTTGACGAAATGATCAGCTTGTGCCAGACACATGCACGCGTTGCCCGGCCGCAAATATCTGCCTGTCTTCTTGCGGCACTAGCTCAAGACGCACTCAGAGATATATCTCTGTCCTGCTGGGCCTCGATGTTGATGAATTTCGTGGAAGAAGATATTGAAGCGCTCTTGGAGACTACCTTTTATATTGTGAAGCATTATTGGCCGTCCTTCAGTACCTTTTCTGCCGAAACTGCCAGCAACATTGTTTCTTTTTTGCTGGACCAGTACCAACCCGTCGTAGAAAGAAACATCAACAGTCTGCCCTCATTCGAAGGGATTCCTGCGTTGGCTGCATTGGAAGATAAACTGAAACAGCTACGCCCTCAACTTCTTCCCGAGGAAATGCTGTCTATTTTTGCAACTAGACTTCGTCATGAGAACTCGGGTGTCGTGCAGCAGGCACTGAACGAGCTTGTGCCCTATCTGCGAGCTAATCAAAGCGCGTTGTACACGTCTAATGTCTCCCAGACAGAAAGCGTAATCACTACCCTGATGAGGGCTTTGTTGGACTGTGCCTGCCGGTACAACAATATCCATGGAAGCATCAGCCGCCTCTGCGTCGAATGTATGGGGCTGATTGGCTGCCTGGATTCCAACCAAGCCGAAACTGTGCGTGAACAGCGATCGATTGTGGTCCTGGACAATTTTGAGAGCCATCAAGAGACTATCGACTTTGCGCTGTTTCTTCTGGAAGAGATTTTGGTTCCCTCATTTCTGTCTGCAACAGATACACGCCTCCAGGGCTTTCTTTGCTTTGCCATGCAAGAGCTCTTAGACAGGTTTGACATCAAAGCTGCTATTGCAATGCAGAGCACAGGAGGCGTTGCTGGTAACGACATCTACCGGAAGTGGATTGTGCTGCCAGAAAATGTTCGCGAGGTCGTGACCCCATTTTTGACGTCCAAGTACATGGTGGCGCCCATGTTGTCTGTCAAGGTAGAGTACCCAATATTTAGCCCAGGGAAGCCCTACGGAAATTGGCTCAGGTCATTCGTCATTGAACTGCTGCGGAACGGGCAACATCCTCATGCGGATATGCTCTTTGAGCCATTGTCACGTGTAATTCGAGTCAAGGATTTGTCAACTGCGGAGTTTCTGTTGCCATATCTTGTTATCCATGTCCTCCTTGGATCGAAAAGTACAAAACAAGACAAAGACCAGATTTTACGTGAGCTTACGAGCATCCTGGAGCATAGTCCACCAGAAGAAGCGTCGTATGCTGAGAAAGAAGAGTTCAAGCGTTATTGCCATGTAAGTGAAGACGATTGCGATCGCAACCAACCATACTAATGAGAACTCTAGGCTGTATTTCGCGTCCTCGATTATGCTATGCGTTGGGTGCATGCCAAGAAAACCTCTGGCAGGTTATCAAGTGAGAAGAAGGAGCAGGTAGCCAATATTCAAGCGATTCTGGACAGCACATCAGCGGAGCTCATCTCGCAGCGCGCAACAGACTGCAACGAGTATGCACGCGCGTTATTCCATCTGGAACAACATGTCCAGAAAATGGAGCAGCAGAAACGAGAACCTGGTGATAGGGATAGAATGCTGGAGCGGCTGCAGGATATCTACGCCAATATAGATGAACCAGACGGCCTGGAGGGTATTTCAACGCATCTTCATGCACTTGACATAAATCAACAAATCCTAGGCCACAAGAAAGCAGGCCGATGGACTGCAGCGCAAACCTGGTATGAGATACAGCTTGCGGAGAAGCCTGAAAATGTCGATGTACAAATCGAGCTGCTCAGCTGTTTGAAGCAAGCTGGCCAATATGGTAAGATGTATTGGCACGTGAAATCTTCTGGTATTGAACTGACAGTGTGCAGATGTTCTTCTTAATCACATCGAGTCGATGTTTACTGATTCTTCCAGCGACACAAAGATTATGCCATTTGCGGTTGAGGCGGCTTGGGTTACGGGTCGTTGGGAGAGCCTTGGGAAGTTTATTGAACGCTTCCAAGGCGACCTAACTCAAGATTTCAACATGTCTCTGGCTTCAATCTTCTCCTCCCTCTACAAAAACACTGATCGGGGTAGCCTTGCCCGAACCGTTCAAGGAATGCGAGAGAAGATTGCCGCAGCAATGACGACCTCTGCTACGGTGTCTCTCCAGGTCGCTCACGACTCGTTGCTAAAGTGCCATGTCCTTGCCGACTTGGAAGTCATCATCAACTTCCAATCGAAAAAGGAAGAGGCCCGTAAACAGGCTTTGGGATTGCTAGATAGCCGGCTAGATCTCATCGGAGCGTACTTCAACGACAAACAATACGTTCTCGGTATCAGGAGGGCGGCCATGGAGCTTATGCGACCTGCATTCTCCGACTTGGATATTTCCTCTCTTTGGCTCACTAGCGCACGACTGGCGAGAAAGACAGATGCAATTCATCAGTCATTCAACGCTGTTCTCCATGCCTCGCAGCTAGGAGATGACTCTTCAACGATTGAAAACGCTAAGCTTCTCTGGAAGGATTCTCGCCGACGTCAAGCTATTCAAATGCTCCAAGGCGCAATTGAACGCAACAGATTCATGACTCAGACTGGTGCTTCTATTACCGCTAGCTCTAGTAAACTTAGCCCGCACCAGAAACTCCTTACCGCACGCGCGCAGCTTTTGCTGGCAAAGTGGCTTGATACCTCTGGACAAACACACGCAGTAGCATTACGCGAAAAGTATCAACAGCCCCCGAAAACACATTCCATGTGGGAAAAGGGTCACTACTACCTCGGCCGCCACTACAAGAAGATTATGGAGTCTGAACAGCCCTTGAAGGTTGATGATCAGAGTGACAACTATGTCACCGGTGAGATAGCAAGGCTAGTCATTGAGAATTATCTCCGGTCTCTCAACTTTGGAACAAAGTACCTATACCAGACTCTGCCAAGAATCTTGACGTTATGGCTAGACCTAGGCGCACAAGTTGACAGGGCACCAGAGGGCAAAGTGTCCCTTTCGCGCGAGCTGCATAAGCGACGCGTCGAGCAGCTTAATCTGCTGCATGCCTTTCTCGACAAATATATCAAGCGACTCCCTGCATACATTTTTTATTCTGCCCTGCCGCAGATTGTCGCACGCATTGCGCATCAGAATGCTAATGTTTTTGAGCGGCTCACACACATTATTGTCAAAGTCGTTCAAAGCTACCCGCAGCAAGCTCTATGGAGTATTATTGGCGTCATGACTACAAAACAAGTTTCTGAGCGCAAAACGCGAGGAAACCAGATTCTACAGACTCTGCGTAGCACATCTCGAAGGGTGGAGGGCTCATCGTACGACCTTAAGCAGCTGCTGCGCTATGCGGAGAAGCTCGCGGAGCAGCTACTGTTGGCTTGCGCCAATGGCGACTTCCCCGGTAACAAGACAGTGCATGCGAGCCTCACGCGAGACTTGCGGTTTAACCACAAATGCACCCCTTGCCCGCTAGTTGTCCCTGTCGAGGGTACCCTTACTGCTGCACAGCCAACTGCCTCAGAGTACTTCAAGAGTCACAGACCATTCTCGCGCGATGTTGTCACCATAGACTGCTTCCTGGATGATGTCTTGGTGCTGAGTTCGCTTGCCAAACCGCGCCGACTCACAGCGCGTGGTAGTGATGGCAAGGTTTACATGTTGCTGATCAAGCCAAAGGATGACCTGAGAACAGATCAGCGACTGATGGAATTCAACAGCATGATCAACCGATCGCTGAAGCGAGATGCAGAATCCAGTCGAAGGCAATTGTACATCCGAACCTATGCTGTGGTGCCGCTCAACGAGGAATGTGGCATTATTGAATGGGTGCCTGGCATCAAAACCATGCGTGACACTCTGCTCACGCTGTACTCTTCGCAAAAAATCCACCCAGACTATATGGCCCTTAAGCAGCTGATGGATGAAGCCTCGACATCAGAAAGCAATATCCGCATTTTCACCGATGACGTGCTAGGTCGCTTCCCACCAATCCTACCGCTTTGGTTCATTCAGCAGTTCCCCAACCCCTCGGCATGGTTTGCAGCACGACTCCGATACACACGGTCCTGCGCAGTCATGTCCATGGTTGGTACCATCCTTGGTCTTGGTGATCGCCACGGTGAAAACGTGAATCTGGAGGAAGGCAACGGAGGAATATTCCACGTCGATTTCAACTGTCTATTCGACAAGGGTTTGACCTTTGCGAAGCCGGAGAAGGTTCCGTTTCGACTGACACACAATATGGTGGCAGCTATGGGCATTTACGGCTACGAAGGTCCGTTTCGAAAGTCGTCGGAGCTCACACTCAGTATTCTGCGGCAACAAGAGGAGACGCTCATGACTATTTTGGAGGCGTTTATATACGATCCGACGCTGGACCTACAGAAGGAGAAGAGGTCGAGGAAAAGCGACGTGGCGGTCAAGCTACAGCCGCAAAGCGTCGTTGACAGTATCAAGAGAAAGGTCAAGGGCCTGCTTCCGAATGAGAGTATCCCGCTGTCGATTGAGGGACAAGTGGAGGAGCTCATTAAACAAGCCGTTGATCCACGAAATTTGACAGCCATGTATATCGGATGGTGTCCATTTTTGTGAGTGTATGATATGCATGCAAATTATTGTATCGTAGGGTTCAGCTCCTACTAGCCTACATGCCAAGAGGCGTAAGATTTTTTTTTGGGAGGAAGGGTCATCTAGGCGGCGTTTAAAAAAATAATGAAAGGTTTCTGTTATTCACATACTAGGTTCACTTTTAGTGTTTGACTCAAGCGACTTATGCTCTTGCTTGAGCTCTTGAAATAGTTCATAAAATCGGCAGGTATATATATACGCTCAGCATAGTTCCTTTCTATGCACGTGTGAGTCTGCAATACACGGGGTTTTTATTCATCACGGTTAGTAAAAAGTCCTCCTTCCAGGGACCACCATCTACAGTCTCAATGGACGAGAACTCCTGCGCGATGCGAACCATGACGTACATGGACTCGGTCAGTGCGTACTGTTGACCAAGACAGATGCGAGGGCCACCGTTGAACGGTAGGTATTCCTGTGTTTTAATCATCAGCATGCGCTTCTGAAGAAGAAGAACAAGAAGAAGAATTTTTCATGCAGGGGCTGTTATCCGCATACCCATCCATGCCGTGCTGTTTCCCAGCGCTCAGGCCGAAACTCTAAAGCATCAGGGCCGTAAAAGTCCTCTCGGCGGTGCATCGACCGTGTGTTATAAAGAACACGGGTGCCCTTGGGAATGAATATGGGTGATATGCCGTTTGGACCACCGCCAGTAGGAAGAATAGTGTCCCGAACAGCTTTCCTTGCGTTGATGGCAACCGGAGGATAGAGACGCAGAGCTTAGTACCGTCACCGGTTGCGTTAGTTTGGTGTCCTTCTGACACAGACGTTGATTGAAGGTTAAATGGGGCGGGCCTCTGACTTACTCTCATTTATGATGTACTTGGAAAACTTCAAGTTGCGGAGCTGTGCATAACTAGGCGGGCAGCCGTTAAAATCCTGGACTTCATTGCGCAGCTTGCGCCAGAGCTCGGGCCTGCGGGCAAGCTCGTGAAACACGTTGCTGATGAGGGCGGCCGTCGTGTCGCGGCCGGCGAGGAGGATGCTGAGGAGCTCGTCGCAGATCCGCTCTCTATCATCAAAGGCTCTGACGAGCTCCTTAAGAAAGTAATACCGCTCCGTCTCCTCATTGGAACCGCCCTCCATGGCTCCCGGTTCGGTCTTTTCGCCAAGTCTCATGGCCTGGTCGACAAAGATGTTGACATAGTCGCGGCAGGTCTTGTGCGCACGCAGTTCTTCGGCCGTTTCGCGCGGTAGGAACTGATTCAGCGGCCCTCTCTGTATCCGCTTCGACAGACTGCGTAGCGAAAAAGTAAAGGCTTCGCGAAACTCCTCGTCAGCAGCCGTGGCATCCGTGAGGGTGTTTGTCGAGTGACCAAAGAGAAACTCAGTCGCCGAGTCCATGGTGAAGCGCAGAAACAGCGGCTGCAGTTCCACCGCAGAAGAATCATGAGGTAGCACATGAAAGAGCTCTTGTATGTGCCGCTCAAACATGTCCAAATCGGCAAGCTGGTCTCTGACAAAATTGGGACGCAGTAGCGCACGCGAGTGTGCCCACTCCTCACCGTCCGAGACAAAGATGCCATTGCCTAACAAGGAGCCCAGAATGTCCTTGCGACCGCCAATCATGTAGTCCTTGAAGTTGGTGGCGAGAATGGCCTTGATATTTTCCGGCTCCATCGTCACGATCGCTTGCCGGCCAAGGACCCAAGTGTAGAATGTGTTGGCACCAGCTAGCCTGAAATGCCCGGCCTGTGTGTCCAAGAGCCTGCCGTTGCGGAGCCCCGTGATACTATCAAAGATGAAATCGAGGCCAAAGATGGGATCCTTGTGCGGGTACTTGGGCGGGCGCTCACATTGGCTTGCCTTGTACGCCCTGCTTAGCGCGAGAGATGAGATGACACGCTTGATGATGAAATAACACAAGATGGAGAAGACAGAGAGGAGAAAGAGGCGGTGCGTGGGGTGGTCGCCCACGAGAGCCGTTACGCGCTCAAGGGGTCCCAAAACCATGGCAAGCAAATCTAGACGACTTGAGACAGGCTGTGCTTTGAAGGGGATTGTATTTGAAGCATGTATGTCAGGGTGAGGGGTAGAAGGTGCAGGTGCAGCGGCATATATGTAAAATGGGGGTAATATTATGCCGAGTGTGGTGGCGCGAAGACGGATGCCGATATGCAGAGGGCATTCATTGCCTGGATCGATTTGGACTGGCAATGGACGAGACAAGAGGCGAGGACAAGGCAGCAAAAGACGCCGCGACAAATGCAGCAAAAATTATACAAGGCGAATGCAACGAAGAAATGGAAGCAGAAAATGAACAAGACAGACAGGGATGCCAACTTTTCCAAAACAGGTGGACCATCGGCCATTGGCGCCAAGTTCAAGGCAGCTACCTAATAATGATCGCGGCTGGGGCAGAGAACATTGCACTGCTACTACCCGCCGTCTGTGGCCGGACAATAAAATGGAAATAGTTTCATGTCAGGGTCTCAAATACTTCGCAACCTAGTCCTGTTTAATTGCCTTGGAATAGCTTGTAGGATACAATTAAACCCAAGCGGCTGAGCAGTCCGCAATCACCCCTAAATGGAAGCGCGAGCGATATAGGTGGCCGTTCAGCCAAGGGCCAAGGCAGGGAAACTCTTAGAGCAGCACTTTAAAAACACAAGGTACATTTCCTAAATTTTATTCAAAAATAGACGAAATCTCTTCTGACGAAACCCACAGAGACAGACGTGACGGAAAACACACCCTACTCCTGACGCTACTCAAGAACTCGGCCAGCGAGTAACACGCCCTGGCCGGTATAGCACGCCATCATCGGCCTGCAACGTGCCATAATACCTCTGTTACAGAAATACGAAACCATGTTGCCCCAATTGATATCAATTGAGCGTTATTTGGCGCTCACAACACGCTGTCGGTGCCTCCTCGCCCAAATTTTGACTTGATTCTCCATTTGCCAAAGACACACCAAGCAGCTAGTGACAGGCATGGAGTTTTTTTTTTTTTTTGGAGAGGAATGCAACTAGGAGGGGTATTGCGAATCTTAGACATGAAGCTACGGATTGGGGTTGTGAAGAGGCAGCGTTGGCCACAAACGCAGAAAATACAGTACTAGCTTTGCTGCCTATGATCAGTGACCAGAAGCCCTGCCGCATTATGCTACTCTACTCCTATTTCCCCAACCAAGATCACGGAGCAAGGGATACTTGGCATTCGTATTCGACTCACCTTGCACGAGGCCCCCTCGACCCAGTACGGGAGATTTAGATAAATGAAAGCTCACAAATATCTTGTTTTCGATAGAGAACCTGAGGAGGTGGCATTATGGTTGGATAACTTCTCAACGGGGTTGGCCATGTATGATCTATTCTCACCGGGGAAAACAGCTGCTGTTCTATCTGGGCTTGGTTGGGGACTTTTCGATGCTGGTTTATTTAACTAGTATCAGACTAGTTATACTCAAATTCGTCAGATCCACCTTCTCCATTTCCAATGCCTATCGCTGATACCACGTTCTGAAAATGCGACCTGTCAGAAACAACCCTGGGTGCAGCCCATTGTAACTTTATTATAAAGAACCTTCTGGCCAGTCGTAGTTCGGCCAAGGAAAGTCTACATCGTATGTAACACACATCTGGAGCGACCCAGGAGGAAACGACTTTGTAGTACCATCCGGCATGTCCACATCTTCAGCCTCCTCTTTCCAGCACCATTGGCCAGGCACAAGTCCAGCGGCTACGGCAGCCTCTCTGCGCAACCGGACCACGACATCGGGCCTGGGACTCTTTTCGTCCAATAAAGCTGGATCTGTGCTTTCCTCATATTCTCCAATCTCAGCTATGCACTCTGCCTCGGCAAATAGTACGCCGGTGGAAACATCGCCATTCTCTAGTTCCTCGGCGCCATGCATCTGTGGCTGCGTGAAGCCGGGAACCAAGGGAAACTTTACGCCGCACTCCTCCTGAAGAAGCTCATCAACTCCTTGGATAGCAATGCTGGCATTGATGTGTGTAATCGCGAGGGCTTCAATGCGGACTAGGATTTCGACAAGAACCTCGGTTGATGTGGCCAGTCCGTTTGCGACCATGTCAGCACCCGCAAAATCCTCCACATACCACACTGCATGACCCCGCGACTCCTCGGCACGCTCATCAATGATCACAAATGCACCTTCTCGTCCCGCTGTCGTTTCGGCCCTGCGGATATCTGCGTGTGAGATATTGGTGTAGGCAGCCGGACAACGTTTGATGACCAGCTCAATGGCGGGGTTGAAGCGCAGGGCGGCCGCTCTCTCGAATCGATTTTTGAGCGCTTTGAGATCTGCATCTGGCAAAGCAGACACTATGTACGCATTGAGACAGTCGGGTTCCTCCGAGGGGGGCACGACGAAAACCATTGTTCGATGGGAGCGGGTTCGAGCTGTGAGTTTTTCCCCCTTCCGTCTTCCAGCTTCCTTTTTATCCTCAAGGAAAGAAAACGCGTTGGCAAACTTTTAAAATGCGCATCACTCAAACTAGATGAAGCAAAAGAAAGCGCCCGCACATTTCGGCACAGCCCGTCCGTGGCTGGCTCTAGCAACGGCACAGCGGGGGCATGTTGACAGCATTGCTAAAAATAACATGGCGCCACAGCCCTACCTTTTGGCCTCAAGCTTGCGTATGCTGGCTTTTATGGTGGATGTATAGTTTACTCGTCTTGTTTCTTGCTCTATCCGGGAACCATTCAACGCTTTGGACGAGAGTCATCGCAGTGTCGCATGTACAAGATACATCACACCGATAGGTGGCGCTGCTCAATACGTGAGAGCAAGTTGAAGGACAAAATTTAGCCAACTATGGTTCGGCTGGTGTTCAAATCAAACAGGTGGTGTGTTCCGCTCCCCTGTCAGAAAAAAGTAGCCGATCTGCTCACTGCCAGCGCCGCTGTAACATGGGGTCCAAAAGTTCAGCCCACGTGTAGATCACACAGCTTCCATGGACGAATTTGACATGCTTGTCAGCTGCGGCTTATTGTTTTTTTTTTACGCAAGAAGGGGGTATATGATTATGCACAGCTGGTGTAGGGTGTCTTTGACAAGAGCCGCACGTAGTTGCATGACGCAGCTGAGCCCAGAAAGAATGCATAGCGGCCTGAGTTCTATATATCACATAATCCTGGATATATTTGATCTGATTTAAACAAGTTGCATGTGTATATACATGGGATATTTTGTTTGCACCACTTTCTCATCGATTCAATAATGAAATATGACTTTGGTACTAAAACTCCCCTAGCACACGTTTAACAGCGAGACACTAGACCGAGACACACATCTCGGCCGTTTATCAATTGCTTCGTGTA
This sequence comes from Zarea fungicola, assembly GCA_900169235.1. Classification (NCBI taxonomy): domain Eukaryota; kingdom Fungi; phylum Ascomycota; class Sordariomycetes; order Hypocreales; family Cordycipitaceae; genus Zarea; species Zarea fungicola. Next base: position 319,782 of record FWCC01000094.1, read on the forward strand.
GGAGATGGATTAAGACAAAGTGATAGAAATACCAGGATTACTTTATAATTTCTCATTGGCTACGGGTAGATCTTTAGATATGCCGGCGCCTGCCATCATTAATTCATCCTTGTTGCTAGCGTGTCCAGCCACACACTAACAAACTTAGCTCTTTATAAAGGTGGCAACGTACAGGCTTGGCTTTTGTGCAATGTAGATCTACCTACAAAATATCGGACGACAGTGGGCTAATTCCCCCAGGCAAGCGCTGGGAAGGGAATATATCACTCTTATGCAGTCGCCGTCAGCAGCTAGCTGGCCACACATTGACATTTTGGCAACCCTAAACCAGGTCCATTTAAATGGCGTTCAGCTGCGCATGCGTGCCCCGGCAAAGTGCCCTAGCAATTACGGGGAGAAGTTGTTAGCGATTCGAGAAACTGTGCTACCAATAGGACTCTGCATTTTCAAAAGGCATAGAGAGTCAGAAGCGCCCAAACAGTGATACTGGGGACGAAGAAAAAAGAATAACGCTCAAGAGTATGATATCTGTCGGTTCGATCTGTTAGAATGAGAGTATGAGAATTAGGTCCACACCATTTTCACGGCCTCTCCTTGGGACTGAAAGGTGTTAATGTATTGGATGCAAGAGATACCTCGCAATAATTTGGAGATGCCCGAAATTTCGGCACTATACGGAGAAGTGAAATAACTATTGTTTATCTAGCATCGTAGTCTGTTGAAATGCGTCCTAGTTAATCGATGGCAAGCATACAAGTAGTGATAGCTCCACCAACCGATCAACAAATACATTGCCTATGACCAATGCTAACTCTATCATTGTGCCCATGTAGCGCAAGGTGCCAATGACATGGCCGTTTTGCACTCTGGACAATACGTAAGAGATACCAGAAATGGTACAGGGCTGCCGCTACGGCATTCTCCGTCGATCAAAAACGCACTTGTAGAGCTGTTGTATGATCCATCTGTAAGGTGATCTGGAAATTACAAAGCTTCAAGCCACAACTTGGCGAAGTATGCAGAGAAGTTCTTCGAAGAGCTGGGCTCTACAAAATTTTCGACATGACTCTTCATTTTCAGTACTTTATTGGCATTCACATTGCGACGTGGCATAGCACAACTGCTGTGGAAACTGGCAGAAGAATGGACGGCTTCAATGGCATATCTGATTTGCAGTACGAAGCGCCGACAGGGCTGTGTAGCACCCTGTATTTATGCAGTGATGAGGTAGGTGATTTAGGCGATGGCAGTCATTGATTGGTCTTTTGAGGCCTCTGTGGCAAAGCCGCTACCTCGCACCCTGGGTTCCTCAATGACTGCCACCCTAAGCCGCCACAGCCAAATGCTGACCTTTTGCAAAAATCGATTCCTAAATTACGTGCTGAAATTAAACTTTTGAGCTTTGTAATCTCGGCGCAGAACTGCCGCGTTGCCTGCCCACGGCTACACAGCCTTCTCGCTTGGGTTGGAGCCCGTGACTATTGGCAGAAGACTGACGCTACAGTCACTTGGAAGAGCTTGATTTTAATATCTGGTATTTTCTTTGTCTTTAATATCCTTCGTACGTATCAGTTCGTTTATAAGAATCCGTCCGGCGTACTTGATCTACTTGGAGAGTAGATGCTTGGCAAATGTGATGTTAGTGAAGAGACGTCATACGAGATGGCGTGATGGCGTGATATGGTTTTGGCCGTGGATAAGGCTGCCATTACACTAAAACAACATGAACCGGTGGGTTGCCGTCGCGCTGTCAATTTTGGCATGGCCGAGGAGTCAGTTTCAGGATCCCATTGGTAGAGTTTGGTAGAGGATGCGTTTCTCGAGGTGGCAGAGGCCTGATCGCGTGAGCAGCCACGACAAAAAGTTCCCAAAAGGACCAGTCGTTCACTTTTTGGAAGTCCCTAGTGGATTGTAATCCATTTGGCATGAATTAGCTGACGTCTCAAGGTATAGGCTAACTAGTATTGCCCAGTTTTGGAGATGCTGCCGGCGGTGTGGTTGCATCAAGAATGCCTAGCTCTTCATCCCGCCGAATGCTCCACAGCAAATATTGGGGTCAAGCAGACAGCATTCGATTCTAGGTTATTTTCTTTTAAAAATACGAATGGTAAGCCTGGTAGCAATAGTTACCGGCAGGTTGACAGGCGGCTAGGCCACAGGCCTTGTGCTGTTGCGAGCCGAGGTTCACGAGAATCTTCCGAGCATGCTCTGCTTGTTTGACAAGCTCCCGAACATTTTCGTAATGGTTACATAAAGTTTTCATCCTACACCTGCCTTCCATGGGCAATTATTCAAACACTGAAATCATTGTCTCGCTAGCTCATCTAGTCTGGGCGTAGAGTAGTGGAATTGTCTTGTTCAGAATTCCTTATCAACTACAAAAGTATCTGCAGGCTCGACCGAGGCAGCAGAAGACCAGAACTTTTGTTTTAATGGGGGCCAAAAACCGGCAACAATTACTACTAGTATTGCCTTCCTCATAGGACTTTCGTCAAACGCCGTGGGCTTGGCATAGGAGTGATGGGTCGCTATTAAGGCCGCAATTATTGGTGGGCTTTTCTCCAGTGGAGCAAACTGTCACAGAGTTGGAAGGCTCTTTTGTGCGCCAATTTGTTAGTTCAGTTTGAACCCTTGCTAGCTGACTCAGTGCTAATAAGTTGCGCATGCATGATGCATGGGCAATGGGCTCATCTCGGCTCCTAGGGGGCAATGGAACTTGTGCTCGCCGTCTCTTGCCTCTGTCCAGAGCGAGCCTTGAATGTCCAAATATTAGCCTCAGCTGACCCAATAATCAGCCATTCCCATTCCCACCCACCCTAGTGCCTGGGTTGGCGCTCCTGAGCCGCGGTGCCAAGCCTGGCTGATTGTGGCTGATTTCTTCACTGACGCCTCTCGGTAAACTGGTGTTCATTTCCAGTCACCTATGTCGGTTATCGATCTAGGCCAGTGCCGCCACGGAGTGCCTCACCTTGGCAGGATCTCTGGGCACGACACAATGCCCGTGTTATTTGCACTGGTATGCCCAGAACGCCCAAGGTAACCACCTGAAAGCGCAGAGCAACACCAGAGCAGCACCGGCTCAGTCTGTCTCGCCTCTTGCCCCGGTTGAGCCTTGTGCCATGCGGTCGAGCCCTTGGTGGACTCCGGGCCAGAAGCCAGATAAGGCGACCTATCCATTAACACACAGCAAGCCACCATATCTGGCTAGGCTTTTCAATCTCGTAACCTTTTGAGGGGGGACCCGCCAAGTCCTTCTGAAAGATGAACAACTCGTTAGCGTGCCATGGTTGGCAAATCAGCCCCGGTTGCACTCGTGGCCCACTACAGGGATCCTCAGTGTTTTACTTTGCCGTTGCTGAGGAACTTTTGGGCGGGAGAGACTGTTTACAGTGCTCCATGGGGCAGGGATCTTTTGCAGCAGTGAAATCTTATTTTGGAGGGTAACTACGCTTAAACTAGTGGCGTAAGTTAAAAAGTTTGTTCCACCGGCACATCACTGACGCCGCTGGCCCCCCTGGTCATTGTGCCATTCAGCCTTTTTTGGGTACTTTTTGCAATTTGGTCATCGCCCGCTAGGAGGTATTGCAAACTCTCGCAGAAGGTGGATGGATGGTGCTCGCACCAACCCCGTTATAGAAGGTAATGATCGCAGTCCTTCTGTTGCTGTCGGGCTGGGGAAGTAGACTAGCCCAAACTAAAATCATGGGAGGGGGTCCATGTGTAGGATTATAAGACAAGCCGGGAGGGAGTCTTCTCTCTTGGAACGAAGACTCAGTCCCTTCTTTTTACATTTGTTTTTCGCTTGTCCACCAGCAGCCACAGATACAATGTTGGACAGCAACTCTGACAAGGCCGTCAGGACGACCACTGCGGGAGTTCTGGACGAAAAGCATGAGGTAAGATTGGCGAATGGAACAGCAATGATGGCCCTATTTCTTTGTTGAATGTATTTAATGCGGTCTACTAGGTGGAAGACTATCAGCTTGCCCAGACCGAGACGCAGGCTCAGGAGACCATGAAGGATCTCAACGTCACAGATGACGATCTTCTTGAGGCCAAGGAGCTGGCTGCTTCTTACTCCTTGGAAGATGTGAAACGTGTACGTCGGTCTACATTTCCTCTCAATACAGCGAGCCTACTAATGCTTGGTTCTAGTTGATGACCCATGTCTATGCTGTGCACAAGCGTGACCCCAACTTCCCCTTCACCGTTATCCATAAAATTGAAGAGTTCCTTAGTGAGTCAACGCAAATAACCTCAATCTACCAATTGGAGAACTAATTCCCTTCATAGCGGACGAAGATATTTTCAACAACCCTGAGAAGCACGAGCGCATTATTGCTGAGATGAAGATTGAGGCTGCTCTTCTCACAAACAACTCCCCTTATGCTGAAGTACGAGCTGTTGTGGATAACAAGGATGACCCCAACATGCCCGCCTCCACGATCCGATCATGGACAGTTGGCATTCTCTTCTGCGCCATTGTCGCCTTCATCAATGGTTTCTTTGAACCTCGCTATCCCGCCCTCTTTGTTGCTGGCCAGGTTCCCCAGCTGCTGTCCTACCCTGTCGGTGTTTTTCTCGCAAAAGTCATGCCTGATGCTGGCTTCACGCTCTTTGGCGTGCGCCACAGCCTGAATCCCGGCCCATTCAACAAGAAGGAGCATATGCTCATCACCATTATGTGCAGTGCCTATAACTCGTCGCCCTACACCAACTGGATTGTCTGGATTCAGTACCTGCCGCAGTATTTTGATCAGCACTGGGCGCTCAACTTTGGATACCAGCTCTGCATTGCTCTGTCTACTGGTTTCATTGGCTATGGGTTTGCTGGTATTACCCGTCGTTTTATTGTGTATCCTACTCACTGTATTTGGCCCTCGTCTCTGGTCACGATTGCTTTAAACACTGCGTTTCACACGGGCGAGGAAAACCATCCCGTTGAGGGACCCGGTAAAAGAATGTGGTCCTTTTCCCGAATTCGATTCTTCATGTATGCGTTTGGCGCCATGTTTGTCTACTATTGGTTTCCCAACACCATTTTCGGAGCTCTTGGCACCTTTTCATGGCTGGCATGGATCAACCCCAACAGCGAGACACTTGTTTCCGTGACGAGTTTCACCAAGGGTCTAGGTTTGAACCCCATCCCTACTTTTGACTGGAACTATGTCGTCTCCCTCATTGATCCTCTTTACATGCCTGCATTCACGACATTCAACTTTGTTGGTGGTGCCTTCTGCACCATGTTTGTCGTCATCGGCATCTACTGGACCAACGCCTATAACTCTGCCCACATCCCCATCAACTCAAACTTGCCATGGGATCGCTTTGGCAAGAGATATAACGTCACCCGTGTCCTTGATGACCGTGGATTCCTTGATATCAACAAGTACAACGACTACTCGAAGCCATATCTCTCTGCCGGTAATATCACCGCCTATACGTTCTTTTTTGCCGTTTACACAGCCGCCATCACGCATGCCATCCTGTCACATCGCCATGAAATTTATCTGGGCTTCCGTGGTGCCTTCAAGAACATTTTCAAATCCAACAAGACTGCTATTGAGGAAGCTGAACAGTCTGATATCCACATGCGCCACATGCGAAAGTACAAAGAGGTTCCCGAATGGTGGTATCTGATCATTCTTGTCCTCGCCACTGCCCTCGGCATGTTTTCTGTTGCATATTGGCCCACCGGAACCAGCCCCGCTGTTGTCATTTACGGCATGCTCATGTGTGCCGTATTTGTTATCCCGATTGGAATCATCTATGCCATGACTGGTACACAAGTCACGCTCAACGTTTTGGCCGAGTTCATTGGTGGATGTTTCACCAACGGTAATGCTGTCGGCATGTGTTTCTTCAAGACGTACGGCTACCTTACCTGTGCTCAGGCTCTTAACCTGGCCCAGGACCTGAAGCTTGGACACTACGTCAAGATCCCTCCCCGCATTATGTTCTGGGCTCAAATGGTCCCGACATTTGTATCGACTTTCGTTTTCGTCGGTCTTCTGCAATACCAGATTCACATTGACAAGATTTGCACTGCCGATGCGCCCTTCAAGTTCCTCTGCCCTCACGAGAACACCTTCTTCACTGCGGCCGTTACCTGGGGTACTGTTGGCCCTGCACGCCAGTTTGGTGCCGGTAGTCCGTATGCCACGACCCTGATCGGCTTCCCGCTGGGTATTGCCATTGTACTCATTTTCTGGGGACTCGGAAAGTGGTTCCCCAGAAGCTCTTTCCTCCGCAACACCCATCCCGTCCTTCTGATCAGCGGTGGTCTCTACTGGGCCCCATACAGTATGTCCTTCATCTGGCCTGCGGCCCCGGTTGCCTGGTTCTCTTGGATGTACATTCGCAAGCGCCACCTTGCTTTCTGGTCCAAGTACAACTATGTCCTATCGGCCGCTTTCAGTGCTGGTATGGCTATTTCTGGAATTATCCAGTTCTTCGGCCTGGGTATTGTCGATGTCAGTATTGACTGGTGGGGCAACAATGTCCTTGGCCAAGGCTGTGAACATGCCGGCTGCCCTCGTCTTAAACTGGCAAAGGGTGAGGCTTTTGCCCCCAAGCCCGGTGCTTAGGCAAAGTGAATTGAATCACAAGCGGACTGGAAAGGAAAAGACCTGCTTATTTAGTATATAGGATTTAATAGTCAATATGAGTTCATGAAATATTTATTTCCACGTCTACTCGTATATTTGTCATCACCATCCATCAACAAAATTAATGCTGTGATTCAAGTTCAACTGTTTGTAATTTTTGAATCAATCGTTAGAATGACGACCAATAGAAATATTTAAGCATAATTCGTATATAGATACCAGCAGTTGTTTACCTTCGGGTCGAATTCTCACAACGAACATCACGAGTTGGTCTGATTGGCCCAATGTAATGAATTGCATTGGTTTATTTAGGAATTTGAGAGTACACGCAGGTTGATAATTACATGAATGGATCGAGTGCTGCTTTGATCCTGGAGATAAAATCTTGCGTTTCTTTCCCAACAGCCCCATCCGGCAGCAGTATGTCGTTGATAGCATGCGCCACACCGTCACTGCCTCCAATGTCTTGCTCCACAACAGCTACAGAGTTAACTGACATGGTGATGAGAGACATGTATCTCGTGAGAGAAATCGCTAACTTTGGCGATTTATCTCCAACCTTGAGAATGGCAGCCAGTTGCTGCGTCTGCTTTCCCTTGATGATCCTATCCTTGTCCGCTGACGTCCGACGGTCCCTGCCATTGTTCTTGGGCCAAATAAAGTTACTGAAAAAAGTGTAATCGGGGCAGAAGTGTAGCTCCAAGATTGCTTTGAGATATTCATTGCCCTCTGCCGTCCCTATGAGGAACCCGAGAGCCTCCGGCCCGAGCGACGCAAATGCCATGTCCGTTGGGGCAAACAGCGTGCCGCCTCTACCTCGCTGCGCCGCAAATTCCAGATCGAATCCAAAAGTACTCATAGCCTTGATCAGGGTCGAGAAGTTGCCCTTCGATCGCAGTACGTCCAGCAACGGTGCTGGCGGGAGGATAACCTGGTCGATGAAATAGATGATGCCATTGCAAGCCCTTAAGCTAGAGCGTGTGAATCGACCCGACTTATTAATCATCCAACCATCTTGAGTTAATTGAATAGAAAATGCTTGCGGCCCGTTGCATGTGTCTGGTTCAAATATGGATGGAATATTGGTCATACCACGCGGATAGGCCTCGTTGATATAGTGCTCGCTGATGTGCATAGAAAGGACGTTCGAATCTGCGGCAGTTATAACTCGCTCTTCGAGGCCAGATGGACTTCCCCATGCTTTGTCAACGGGTAAAAATAAGGTATATTCACCATTAGATGTATCAGATAAGAGTGCAACGAGATTGGGGTGCTGTTTGAGTAGTTTGTTGTAAATGCTTGCTTCTGGGAGGTGCTCGAGAATTGCGCAGATCGTCTCGTTCTGGAGCGAATCATCACTAGAAGCAAGCGGGTGCTTGCTCTCGATTGACTCATACGCCTCTTGTAGCTCCTCGGGGCTTGCTTGTGTCATTTTTCACACCTTGGTTAGTTGAAGTATGCAATAACCTCCGTTGAATAAATGAGGCTGCGATGACAATTACGTATTTACCACGGGAAAGGCCGGCGCGACAAGGTGTAATCAGGCTGCAACAGTACACGCTGTTAACGACGTTTTGATGACGCCATTACTAACTAACGCTTTCGAAATATGAAATCCTGGACCTGTGCCGCTTAAATAGCCATTTATTTACAATTTCTATAATAGCCAAGACTTTGGGGTACCACGAGTTAGGGATGTTTCTGGGATAGCCCATCCCATCAGTTGGACCGGCACCCCAAGCCCCTTGCAGAGCAACGAATAAGCTGGGCCAATCAGACTACGACAAAAGAAAATATGAGAATTCTGGGTCTAAAGAGTTTTCTCTTTATCAGAAACAGAAAAGTTTAGCACATGGTAGATGCCAGCTGTTTCCCGTCAACAAGGCGAGACGTGAGTAGAATTTTTAGAACAAAGGTTTTGATAGGCCAATGTAACTGCAGAGCATTATAGAACTCCGAGAATGAGCTAACTAAGAAAGATTTGGACCGAAAAATCAATACCTATTGGCCAATGTAACCCAGAAAAGGGCGCTCTCACCCTCATCCAGCGTAGCATCGACACCCTTTGCACCACTCGGCAGTGTCTTGCCCGTCCAAACATTCTTGACAGTGTACTTCTTGTTCGCATCCAGACCCAGATCCGCCCACGTCGCCGACACCTTTTGCTTTCCGGCCGTCTTTGTTCCAAATCCTCCGTTGCCCTGATCCGGCCCATAGTTGGCCAGCACAACTGCCGCCTGGCCAGCGGACGACGGCCCCGCGATCCACGCCTGGAGCTGCTTCGCCGCTTGCCCACCGGTTTGTGGGTTCCTAGGCTGTGCGGGATACCTGGCGGTAAAGTCCGCCACGGCCAGCGCGTCCTTGTTCGTCATGAGTTCCAGACCGAGCTTGTCAATGCGCGAGAGGTCTGCGCCCGTAATTAGATTCGCGCCGGCCGCGATCCAGTGCGTCATGATGGTGCGGCGCTGAATGTCAGTGACACCCGTGATGCTCGCGGCGTTGCCCGCGTACAGGTTGTCCAGGTCTGGGTACACGCGCAGCTTGTTATTGCCATTGTTGAAGATGCCCAGCGCGGCCACAATCCACTGGCGGTAGTTGTCAATGGCGCGTTGCACCGTCGCCCAGTGGATAAACGTCGACTCTCCGCTGTTGTTGATGTCCTGGTCAGTGCGCATCGTCTCGGCATTGGCGTTCCAGATGGAAAAGTACTTGGGCGTGCGGTCAAGTTTCCAGGAAATGTCAAGACGCATAGGGCGACCACTGTGCTTGATGGCATTGCTCCAGGCTGGGACGGCGGCAGATTGGTCGGCGGGTAGGTTTTGACCGTTATCGGGTGAGCCAGGAGTGATGAAGTCAAGCTTGATGAAGTCGGCACCCCTAAGCCAATTGGTCAGTATTATTGTTTACGTGTACAAGTTTAGCAGAAGATCGGGTAAATGTTGACCTACCACTCGGCAAACTGCTTGACGACGGAGTCATGCCAGGTCTGTACCTCGGGTCTCGTATAATCAAAGACACACCTCGCCAAGCCTTCATCACCAGAGCAAACGTCGCCAATCTTGGTGTTTGTACCCAGGATGGTCTTGTTCAGATCGGCCTGGAACGCACCGGGAACCACATAAAGACCCAGCTTCAATCCCTTTGCGTGTAAATGGTCAGTCAGCTTTGGGATGTCGAACTTTGGCGAATCATATATAATACGGCCATTGTCATCGCCGTTGCCGCCAACCGACCAGCCCGAATCCAGGCTGCAGTAGTTGTAATTGGCCGAGCGGAGTTTGGCGGCCATGAGGTCGCACTGCGCAATTACATGGTCTTGGTCGAATTCAAAGTTCGCACCAACGTTGTTGGCCTGCAGGCCAAACGAGTTCCATCCACGTGCGGGCGAGCGGAAGCCGTTTGAAGTTCCGCCGTATGAAATGACTTTGAGGTCAGCGGCCGAGGCCACAGCCGCAACGGCCAATGTTGAGAATGATAAAAGACCCATTGTAAGGTTCGATGAGACAGCGCCTACCGAGGAATACTACATCAACTATCCGGGGGACGAAGCCGGACTTATATAGATGCCTCTTCACGCAGCACATACCCCGCTGGTCAACCATCTTGCGGGGTTCATTATATCGGCCCTCTTTCCGAGGTCATCACCGCAGAAGTGGTCTTGCCACAGGTACCAAGGCACCGAGACCCCATAACTTGTTTCGCAAGGTATTACTGGGGGTACATGCAAGACCCATTATTCGCGGTGACAAACTGGATAGTACTCGTCCTCAAAAGTTCCGTCAATGAGAGCCCACAGCCATGTATGTATACGGACATTCCCCCCACGACGCAATACGACCTGGAGTGGAGGTGCCAATGCTGCTAAATGGATAGTTTAGACTTTTTTCCTTTTCGTCGTAGTAGGCCGTCGGCACTTCTACACCACACATCTCCATTGTGGTGCCCATGGGGTAGACTTGTCGGCGGAGACATACTAAAAGTAAGCATGACCTTGCCCCATCATAAGTATAGCCTTTGTACGGAGTATTGCGAGATAAATGGAAAAGGGAGAAATGTTCGGGGAAATGGCCAATCAAAAAGATGCATTCACCGTAGGTTTGTAAGCCCGAGTGAAGTCAGGCTTCAACTAGGTTGGGAGGATCGCTACAGATGTCTAAGTCCTATTCGTCAGCCTCATTTGAGGCGTCCATGGTTCATCATTTATTACTAGAGCTTTGTCACTTGCATACGAAACTATTTGTCCGAGTTTTCACCCATTCGGAAACTCGCTACGAAAAATTCCCCTGCAGCCCCCAGAACAAAATAAAAGGAGGAATAGGCGCCAAGACTCCCCCCAGAAATGACCGTAAAGGCAGTATTTTTCGACTTCATGGGCACATGCCTCGATTGGCACGGCAGCATCACACAAGCTCTTCCCACCCCATTCCCCCGAACCCTCGCCTCGTCCTTTGCGCTCCAGTGGCGCCGACGTTATTTCCTCTCCAACAAGGCCCGCCTCGAGCAGAATCTCGCCCCTGAAGACATTGACATTACCCTCACGCAGACGCTCGCCGCGCTCGTGACTGAGCAGTTCCCCGAGTACTTTGCCATCTTCGCCAAGGAGGAGGTTCGACAGAAGCTCGTTCGCGCGTGGCATGCACAGCGCGCGTGGCCGGACACGGCGGCGGCGATTGGTAAGATTCGGGACGAGCTGGGGCTGGAGGTCTTTGTGCACGGCAACGGCACGACGAGGCTGCAGCTAGACCTCGTCAGGGCGAGCGGGCTGGGCGTTCATTTTGCGATGCTCTTTTCGAGCGAGCTGCTCGGCGTGAACAAGCCGGACCGCAGAGCATATGAGAAGGCGCTGGAGCTGGTGAGGGTGAAGCCGGAAGAGGCGGTCATGGTGGCCGCCCACGCGTACGACTTGAGGGGTGCAAAGGCCGTGGGCATGAAGACAGTGTACATTCGCAGGTGGACGGATGATATTGACGAGGACATGGAACAGGTCAGTAGTGAAGTGGATGTGTTTCTAGACGGCATGGAGGATTTGCCAGCGACAATTGCACGGTTGCAGGATGGCCGTAAAGATGCTTCGTGAGACAATTTTGATGTGACCGAGTAAGTTTCTATACAAAAAGCCGTCAATTTTCTTGGCTATAACGTTTTACAACTCCCAATGCCGAGATTTCGCCTAATACGACTCCAAAATTCTTGCATGAACCATTTACCCCAAAGTACAATTTCCACCTTTCTTTTGCTTTTGTTGCACATCACTACGCTCATCGCCATCATCAGATCGGTCTTTTTTTTTTTTTTTTAACTCTTGTGCTCGTCATTCTCTTCGGGCAAGAGTACCGCACGGAAGTGAACCTGTCCCTTGTCCAAGCGATCCATGGCCTCCTTGACACCTACCTCGTTCAATGGGAAGCGCTCAATCACAGGCTTCACGCCATGATGCGCCGCAAACGCCAGCATATCCCGGTGAACAGCGCGCGTAGCGACAAGCGCGGTCTGAACGACGACACCGCGATGCAGGAGTGGGGTGTAGGGCATTACGAGGTTCTTGTCGCCGACGCTCAACATGAAGATGGTTGAGCGCATGGCCATCATGGGCATGATGACCTCCCAGTCCGGCAGGGCCGAGGTAGTGACGAGCAGGCGGTCCAGCTGCCACACGTCCTGGCCATGCTGCGCTGATGCCGCGCCAGTAGTGCCGCCGTCTTTATGAAGACTATTCGTCGCCACGAAGCGATGCCCGCCTAGCTGCTCGGCTTCATCCTTCTTGCGGTCCGAGCTCGAAATAACCACAACGCGACATCCCATCTTGTTGGCAAACTGAATCGCCAAGTGCCCCAGCCCGCCGACGCCAATGATGCCCACGGTGTCTGTCGGCTTGGCACCCAGCAGCGCTGTAAAGACGGTTGCGCCGCCACACTGCAGAGGGGCCGCGTCCTCATTTGAAATGGCGTCGGGGATGGGATGCAAAAACGCCTCGCGCCAGATGGCGTGCGTGGCGAAGCTGCCCTGGTCGGCTGTCGTGCGGTGGCCGTACATCTGGCGGCTGGCGCAGTAGGTTTCGTCTCCCGTCAGGCACTGCTTGCAGAGGCCGCAGGAGCCCGTCTGGTAACCCCAGCCGACACGCTGGCCGACTTTGAGGAACTTGACGTCGGGCCCGATGGCCTGGACGGCAGCGATGCCTTCGTGGCCGAGGACAACGTCGCGATGGCGCTAGATGCGTGTCAGTCGTTTTGTGATTGTCTTTATCATTCACCACGCCACAGGATTGGCACATACTTGATGGAGATCTAGAGCATGCTTGTTAGTTTCATTGAGCAAGAAAACCTCTTGTTGATGATTTTTCTTTAATTTGTTTACCTGTTCCGCACAGACCAGATGCAAGGATCTTGAGAAGGACCTGGTCGCCGGTGAGTTCACTGGGCTTGGTGGTGGTGGCTTTGACGGGATTCCCGTCAGACGAGCCCTTGTACACTGTGAATGAAATCATAATTGAATGTATTTCAGTTCTTTGCTGTACATGTGTTGTTTGGGTTTATTTGGTGATGCCGTGGATAATGGCGGCTGGAGATGCGGGGGCTGGTGCCGTAGCTACGAAGGGAGACGTGAGAGGAGGAAATTCAGCTTCTTCAGCGCAAACGAGACAGTGTTCATGGTACAAGGCAGACTTGGAAATGGAAGCTAGAGGATCATCAAAAGTATAAATAATGTCAGGTAGCAATGCCGTCATAGATGGTCCCCTAAACCAGACAAGCCTCGGGAATCGGGAAACCCGTTTAGTTTTTTTTCTCTTCGTCCCATAGCTATGGTACCTTGCCTTTCCGGTAACTAGCCGGATTGCCAGAAACCCATGGACAACTCGGTTAACCAGCTGCAAGCTCCACCGCGGCAGCAGTGTAAAATGGCGTTGGTGATGACTAGCGTGTTAGTCAGTTGGTTATTCATTATATTGCTTTAGAAGAACTTGATGAGGTGGCTGTCAACTTTGACGCGCTGCGCAAAGGTAGACGAGGTTACATATTCAAAGAGCCCATTTACCATTAACTTCTTTTTTTTTTTTTTTTTGAATCAAAAACTTCTAAACAAACCTAGCACGTCCAATGGCAGTGACATTTCAATTAATTGGAAGAGGTACCTAGTGCTCATTTTTCGTCCTCCCTTTTTTTGGTGGCAAGCGGCCAATAAGCTCCATTTGCTGCCGTGGAGCAATGAGTTAACCAGTTAACTAACTAGTACTGACGTAGTTACAGTAACTCGGTTTCATTAGTTAGCTTCTCCCAGTGGGATGGATATGCCGCTTGGTCCAAGCTTCTTCTTCCTTGCTAGGACGGCCGATTTTTCTTTGCTTTTCCGGGATCGGCGAAACAAGGAAGAAAAAAAGGTCGCTTGCGATTACCGCATACAAGTGCTTACTTATTGTTTCTCTTTAAACGTAATGCTTCTTCTAGAATTCCATTGAGTTTTGTTTACGATGTAACTGTGGTAAGCTACAAGAAGAATATCATGGCTCAATAGTAGATTTAGCTTCCCTGTCCGTTGGCCGAGGAGCGCCACGCGCCGGCCGATGGCGTGTCTTGACAATAGGGTTTCGCTACTGAGCCCGTTAACCTTGGTCCTTTGTGTTTGATGCGAAACTTGAAGAAACGGCCCGAGGCTTACTATGTCAGGCGCGGCTACAGTTTCAAGGGAATTTTTTTTTCCTTTCCTTTTCTTCATCCCCCCCTTTTGCAATTAATATTTCACAGAATAGCCTTTATTCTATTCATGGACGGACAAAACGTCATCATGCATCGGCTAATCGCCGCGCAGTCCAGATGATCTCTGTGGCGGCGAGTTAGCTAAGAAAGTACGATCGCAGGGCGGTGCGGTCGGATTTAAACTCATGACTCTAGCTGGGCTATTTCACGCACAACGCATTGCTTGAAAAATTACATAATAACGTAGACAAAGTATCTCCCGATATGTCTCATCGTCTCGTTATTTTTAGCCTACCTAAATAAGCCGCCTATGTACAACCCTGTGCAATGCGTTCTCCAACTGGTCAATACTCTCCTGAACTCCCTCGGCCCAGGGGAGAAAATGAGCAAATTCTTGCAACCAAACAAGAAAAAAACAAGTGGCAAAAAAAACGGATAAAAGCAACATGGAATGCAAGCCTCGCTTATGCAATTATATGTCAATCGTTAAAATGCAATACGCTGCCAATGCCTGCCAACGCACCGGCTATACAAATGACAGCTTGGCCAGCACGCAGTACTCGACATAGTCTTGTCCGTCAATCGTAATAATCTTGCCCGGCGATACAAGTTTGCCCTTGAATGAGCCGTGAGTCTTGCGCACATATGTTATGCCGTTGAAAAGCTTGGACCTGGGTTCGTCATCGTCATCATCGTCGCCCTCGTCTCCTGTCGGCGGGCTGTTCATGATGATCGACCTGTCGTTGATGGACTTTCTCTTTGAATGCACCGCCGATGTTGGCAGGGCTTTCCTTGGCTGTGGTGGTGAGTCGTATGGGCGCTGGGGGAGAGGCTGCCGCGCTTGTTTCGGCGGCATCGTGTCAATATTTTGTGTCATCTGAATTGGAGGAAGCTTATCCTTGTCATCAATATCCATGCCGTCGGCCGCAAGAGTGGCAGCAAGCGGTGGTAACCGGTCATTGTCGTCGCCGTCACCATTGGTAGTATGAAAGCCCGTTACACTCTTGAGCGATGGGAGGCGATCCTGGTCCTCGTCAACCTTGACATTGGCTGCGCGAAACGATGACGCGGGGCGGTCATTTGGGAGGGGGTGGCCTCGGGCCCTGGGCGATGGGGGCTTGTAGGGGTACCTGTTGGCAGACGTGGGCTCTGCCAGTGGCGAGGCAGAGCGCTTCTTCTTGGTCTGTGAAGTCGACGACAAGGAACGGTGATGTGATGGCGGCTTCTCAATCTGCGAGAGGTCTAAATCCGACTTGGACGGACTGATGCCATTTGCCTGTTCATGTATGGCCTTGGCCTGGGCGCTTGCTGTGCCTAACTTGCGAATAGCCCGTTGGCGATCCGCACACTTTTCGCGTTCCCAGCGCAGGTTGCGTGGCCTCTGGCCCTCGAGACTTGTAGAGACACGTTCAGCGTACTCGACAGCCTTTTTGATATTGGCCTCGACATCTCCAGGCTCTTCACCGGCAGAAACGTGCCTGCCCCGCTCACGACAGTATTCCTTCATGCCAAGGCGGTTAAGTTCGAGTAAGTGTGGTAACAGGACAATTTCTTCGTGGATGAGCCATGTTTCTGAAGGTGGTGGATAGTTGCCTCGGATAGTCTTGCCATCCCGCGTCTCGGACACGAGTTTGAAGCGCAGCTTGCCGTCCCGGCTGAGGATGCCATAGACGGCGTGTTGGTTTGGCTCATCTTCGCTTGAGTAGAGCCAATGGCCGACCAAGATGCGTGTTGGATAGCGGGAAGCAAAGTCGGAGGAACCCCCAATTTTGGAATAGCTGTGCATGTTTACAGGTCAAGTTTGTTGAGAATTGGATTGAACCTTGAGATGCGTTTTTTTTTTCTTCCTTTTTTTTGGCTCGATACCAACAATGTCGGATCCCTTGTTGTTTGCTCTCTTCCTGTGCTGGGTGGGTATCGGAGCTACAAGTAACGGCTAGTAGCTTCAATCTTCATGGCCGCTTTTGAAAGGGAAAAACACAGAATACGATATGAATGCACTCCGGCTTTGGGCAGGAGAAGTGAAGGGAATGAAGAAGTAGTACTAGAGAAGAAGAAGAAAGGGTTAATGGTGGTGATGGCCTCGTGGGAGAGGAGAAAAAAGTGCGGTGGTGGGCGGCTGCGTGTTTGAGTCTGTTCGTTCGTTATGGGGGGGAGGTGTGCCGCCAAGGAGTTGACGAGGGCCAAAAAAAAAGAGCGAGGAAGAGGAGGTGGAGAAGGCGCTGTAGTGGCTAGATTTTAGTGGTGAACCCTGCTGCAGGCTGCTGGTTTCTAGCGCTAAAACGCAGGTGATGGGCATCGGTCGTTGTAGGGGATCTAGTTAAGCTGCCAGTGCTAAATTGAAGATGGAGCCAGGGTTCGTCCGTCTAGAGCTTGTTCCTGCACTTGAACTGCTACAAAATGACTTTGAGAGGCCCTCGGCAGCGGCTTGAACGAGCTGTACCGAGTAGTGCCGCGGTGAACGGCCTCATCATCAAGGTAATACCAGGATAAATCACAATAATAAAAGGCCGGCAACTGGCACTCCGTATCAGGGTACCGGGCACCGCAAATTAGTTTGGGATAGCTGAAGACATGGCCCCAGCCAATGCAATGCACCAATGCAAGCCGTCGCGCAATGCAGCTCCTCTGTGGCATCCCGGTCCCAGTCGGCCAATAGGTTTGGCCTGTGGTTGAAGCCTCTAGGTCGGTTTTGGCTCGCCCGCGCGGGGGTGAGGAGACGGCTTCAACGAGGGTCCACGGCGGGCGGCGCACCTGCAAAAAGCAGGATGAACTAGTTGGACCCGTTTTTGCGGCGAGTGGCTTGATGGGTTATTCGTCCTTTTACAAGCAGCCTGATTGTTTCCTTCTCGTCCGTACTCCGTACTCCGTGCTCCGTGTGCTGGCAATTGGAACATTGTGGTGGTTAATGAAACGAGGGGGAGAGCGGAGCGACTGTAAGACTGTTAACGAGCCTTCGTAAGGGACTTAACTGACTTGCCCAACTACATTGGTAAGTTGGACATCCAAGCCCACAATACTCAATCGCTGAAAAGTCATCAGTTGAAGACGAGGCCAAGCATTACAAGCAGGCAGAATCCAGCAAGATTAGACTGCACCTGCCAGAAATAACTACCTAGTTACTTGTATCTGGGTACATAAAGAGTGGGCAAGCAGCTTGATAATCCAAACAGTGACAAACGGCTGGCAACGCCTGATTGCCTGCCGTGCTTCTTTGCAGTCTCATTACACAGGCGGCTGCTCCAATAAAACTGTTTTTTTTTTATAACAGAGTAGTGTTGGCAATTTAGAACTGCATGTTCATACATTCTCCTCTTATTAAATGTCCGTCGTTGGCGGAAAGTCTTCGGAAATCTGTGGGTTGGATGGTAGGTGTTGGCCAAGTGGGGGCAACAAAATGCAAGTCGCCACGGCCTGGAACCTCAAGACCAAGAGCTGGGGCTGCTCGACAAGCACCAGGCGCCCCACTGCCAGCTGAGGAACCCATCAAAATTCTCTTCGCTGTAACCTCGCAACCCTGCAGTCCTGCAAGCATGCCTAGACAGGCATACACAACAACATGCCTTGCAGGAACAAACCAAGGAGAGTGAGGAGCAGACACACACCACAAGCCATCCATGCATGCATCACACACAGTCAAGCTAACCGCCCAAAAAATTCCCTGTGTAAAGACAAGCCACGAGTGTACACCTCGGACCCGCGGTCCGGAAAGACACATGCATACAGAGAAGCAACCAGACACAGATCAGGCAAGCAGAGACCACAGACCGTTGGTTAAGTTAATATTTGCCAACTACCTAGTGAGCCGTCGTCTCTTGTTTTGGTTTGCCAGGTACGGACAAGTTAGGCTGTAGACACCATAACTTGTAACTAGTGCAGGTATGGATACACCAGGCTTGGATCATGTACCAGCCACAATACCACCACAGACAGCCAGAACCACTAGCCGTGGGCCATCACACCACATCAAACCCGTCCAACAGTCACGTCAGGAAGTGACTTGTGCTTTTGGCGGCTTGGTGCAAAGGCCGCCCTGCAACCAACTCCCATGCTGCCTGCCTTTGTGCGTGTGTAACAGTCGACCAAGACCCAGGTCTCAAGGCATGGCCTTTTTGAAGTGCTGGCGTGATGTGATACAAGGATGGCCCTGCTAATGGTAGGTTTCCGACTCTCAGATATTTCATCGTGCAGAATCAACTCTAGACTCCCCCGCCTATCGTACCATGTGCGTACTCTGTGCATTCATGACTGTATCAGTGATTTCCTTGGTCGCCGCCCTCTCTCCTCTCATGCACCTTCATACAGACATCCTATGCAGACCCCGCCTGCACCAAGCAGCCCATACCTGTGAGCTTGTCTTTTTTTTTTTTTCTACTTTTCTCGCCTCTGCAATGCCGGAGCCCATGTCCGTTTATGGTTGTGTGGGGGGAGCTCGAGGCTGCTGGCCCGCCCCCCTTGGCCGACACGGCCTCCCGAATGGCAAGGATTGGCTGAGCGGTTATTGGCCAGGGTTGTGAGTGCGGGAAGCTCTCGGTGCGACTCCCCGGCTCAAGACGTGCAGAAAAATAATAATACGGCGCCCATCAGCTTACCGGGTCCGAGGATTAGCTGCATCGAACAGGGAAGCTAGCTGGTGCTGGCGGGCTACTGTTCTCCGCGTACACGGCAGGCATGGATACTAACAATCTACCAAAACAGCAGGAAAGAAGCAGCAGCCCTCCACTTGAATTACGCCTCGCTCCCCATAGGGGCGCTGAGGCGGATTGGTGGGAGAGGGGCGGGCCTGCAACGGCCTGGGCGAGGGGGGAAAAAGGATCTTGTTGGTGCGCTCCGATTGTACCAGATGTGCTTACTCGGAGACTGCCACAGTCGGTATGAAGCTTAATATTAGTTCGATCAGCCGAGTGCCCAAATTGGAAGAGACTCCGGGCTTATCAATGTCGTAATAAATCAGGGAGTAAATACTTGATGACAAGTCACCACCAGCCGGGATCAACTGCCAAGTCACAGCTGGTACTCACGATTCTGTCCTCTATGCACCTACTCATGCCCTAACGTTATTAGTAGCTACTATGGAAGACCAAGGAGGCTAATGTAAAAGGTACCTGCCTAACTTATCATATGGCACCACTTTGTACCTTATTAGCAGCTAATTACAGGCACCACGGCTCGCGCAGATGCAGCTAAGAAACAGGGGCCCCCCGCAAGTGCTAACTAATCATGGCTCTCAAAACGACCACCAGCTCCGTCCGGATTGCCACTAAAGTGCATCCACTAGAAAGGCATTGGCAAGCTGTTGAAAAACCAAGAACAGACGACAGCCACCACCATCCTCCTGCTATCACTGAGTACACTGAGTACCTACTTAGTGTAATTATGTTTGGTAGTTACCTCCGTTTCTGTCATATTTTCTTACGACTTTAATGGCCACCCTACTCTTTCAACGCTTTCCTTTGGTTTCTTCTTCTTTCTTGACCCCTGCCGAGTACCAAGGCATAACATATGCAAACAAAGTTTTCAGGGCATGATCAACTACCAGACAACCAAGTTACACAGCTTTGGCCCCCACAGGCTTCCATCCTGCAAACCTGTCAGCGATCGTATTTGACGGAAACGCCTTCCAAACCCCTGTTCTGTAACTAGTTACTGGGTAACTTGGGCGTACAGTTAACCCTTGCTTCGTTCGCTTCTCTCGCTTTTACACCGTGGTATGGTTTCTGTCTTGTTCGTCTTGATCCTTTTTCTTCTGTGCGTATTCCTTCCTGTCGCTTTCTGTCATATTTCTCGGTGAATCGTACTATTACCTCTCATTCCCAAATCCAAAATCTGCTCTCCCAATCGTCCTGCCTGCTGCTGCGCACCAGTAACTCTTCTCTCCCAGTCTCGTAGATTAACTTCCCCTCACTCATTCATCCTTCTTTCCCCCACTCACGCCGGCCCATCTGTCTTGTCAATATACATAGGCGCCTAGGACAACACTACCGCCAATAGAAGTCTTTGGCTGCACCATTGCAACGCCATTTTTGCACCAGCTGCTGCACTGACTTGGTTCATGCAGATAGATGCATTTCTCCGCCCACACCACTTGGATAATCAAACCTGGGCGCCTGATTTCTTGTCTGCAGTCGATGGGAACATTTGCAAGCCGCGGTTTAAATTTCTCACAAAATACTGGGCATGCAGCAAATCGCCCACCACATATACCCACCTACCTGCTGGTTACTTGTACTGTTTGTGACTCTGTAGTCTTGCACACCATGTGGACGGCACATACACCACCAAATGCCGTGCTCTAATGCTGCAGGTTGCACACCCTCATCTCTGCCGAAATCCTGTAAACAGGGACTGGAGATTCTTTGATCGTCGCTGGTATGCAGCTACATAGACATCGACCTGCAGCTGTGCATCTATGCGCAATGCAGCAATGCAGCTATGCAGCTATTTTTCAATCCGGCAAATTTCTTCTACATAACTAGCCGTCGACTGTGCCGATATGTGTCTACTTGGGTGCTCCCACGGTGCCCGGGCGGATGATTAGACATGCCCCAGATTTATACTGCATTGGCCCTACAGTTCTGCCCAGATTGCCATCTTATAATGTTACGTTTCTTGGCCGTTTATCGATTGTCGGAATATTGGGCGGAGAACCCCAACCATCGCCACCAGCCCACGATACGACAAGCAATGGGCTACCATGCAGGCAGTGTCATCTATGTTTATTGTTTATAAAGAAGAAGAAAAAAGACAAAATCACAAACTTCACAAATCATAGCATGATGTAGATACATTTCAGCGAATATGGCTGGCCTTTACTCTGCAGCCACCGCGCCCAGCAACTGCTCTGGCGCCTCTCCCGTCCTCGCCCTGGCCCCGGCCTTGGAGAGCCTCCGCCAAAAGGCCTGCGCCGCCACGTCGACCGCTTCGTTCCGTATATCTCCTTGTTGTACGTCGTCGACCCAGGACGGCGGTAACATCATCCGGCGCCACTTCTTCTTTCACAGCACCAAGGAGATGAGTGGGATTTGTAGTGAGCTTTCGCCACACGCGACCGACTTCCTGCTCAACGATGGCATATTGGTGGAAAACGTCGCACCTGGTCCCGACCGCGAAAAGGGCGGTTTGTACTTGACCACCCTGAACGCATTCGTTCAAACGGCCTGCTGCCAGATCTAAACAAGAGATCGGCGGAGGCGAGCGAGGCGCTCTCCAACTAACAAGATGTAAGCTCCAGATCCGGGGGCACGGGGGTCAGGTAGATAGGGTGGTTTAATAATGTCTCGGTTGATATGAAGCAAGTGCTGACGTCTGGTGAACTGATGGCTCTTTCCGCTGTCCAATCAAACCATTACCACGATCCGAGCCCTGATATCGGATAGCAGACCAAGGACATGCAACGGAAACGGCAAAGTATAAGTAAGCAATTAAATATTTAAATAAAGAACATTTCTGTAGATATGTAGTTATCATATTCTGAGCCCCCGCACATTGCAACTGTAGGATACGCATTTTTTAGTTTTATGAATCAGCCATCCACTAAATATCAGTAAGTGTGAACAATACATTCATTTTTCTTCTTCTCTTTCTTATATTTTTTTTTTGTAAAAAAAAATCAAGCTCAAGAGTAATCCTGTTGCTAAATTTGAACTCTCTTGAAATTCGTCGAGTGACGCTTGCTCCAGCTCCCACCTGTGGCCCGTGCGCCAACCAGCAAACGCGCAGAAAAGTGAGCTTCACGCGTAAATGACTGCATCCACCTTTTTCTTTTGCATCAAACGGCGCCGCCCAAACGAGCCGCCCCTGACACTTACGAATTTATTCTGTCTGTATCGTAGCCGAGCCGTGATACGGGATCGGAGGATTCAAAGGGGGCAGTTGCCCAGTCAGCTTTCGCATACACAATCAAGTTCGCTCCCAGGCCCCCTTCAAACGCAGCAGCTCTCCATTTCTCGTCTGCTTAGTCGAGCTACGAAGTTGCGTTCCCGTCAGACAATGACGAGTGCCGATAACCGGTCATGTCCAACGTAATCAGCGAAGAGCTCGGCAAATGGTTCGATGAATTCCAGGCTATTCCTGCCTCACATCACCTCCTCTGCCCGCGGGTCAGCGATGAAGATACTGAAAATTATAGACTTCTTGATGATCGCGACTCCGAAATCAAAAAGCAAGAAAAGGAAGACCGTATAGAGGCTGGCAACAAGCGCATTGACATTACGTATTGGAACAGTCTGATATTCGGCTTTGACAAGAAAGAAGCCGCAAAATGGCTCGAAGCATTCACACACAGGCTCGATGCCGCACTGCAGTCTTGCGCCGAGTGTGTCCTCAATTGGCACATGAGGCGCAAGATTCAGATGCAAAAATTTCTCGAGTAGGAACAAGCCTGCCTTTACTGCATTTTTTGCCTTTCCCTACATGTTTGGTTCACACTGACCACTAACCTGTTAATTAAATCTACAGACGCTGGGACGAAGACGCTGTCGCTCAAATTCAGGACTTGCTCGACCGACTCGACATCGCACGAATCGACCAAAACCTGAACTGGGCAAAAGAATACATTGCCAAGATCGAAAACACCGGTGCCACCTTTAAAAAATCCGAGTTTGGTTCGCACTTGGCCACTGTGCTAATTGCTGTCTACGAGGCGCTGTGCTG
Source organism: Zarea fungicola (assembly GCA_900169235.1). NCBI lineage: Eukaryota > Fungi > Ascomycota > Sordariomycetes > Hypocreales > Cordycipitaceae > Zarea > Zarea fungicola. The sequence continues at coordinate 342,733 of FWCC01000094.1, forward strand.
CATGCCATATCTCGCGATGCCAGACCAACGTGCGACTTTCCAATACGTCTTTATGCGCTTGCAAGGCAAAAGCTATTTGAAATTGGGCACCAAGGACCCTATGCCTGGTATGACCTACTTCTTGTTTGATCAAAAGAACGAAGACCGTCGCAAGTGGGCGCATGAAAACTGGAAAAACATTGACACCTCCTCCCTTTCCGCGCCGCAATTTGAATGGGCCATCAGCGGCGGTCTTATCAGTGCCATCGAGGACATGTATCGCAAAGAGTTGAACCAAGCCACGCCCGAAATCTACCTAGAGATTGAACAGTTCTGGTGTGGTTTTGAGGATATCTTGCGCACTCTTCCCGAAGGTTTGGTCAGTTCTCACGTCCGCAGCATGGAGCTGAGAAATTCCAACCAGAACATTTATGAGCTCTTGTTCAGTCACATTCAGTTCTGCCGTTCAGAGGGTGTATTGATCGTCTGCATTCGCGTTTTAATAGCTCTACTCCAGAAATCACCAAAGGCTTTTTGGGATGTTATCGGCGATGCCCGCCCCAACGTCATTGCCGACTTGCTGTTTGGGAGCCCGATTTACAAAAACCTGCTCCGACAGTCTCTTGAAGACTGCTGGAATTTCGGCGATTCATCCTTGACGAACCCCTTTCCTACCTCATGGATCCTGCCTTGGCTAGAGTCCATCGGTCGCGATCGTCGATATGATGCTTGCGAGGTGCTTATGCATACTCTTTTTGAGGGCTTGGCAAAGGATCCGAGCATTGGCGAACCTGGCCAAGCAGCATGCATGAAAGCCGGCTTTGAGGCTCTGGCGTTTATTCTGAACTCATTTCTAGATATGGAAAAGTCTGCTACCGCCACAAGCACTCTACATTTGTATATCAACTCTGCGTTTAACTTAGTCACCAAGTACAAGAACCTTATTGTGCAGCAGCTGAATGCGCCGAAGAGACAGCACAGTATCGAAGGTTGGGCGACGTTCAAGATCGCACATTCCGCTCACCAACTTATACTCGCTGCCATGAAGCTAGACATGAAACTTTTCTTCGAAGAATACCATGCCATTCATCTTGGTAACAAGGTTCAATCCACTGTTACCAGAAACTCCAAGGAGTTCTGGACAGGCATCATTGAAATGTACGAGTCTTCCACCGATCGCGTCAAACTTGGCCAAGACATTCTTTTTTCTCTGGCCCCATTATGTGCTGTTGAACAGATTCGTATTCGCAAATCCGTTGGGAAACTTGATGATTCAAGCATCGCCTTCAATAAGTCTCTGAAGGCGACTGCCGATACAATTGTAGAGATTCTAGGACGACTTGCTGACATGGATGTCCCGGAGTTGAACGGCCTTTTCGCTGAACGCATGCCAATCCAAGTCATCATTGGTCTATCTGTTCACGACGAATCTGATCTGGCAGAGTCATCCGCTGAAGTACTAAAGGGATGGACCGGCGAGGATACGCGCAGTGCCGCCATTGAGCAGCTCGCGCAACTGCAAACGGAGCAGACTCTGGCATCAGTGGTATGGACTTTGGATCGTGTTCTTAAGCCTCCCTTTCCATGGGGTCCGATTCGGCCTCTTCTAAACGCCAACAGAGCGGTTCTCCGCGGTCTGGCAGAGGCCTCATCTGGTGTCTTGCGAGGCGGGTCGCTAGAATCTCGGCAAGTGGCAACAGTGCTGCGTTGGTGGAACGAACAATGGCGCTTTGTGTCAAAATCCTGCCTCAACATTGAGGCCTGGTCACAGTATGTTCCAAATTCGATCATGACGGAATTCTGTCGCGAAATCATGGAGCTGGCCGAAGCCCTCATCGCCGAGGATGGCCTCCTCACCTCTGCGACGGCTCTCGGCCGTAGTGAGGCTGATATGATGGTCAAAATTCTTGCCCCTGCCAAAGACAATTTTCGCGGCATGGAAAATATGATTCGACTCAAGGATTTATGGCTTGTCGACGTGACCGTCCGGGTTCTCTGCAAAATTTTAAAACGGCTACGCGAAAATAATCTCGAGATCAACGCTGCTTCTAGAAAGCTGATTGTGGACGCATGTGTCCCAACAGCGACACCTGGAAAATATTTACGATCAACAAATCTTAGCGATCAACAGCGCGCAGAATTGCTACAAGCCCTGGGTAACACAGACGATGACGTACAGATTATACAGATCACCTCAACAGACGCAAAAACAGCCAGGGATAAGATCAAAAAACAGAGCAAGCTGGATGCTTGGTCCAAATCTGGGCCGGCGTCTGTCTCAATAAGTACCTCGTCCTCCACAAGCAAGCCTAGTTCGAATCGGCATGATGTCCTAGAACTTAGTAAATCCCTAAACAACCCACTCCTTAGGCAGTTTGAGGCCAGGCAAAAGGCCAAGACCAAGGGCCCAGATGAAAAATCGATATCCGCCATCAAGGAGAGCCGAATGCGTGAAAAGGCCGAAAAAGCCAAGCGGGATGCCGAGGTCATTGCAAAGGCCAGGCAGCTTCGAGGCGAGTCTGCACTGGGTGGGCGAAGCGAGATCATGGTCAATAGCTCCGACGAGGATTCCGACGATAGTGACGATGCGGATGAGGATAACCAACTAGCTGAGCTTCATACTGGTGGCCAAAAGACCCTTGATGAAGCGGAAAAGCGACGACTGCAGGCATTGCGCGACATGACCCGGCGACCTGTCAAAAAGGTCCGTCAGCAAAGATCAGTGAAAGAAATGAGGGCCCGGCTTATTCCTCCCATGGGCAAACTGCACGATGCTGTTCTTGCCTGGGACATTTTTCACACTGGAAATGAACCTCCAAGTGGACCAAAGGCTTGCAAGGTCGATACCAGATACTCCGACCCCGCTTCATACAGAGATACCTTTTTCCCGCTCCTCGCCTCTGAAGCCTGGAGAGGATTCGTCACGGCCAAGGATGAAGGCACTGCGCAGCCGTTTGTCATCAAAATCGCCAGTCGCGCTAGCGTTGACAGCTATCTTGAGATCACATTCACGATGGAAGTCACCCAGAACAGGGAGCGAGGCGTTAGTGAAGGTGATATTCTTTTGGTTTCCGAGGACGAAAAGCCGCTTGACAACGAGGACGCCCGTCATTGTCTGGCTCGCGTGCACCGTGTTACATACAAGAAAGATCGGCTAGAGATCATATTCAGAGTTGCATCACGAGGAAACCCGCTTGCGATCGCTCTGATGCCAAACACGGTGATGCATGGCGTCAAGATAACCAATATGACAACTGTTGAGAGAGAGTATGCAGCGCTTGAGTCGTTGCAGTACTATGATCTCATGGATGAGATTCTCAAAGCTGAACCTTCACCAATTTTGAAATACGCCGACGAGAGGATCGCCAACTACCAGAGTAACTGGGCCCTAAACAGAGGGCAGGCAATGTCTGTACTTGGCGCGCAAGAAAATGACGGGTTCACACTGATCCAGGGTCCTCCCGGAACGGGTAAGACAAAGACCATTATCGCCATGGTCGGTGCCCTGCTATCCGAACAGCTTGCACAAGCGCCAGCAAAAGGTACCCCAGTCGGTGTTCCCATCCGACCTGGCAATTCCAATCAGCCTGCTGGCCAGAAACCGAAAAAGCTCCTTGTATGTGCTCCCAGCAACGCCGCCGTGGATGAACTTGTCACTCGATTGAAGACCGGAATCAAGACGATAAGCGGCAAAACAAGAAACATCAATGTCATCCGTCTTGGCCGTACGGATGCTATCAGCTCGTCTGTAAAGGATGTTACTCTAGATGAGTTGGTACGTATTCGAATGGAAGGCGACTCTACAAAGGACAAGGCCAAAGCTCAGAGAGACAAGCTGCATGAGCGTGCGTCGCAAATCAAGGAGGAACTTGGGATACTCCGACCGAAGCTCGATGAGGCCAACGAAAAAGAGGATCAAGATTTCCGCAACAAGCTTCTGAGACAGTTCGACGAGCTCAAACGCGAGCAGAGAGACATTGGAAAGCAAATCGAAGCCGACCGGGACAGCGGCAACTCTGTTGCTCGTGAGGTGGAGATGAAGCGCCGGCAAATTCAGCAGGAGATTCTGAACAACGCGCATGTGCTCTGCGCTACGCTCAGTGGTAGTGGTCACGAAATGTTCCGAAACCTGGATGTCGAGTTTGAGACGGTCATTATTGACGAGGCTGCCCAGTGTGTTGAACTGAGTGCCCTTATTCCACTCAAGTATGGTTGCTGCAAGTGTATCCTTGTCGGAGATCCCAAGCAGCTACCACCTACTGTTCTTTCACAGTCAGCCGCTCGATTTGGCTACGACCAGAGTTTGTTCGTTCGCATGCAGCAGAACCACCCTAAATCGGTTCATTTGCTTGACCAGCAATACCGAATGCACCCTGAGATTAGCTTTTTCCCCAGCAAAGAATTTTACGAGGGTCAGTTGCGCGATGGCCAGGATATGGCCGGCCTCCGGCAGCAGCCTTGGCATAGGAGTGCTTTGCTCGGGCCATATCGCTTCTTTGACGTGCAAGGTACCCAGGAACGTGGCCGCAGGGGCCAGTCCTTGGTCAACACGCGAGAGCTTGAGGTTGCCCTGCAGATGTACGACCGCTTCAGCAAGGAGTACAGTAACTGCAACTTAGTCGGCAAAATCGGTATCATTACACCTTACAAGGCTCAGCTGTTTGAGCTCCGCAGCCGATTCAAAGCTCGATACGGAGAAGAAATCACAGACATTATTGAATTTAACACTACTGACGCTTTTCAGGGCCGAGAGTGTGAGATTATCATCTTTTCTTGTGTGCGAGCCAGCTCCACTGGCGGTATCGGTTTCATGACTGATATTCGTCGCATGAATGTCGGTCTGACACGTGCGAAGTCTTCGCTCTGGATCTTGGGAGACTCGCGGGCCCTTGTACAGGGTGAATTTTGGAAGAAGTTGATTGAAGATGCTCAGGCGCGAGATCGATGTACCCAGGGCGATATCATCAACATGTTTCGCAGGCCTCTGGAGAGAGCCAGGCCTGGTAGTATGATGGCGTCTTCAGCTTCAGCTTCAACACCTTTCGATGGTTCCATGGCAGTTCCATCACCAGTGCCGATCGTTACTCCTGATGCAGATATCACTATGCCCGATGCTTACGATATCAAACCAGCCTGGAAGCAACAAAGTGAAGAACGTAAATTGATGCCAGTCAGACCACCGGCTATAACGTCTGACCCGCCGCTGATTCAAATGTCGGATCTCGGCGTAGACACAAAGAAGAGAGCGCTCAACAGCCCAGATGGCGCGCCACCCGTTCCAAAGCGGGTTGCCAGTGATAGGCCTCGCGGAGGAGGATTAGCTGGTAAATTTGGCCAGAAGCCGCTTAACAAGCCGCCGACTAAGGCTCCTACGGACCCAAGCGCCATGGTAACTCTTGGTCTCGCTCCTCCAGAACGACCACCACCGCGGCCGAGCCCGCTCCCCACGACGCCAAGCTTGCTACCATCGGCACCGTCTGGGAGTTCTGGCCCTTCTGGGCCGTCAAGGCCACCCACTGGGCCGGTAAGTTGCACTTCATTCCGTATTCTCTCCATTAACTTTTTTGCTGATAAACTGAGCAGAGACTACCACCAACTGGACCGCGAAAGAAGGCAAAACCTAGCCTGTTCATTTCGAAGCGGAGATGAACAAACATTATTTGGCGTTGAAGGAATGAAGGCATTTTTATTATCCTTGCCTTATTGCTAATCCCTTGCCTTTGAAAGCTGGTTTGTATAGAGAGAAAAGGGCATTTATTTGGCGTTTAGGTCAACGATAGAGCTGCATCACTGTTTGTGCTTTTTTGGGTTTCCTATTTACATTTGGAGAGGCATTTTTCTAGAAGCAACGTAATGCAGAGTCGGGGAGTTGAGGTCCTCCTGACTTGGTAAAATTGGTGGACTTGAATGTTGTAAATGTGCGTGCTGTAATCATTCATTCATTCCTAATCTGGATGCGATGCTTTAGCTACGGGCGTCTAAGGGCTTCAAAAATCCGGTTCGCACCTCCCGTAGCTCCCTAAAGGTCCTCGAAGCGCCTGATGCTTTCAATCTGCGACCGGTGGACCGAGAAGCACCTGGGGTGTTGTTCGCGGCTGTGCCCGCGTGGCCAAAACATTGCCATTACCATTGACATCAACCTCGATGCACCTCCTCGGTAAAGTCTCATTCATTCTTGTCTCTTGAAATCACGCTGGTGTATTTTTTACCAACTCTCTATTTGCGCCTCGTTGCAAAGTCTCCAGTGCTGCATTTCGGCAAGCTCCAGTTCAGCGCCTGTTTGCTCTCGCCATCCTCCATCTTCCATCTACGAAGATCAGTTCTCTCAAGCATCATTCTTTTCGTTTTCAACTTTATTTCAGTATTTCCTCTCGTATTCTCTCTCATCTTTTTGACTCTGCTTCTCATCATTCTTTTTTTCAACATCCTTCCTCAAGACCTCGCCAGTATCTCTTGTTTCTGTCTTTGGCCAATAATCTTGACAATGTCAGGTATGAAGTTCCTATTTAGTCCTTGGCCTGTTTATCTTTTGTTTCTTCTCTCTTAAACATTTTCGACGATTGCCGCTGGGAGGGTATCGTCGGATGTAGTACTTTCGACTAACTCAGTAATGCACAGATATTGATGCTGACCCGGGCGTCGCTATCAACCTACGGTATCTTTGGGCCATTCCTGCGCCGCCGCGCCGCATTCGACACAGAGTCATCCGAGTCGTAAGCCACGGCAAGGGCCGAACGACGACGAATGAGCAACTACATACCTTGAGCAGCCCTCATGGTGCCGGCCAGCACTTTACGACCGCCGAGATGGATACAACCGATTGTGGTGTAGAAAACCTCGCCGTTGTAGTGGGCGAGCTCGTCCTCGACGCTGCGTCTGGAGACGGCGCCGCCAAGTATCCGACGAAGCTACCGCATCGCATCAGACAGGTAGAAAGCCAGGACGAGCTCCGTGGGAGACTGAACATGGTGACTCCAGATCAAAGCCAGCCACGGTGGACGCTGGTCCGCATGCTAGTGGATGGTGATCAACGTTTCTACATCATGGTCGACAGGAATCCGGTGTCGGGTCTCTGCCATCTCCGTCAGGCGCCGAGTGCGGCGAAGCGCGACAAGTTCATGGCGGTGTATGACGAGTGGGTGAATGTCCCGCCAGTGGGTTTACGTGAGTATTTTATGAACCACATCCTGCAGTTTTGCAACCGCACTGCTCAAGAGCAGAAGGCCAGGAATGCGGTTGGCAGTGCTTCGTCAGAGGACTTGTTGGGGGTGGAGGCGGATGGGGAGGAGGCGGACGGGGAGGAGTACTCTTCGGGTGTGAAAGAGGAAGATGAAGATGGCGATGCAAGGTTGCTATTAGCCAACACCCCAATTGTTCTGAGACACGTTGATCTGTCACTAGATCGAGAATTGGGGGAGACTAAAGTTGACAGCAATGAAGGATGTCGTGCGTCTCTACCTCCTACGGCCATCACCACTGGTGGCAGTGAGGAGTTTCCTATGTCCGCTCAGCGGGTCGACCTTGACGACAATGGCAAGCTTGAGACCTTGGAGAATGTGGCAATGGAAAATCATGAGAATCCTGAGGCGGGAATTACTCAAGCCCTTTATTTGATTATTCTTCTCTCTGTTTATTGGATCGCTTTGTGTACCGAGGCCTGCAAGACTGCCGCTCTAGGAAAGCGTTGAGAGAGAACTAGCTAGACGTGCATGGCAGACGAAGAGTCTGAAGCTTCACGGTGATTGGTGAAGGCCATATTCAAGGATTTGGAATTTTGAGATTTAATCTCAAACGGGAGATGTATTTGCTTACATGTTTTTACTGCATGGGAGGTGGTTCGATACGAGTGTTATTTTGAGTCGTCTAGGAAAGGGCAACATTTGCTTTTTTTTTCGCAATGAGTCAAGATTTGGATCAAGCAGATACAAAGCAGGCAACCTTTATTTTACATCAAATTTTATTTTGCATTTGCTGCTGAAAGTCCCCCGAGTAATCTGACCTTTCGTGCTTCACTGGGGCCCAACTTGTGCTCCCATGTAGTGTGAAAAGGAGCAAATGGTGTAGCTGACAGGCAATACATATTTAAGAAATTCAGGCAATTACGAGACTGAGATTGGTTTATGAACTCACTCAGTACTCTGAGCCGGAGACACATGTCTATGCTTTTCGTTTGCGCGTCACTTTCATCTGGCAGTGATCATGTATTCACCGACAACTCATTCCTTCACTCCCGCGTCTCATTAACATCTCCCGCCACATTATTTAAGTAGTTGCCTTGCGTCTTTGATCCTCCTGCTCATTGTATTTGTTATATCAATTTTGTTCGGATGGAAATGATCGTTACCAATTTTCTTCATTTTCTTCCTATTCTTCAAATCCATTCCTGGCATACTTTTTCGCTCTTCATATACTTCATATTCATCTCTCGCTGCGAATTCATCGTCTCACTGAAGCTTGCAAGTCCTTCTTGGGACAGTCTTTAGCTACTTTCTCCACGACGAGGGACCGACGACAAAAAATGTCAAGCTCCGCGTCCACGATTCGGGAAGACAGCCAGACGGTTGCCGATGATGCGTCCCTCCACGATATTTTCGGACAACTGATGTCGATTTCTCGTACACTGCCTGAGAGCCGAGAGAAGCGCAGGCTACTTACTCAACTCTCCGCCCTTGATGTGCAAATCACAATGACAAGTGAGCGAGAGAGAAACATGATTTGTCTCCTACTGACATGGCTGTTTGAGCCTCAACATAAATTCACAAAGCTCAACGCCCAACGCCTTGCACCACTTTTAAGCGTATGTTTACTATACATCTCGTTTTTTTCTTAGCTATCATGTTGTTTTTGTTGCTTCCTATTTTCTTTAAAAAAGAGAGATTTGCCATTGTCTAAAGCATAGCGTCTAGACTTGCAGCGATGTACTCCCCCAAGGCACACCAGTCACTCCCGCGGCTCTTTTCGATTTGGCAAACTTGATACGCCTGGATTGCTTTCGCAAAACCTGCCTTGCGGCTGAATATCGATTGCTCTTGGTGTCAGTGTGGGCCTTTATGTTCCGCAACATTGGAGACGAGCAGTGGCAGACCATGCGCGCTTCGGGCGAGTTAGCCCACCTACTCCGCGACGAGATGAAGCGGTTCGCGGACCACAATACGTCTCTCATTGACGTAATTCAAGGCACCAACATGGTCGAGGTGGCCGAGTACACGGCCCAGATGGTCCCCAACATTCTCCAAATCTTCCAGGCCTCGGAGCGCTACCGCGGCGGCGCGCGCATCAAGACGGGTATGATGCTGCTCAACTCGTCAATTCGGCGCGTGGCGGCCACGATGCCGGAGAACATGCCGGCGTGGGCGGTTTCTGGCCTGAAGAAGAGTGCAAGCGACTTGGTCACGATTCTGCGCACCTCGACGGGGGACTTTAGCGATGTGGAGGCCGTGCATACGCTGCTCATTGCGAGGGCTGATAGCAGCCTTTTGGACTTTAAGGAACATCACGAGAAGCCGAATAACGTGGTAGAATTTGCGTACTTTGTCAAGCTGGTACTGGAGCAGGTGCGTGATAGGCAGCTGGGGAAACTGGATCGCAAGGTGGATGGCCTTGGGATGTCGCGAGTTCGCCAGGGGAGTTTCTGAGTAGCTTGGCTTTATTTTTATTTTTATTTTTGCATGGCATAATCTGGTTTTCATCGATGCCAAGATTGACGCTAGGCAAAGTTGATGGGCGTCTTGTAAGTTGCTTAACACGCTGCAGGCCAGCGTTTTGGATTCCGGTTGGATATTTTGCCGCGCAGTTTGCTTGCCTGGTTTTGGTATTACTTTATGGTATTATATAACTCGACTTAAATTCAATGACTATACTTGAAAACTGCTTGGTATTATTGGTCTTTATGGTGACGTGCGAGCTACCCTGTCGCTCTGGATCTAAGAAATCAGGGATTTAACTAAAATAGGCCGTTCTCTCTGTCATGTACGGCCATAGCCGAGTGAACATTCTGGATCCCGTCTGATCTCCGAGAGACAACCACTTGAGCTCCAGATTAGTAGTTGGATCGCTGACGACCAGCGAACAACGGGTGCTGTACGTTTTTTTTTTCTTTTTTCTTTTTTTCGTTTTCTTTTGTTCTTTTTGCCTTCTTCTTTTTATTGGCTCGTCTCATTCTGTTAGTTAATGGGGGCGACGTCCGCTTAATCACATCGCCACAAGCAATAGCAACACTACACCCAATTACCGGTGGACGCAGTCGATACTACGCAAGAATCAGGCCCTACGAGTATATTCACCGAACAGCGCAACTAATCATAATTATACACGGATCTTTTTGAGACTTAACAATTTCAATTTGTTAGATTCATAAGCTTGCTATTCAACACACGAATGTTGTCACTATTTCGGGGCAAACCGTAACGGAGACCTCGAGGAAGAAAGAGACAGAGGCACAGTGTCCCGATCCCTCTCCCTTACACAAAGTTGTACTAGTTCGTTACTAACTGTCTTGGTTTCAATCCTTGTTCTTGAAAGTTTACTATGCAGCGTTTTCGTATGCAGAGTCACCGTACTGCAGTTAGCGTGGGCTGTTGAAGCTGACTGAATGTGGCAAGTGGGGGATCGGCGACGACTCACACTTGTGAGCCACAGTTTTCGCGCAACAAAAAGACACAGCAGCCCATTCTGCAGCGCCATCGCAATTCTTTAACAGTCAAAGACACAGACAAACAGGCACAACCGTCCAGATGGCGCCGCAGAATGAAGATTTTATGCGCCGGCCGCTCTATGGTACGCACTTGAAGCTCGTGGGTGCAGGCAGAAGCCGAGCTGCCCGCCCTCAACTTGGGAAGCAGAGAAAGCTAACCAATCGCACACGCCTACAGCCTACGACCTCCCGCCGCAGCTCCTCAACTCTATTATCCTCAGGGACGACACCGATGTATCTGCTTTTATTCCGCAGCCCGAGCCCGAGCCAGAGCGCCCAAACTCCCCCAGCGCAAAGAGCACCGATTCATCCTCGAGCGATGCGAGCCTCTCGGTCGGCTCCCAGTCTTGCTCTTTGTGCGGCCTGACGTTTACCAATGTTCTCGACCAGCGCGGGCACCTCAAATCCGATCTACACAACTATAACCTCAAGCAGAAGCTGCGCGGCAAGAAGCCAGTAACAGAAACGGAGTTTGAGAAGCTCATTGAAGATCTTGACGAGTCACTCTCTGGCTCCGATTCAGACGAAGAGGATGACGATGACGATGAGAGCGGTGCCAATGACACAACGCTGACGGCGCTTCTCAAGCGGCAGGCCAGGATCGCAGACAAGAAGAACCAACCCGTAGATGGCAATGACGACGAGGGGACGATGTTGAACCGCAGAAAGATGCCTCTTCTATGGTTCAGCTCCCCACTGCTACCAGAAAATCACTTCTTCGGTGTATACCGTGCCATCTTCACCAACGAGCAGCAGAAAAACACAGACGCTGCCGCTGAGCTTCGCAACAAACAACTCCAGCCTGTCACGATGCCGCATCCGCGAAAAGACGGAACGCTACCCGAGATTGCATACAAGGGACCGCACATCTTCCTGTGCATGATTGGTGGTGGCCACTTTGCAGCCATGGTGGTGTCTCTTTCGCCGCGCCAGAGCAAGCACAGCACGATAATGAGTCGCGAAGCGACAGTCCTCGCCCACAAGACCTTTCACAGATATACGACTAGACGGAAGCAAGGCGGCTCCCAGTCAGCCAACGACAACGCAAAAGGTGCCGCGCACTCAGCCGGTTCGACGTTGCGCCGGTACAACGAGCAGGCCCTGGTGGATGATGTACGCGCCCTGCTGCGCGACTGGAAGGCCCTACTCGATACCTCGGAGCTCATGTTTATTCGTGCGACGGGCATCACCAACAGAAGGACGCTCTATGGACCGTACGAGAATCAGGTACTACGACACAACGACCCCAGAATACGAGGGTTTCCGTTTACGACACGTCGGCCTACGCAGAAGGAGCTTATGCGATGCTTCATCGAGCTCACGCGATTAAAGGTGCAAGAGATTGATCCCACCAAGGAAGTCAAGCCCGAAAGGACGACGCCCACTCCCTCCACCCCATCAACACCAAGGCCCTCAAAACCGAAGCTCAGTGAAGAGGAGCAAAACGCTCTGCTTCACACTTCCCAACTGCAGGCGTTTATCCGCCGCTCCAAGCTCCCCGCCCTCCTCTCCTACCTCTCCAACAACAAATTATCGGCCGACTTTGAATTCCAGCCTCCTGAGATGCACCATCACACTCCGCGCCTTCTACATCTGGCTGCGTCGCAGAACTCGGCTGCCATGGTTCTCGGTATCCTCACACGCGGCGGCGCCAGCCCGCTGTTGGCCAATGCGGAGGGCAAAACGGCGTTTGAGCTTGCCGGTGACAGGGCAACGCGAGATGCATTTCGCGTGGCGCGCTCAGAGCTCGGTGAGGCCAAATGGGACTGGGAGACTGCCAAAGTGCCGGCGGCGATGAGAAAGGCCGAGGCGGACCAGCGCAACCAGAAGGAGCAGGAAGAGGCAGAGAGCAAAGAGGCAGAGCGTCGCAAAGCTGAGGAGGAGAGGCTCAAGACAGAGGGGCCCAAGGTGACGGAAACGAAGAGGCACGGTGGGAGAGGTCAGGTACTCGGCGCGGGCGGCACCGCAATGCCCAAGACGGCGCAGCAAATTCGGGAGGAGGAGGCGAGGGGGCTGACGCCAGAGATGAGGCTGCGGCTGGATCGTGAGAGAAGAGCGCGAGCTGCGGAGGAGCGGCTCAAAAAAATGCAACAAAAATAGACGACCACAATAGATTTATATTTCTTGTTTTTTTTTATTCAGTTTACCCGGTTTCCCTAATAACATGGTGACGATTCCGACAAGTCCGCTGTAGTCATACTGATAAGACGCAATGCATTGTTACATACCCTAGAGCACTACTACGCGCTGGCTTGCATAGAACTCTGGCCCAGCTATTGCAAAATATGAAGCGAGGTGTCTACTAGTGACGGGGAATTTAATGCTACTTTGCATTTTTAGGAAAAGATGCTGAGAAATTTTGGAAATCTAAGAACTGTGGCAAGCCAATGCTCCTCTCTGGATAGCAACGTTATTGGAGAGAGAAACTCCGCTCCCAAGAGACGTCCACAATCGAGTGCATTGCAGCTCGAGCGGCAGGAAGTTAGCTACACGTAAAAGGAAGATCACAACTTAGATCATGAGGCGCACTAATTTACTGCTCTTTACTGCCGCGTATGTACTCTGGTGATAATAACGGCCGACACTCATGGAAGAAGACGGATTTGCAGCGTCACTCAAACGAGTGAAGAATAGGGAGCGGCATAGATGGGCCGGACGCCGCACGGCAAGAAAGATATTTTCATCTTGAAACCGATGATCCCAGTATGCACTAATTTAACTTTTTATTTATACTTTTTCAAACAGGTCTGCATAAATGAGCTGTTTCTTCGCTATGCAAAACCAGCACCCGATGTGGTTCAACGGCGCAGTCTCTGGTGCCAGTCAATGCAAGAGGGTTTATGCATTGAAGCCCTTACGAGGCAGGCCGAGAAGCTCCGGGAATGGCCCATTAAAGTAAAATTCGAGAAGGACAAAAAAAGCCATCGTCATTGAAGCCCCAATCAAGTAATTGCTCATGTCACTTGAATGACTTGGCTTCATCATGTGGTGTTGTCGCGGGGCCTTTAAAAGTTAGCCTCGCAGCTGTGGCGTCTGTCCCCTGAGGCGTAGAATGGGAGATGCATGAGAAGTCTAATCTCGGCGCAGCGGTGTGGCTTTGGGCTCATCGTTGATGGGCTTGGTAGAGAATTTTTCTGAATGGAGTGTAGCTACTGGTAGCGAACTAGTGATTCTAGCCAACACCGGTGGTCTGCCTCTGTTTCTTACCCGTAAAATTAGTCAAGATAAAGCCGTGCGCAGCCAAATACATCGGGGTTTGAGGGAACCTCTTCTGCTCACAGGGCAAAAGTAGCACCAGTCACGGAACCCCGAGAGGCCGACAAAGCCAATCGCGCCTCGAATCTATTTTGGTATCAGTATGTTACGGATGCATACATAGCCACCTCCGTACGAAAAAGAGCCTTAGGGTCCCAGCAAGGGTTGCAGCGTCTCAGGTGTCGGGTGCATGATGATGCCTGCCACGATAGGTAAAGCTGGCCCAAGGGGAAGCCAGCAAGGAATCGAGTGACGGGAAACCTTGACGAGTGGGGTTGGTGCCAGATCCTTGAAGAGAGCAGGGGAAAGCTCAAAAATAAAGAGGTTAGTGGCATAACTAGAAGACAGAAACCAGTCAGTTATTCTCCGCAACTGCCATCATTTGGTTAGTATAAATCGCACAAGTGCTGGTAAAAGTCCCGACTATGGTTTGCAATAGATGAAATGTGGATCTCAGGGGCAGTTCCTGAGGACTGTGCGAAAAGCGAAGTGGCTAGCCTTGCCAAAGAGAGCACCAGAAGAACTGTCAGAATGGATCTGAATCGAGCCCAAAGAGCCCGCGACAGGGCCAGCCGTGTCGCAGCGGGTCGAAGGTTGTAGGCGCCACCGTCGTGCCCTGTGGAACCAGCATCCCGCTCTTATATCCAATGAGGACGCATGAATACAACTTTAGCACCACCGGAAGTCGAAACGCGCCACGCCGGCGTGGTCTGCTTTGTGCCTGACTGACTCGATGATGGCAGCGACAGCCTCCGAGTTGCTGGCGGCAAGTCCCTTTACTGGTAGGTGTCTAAGACGAAACTTGTTTCTTCAGCACAAAGCCATAACTAGTTGATGGTTGGTAGTTGACGCGCCGAGCCTGTCTTGCATGTCTAACAAGCCTTGTTCGATAGGCTAGAGACGCTCGCCTGCATATTCAGTTCGTTTGTTGGTCTTTGATATAACGTTTTGGTCCCAATACGCTTTTCATAGCGATCCGGAAGCAGGGAATAGAGGACGCGAGCGTATACATGTATGATCGCTGTGGGTATCAGTAGATCTCGCCTTCCTCTTGTTTATCGTCTTTGCTGAAGCTGATGACTGTGGTCCTCTACTTTGCCGTGGAACTAACTAGCTTGCATGACCTACATACACAAACGAGAGATAGCTTGATACAACCAACCTTACAGCAATTGCGCAGATTGGTCTCATAGAGAGCGATGCCGATTCAGACGGCTCAAAAATTTCATCTGATGGCAATGCCGAGCTCTTCCCTGGCATGCCATCGCTGGCAGCACATTTTACCCTGAATGCGCCAGTTTTCGCATTGTCACGTTATTCTTCGACGGCCACAATTATGCTGCTATGTCGCAGTACTTACTGCCAAGACACTTTGGGAAATAGTAGGTTATATCGATTCTGGACCCATCAGAGCCATAATAAAGCCAATCACGCCAGTGCTGGCCAAAGCGTAGTATCGTGGCCCGCCTCACCGTAGTAGACCGTTTTGGTGGCTGCTACTGAAACCAAGCTCCTGAGCATGTTACATATTGTTGGAACCAGTGGATGTTACTGCCTGTGTGGTTTTCCTTTATTTTCTTTCTCTCTTCTTCCCGGTTGATTTCATTGTACCTGGGCTGTTTAGTGTCATTCCACCGTTTGCAATTATAAAATTCAATAGTTTGCGTCGAAGCAGGTGGATGTGACTTTGCTCATGCCATCAACAAAACCCTGCCATTAACGGGGTAGTAGCACTAGCGGCCGTCAATAGCCTGCCACCCCGGCCATATTGCTCCGGTGGCCAGGACTCTGGAGCAAGGTCAAGCGAGGAGGCTACAAGGATATTTATTTTCCCTCCGGAACTGGGGTTGGATAACGTGCCAACAGGGTTTTATTCTGACCAAGTCCTTGTACAGGTAAGGCAATCGTGGACCGTGGCTGCAGCCTCCGGCGGCCGCTAACAAGGTTACCTCATTCTCGTCACCCAGACAGTTGCATTGAGTAACCACCTTGTGACGACTGTCCTGAGCTGTTGTATAGCCAAGGATTAGATACTAGATAGTATCCATATAACGACTTTGAAGCGAACCTGGCCTCGGCAAATACATGACTATTGACTCAGCATCCATAGTCGACCAATCCACTAATAAGCTCATAGTCGGCAAGTTGTTTTCTCGTCTCTGGGTGATCTGCGCAGCCGTACGGAGTACAGAGTACAGAGTACGAAATGTATAATGGTCTAACCGCTGACTTTAGGATGACTTGGTCAACTTGGCTCCATCTTGAAACGGCAAGCTTGCTTTTTGGTGGCAAGATCTCACACAGTAGTGCCGTAAACGAAGCAACAAGCCCGAAAAGGGTGGGTGATTGGACACGGAGGCGTACTGTGCCTGCATTAGTTAGCGCCAGTCGTGGTGGGAGTCAGCTTGCAGACACGCCAGATTCAGGTACCACACCCACTCGCCTGCATTATGCTTCGTCCTCGGTGAGTATGGTGCATGAATGTGACGGCGGCTTGTTGAATTAAGGATGCTGTGATGCATCTGTCAATGATTTTGTTGTCTACTCTGTGCTGCAATGTACTACAAGCGCAGGACTAATACCTAACTATATGGACTAGATGCAAGACACAATATGCCAGTCACCTGCTTCCTGAAAGCTGGGTCTCGCTTAACCGCCCAGAGAGTTACTACTATTATTAGGAAGGGATGATAGCTAACTAGTTGTACGGGGCAATACCTCAAAGACCTCAATCAACCAACCACATACACCAGCGATTGTCTCTTTGTTTGAATGGAAGGGAAACAGTTAAAATTCCTTTGAATCTTTGCTAGCTGTAAGCCCGCCGTTTCTGATACCATTAATAGTAGCTCAATCTCCATCTATGTTCTTCGTTTCGCTCTTTTCACGAATTCCCGCCATCAGTGTGGTAGTTAGGTAGAAGCTACAAACACTGGCTGAATGGCTGCAACAATGCAAAAACTCAGCCTCCCAGAAAGCCGTTTCGCCTGTGCCCACCCGTTGCTAGCCTGAAGCTCAAGGGCTCGGCGGCTCCAAACTGGATCAGACCTCCTACGCCGTCCACCGGTTGTCGAGACACTTTAGCCCAATAACGAGCACGCGGAGAAAAAAAAAAGCACGGGCTAGCCACAGGCTGGCAAAGCGGGCTCCAGCGAGCAGCAATTTCTCAACCAACCCAAAATAGGCGCTGCAGGGGTCGCCCCTGGCAGGGATACATGGCTGTGCAAGGATTGGCCCTGGGTGGTCGACTATGCAAGCGGGTCAGCCAAGCACCGACTTTGATGCTCCGAGAAACCACCATCACTGGTTCTTTGATGCCACCGTGGAGCGACTGTACCTGATTTGGGTGGCTGCTCCGCCTGTTGCCAGCGCTTCAGGACGGATATTGCACAGGGGGCAGTTTCTATGGCCGTTTCGTGCGCACTGTCGCTAGACAACTATTGCTGAATGGAGTTCTCCTTCGCCGGTGCCACCACGCCGGAGAGGAGGTCACGGTGCCATTGCTACTGTGGACGGTCTCAGGACAGGCAGGCACCATCACTTGGCCCGCCTATGTCCCGTTTCCACAATGGGCAGTGTAGATGCCTGGTATAAGCCCGTGGTATATAGATGCGGCCAGTCGCCGCCTCGTCCTCGAATCGCTTTCTTGTGTCTCATCTACTCTTTAGTCTTTCCAGTTTCTTTCTTACTTGTTTCTTTACTATTACCTGTCTGTCGTTCCAAACGTCAAAGCCATTCGTTTTCTTTGACATCACAATCGCTTACAAACATCGTGTTTGGATCTCACTTTATATTTCGACGACTGTCACTTACAACAACTCTCTTTCCTGTTTCTAATTTATTTCCTCCCGTTACCTTTTCGATTCGAACCGAATTATATACACCATGAAGTTTTCTTACGCTTTGGCCGCCGCGGCCACCATTGAGCAGGCCTCTGCCACTGTACGTTGTGCCATGAGCTTTCATTGAGCTTGCCAGATCACATGTATTTACTAACTTCCCCCCCAGTACGGCATCGGTGGCGACGTTTTCAAGTACTGGACTGGTGTCCAGCCCTTCCACTGCCCCGGTAAGGGTCCCGTCGTCTGCAACCCCCAGCAGGTTCCCGGGTACGACTGGAACAACACGCCCCAGGGTCCTGTCGGCGGATATGGTGGCTGCAACTTCAAGGGCTGGACCTGCAAGAAGAAGGCTAGCCGCCGCGACATGCTCGCTGGTCGTCAGAATGATGGCAGCAACGTGATTGAGGCCACTGTTGGCGCTGATGGCACCGACAACCCTACCATCACCGCCGGTGATGACATTGGCACGTTCGACATCAACAACTTCTCCGTTGAGTCCGAGTTTGATGCCCGTTTTGAGCTCCAGTACACTATGCCCGATGGTAGCACCTGCAAACAGTCCAGCACTGTCTCAAGCCAGGGTACCAGCATCGTCAACACCCAGTGCGGTGGTGCCAAGTCAGTCACGCTTGTTCTCCCCGAGAATGGTCAGAATGTCAACGGCAAGAGAACTCTGCAGAAGAAGAGCTGCAAGGTCAAGTGCCACAAGATTGTCTTCTACTGCAAGCCTCCTCCTGGTCAGACTACTACCAGAACTCCTCCTGCTCAGACCACCACTAGGAGCACTACCAGGACCACTATCTTGACTACCACCACCACTCCTCCCGGTCAGACCACCACCCAGACCACCACCAGCAGCTCTGTCCAGACCACAACTGTCAGCACTCCTCCTGGCCAGACCACAACGGTTGACACGACTACCCAGAGCAGCTCGTCTAGCCAGGCCACCACCTCGTCTAGTCAGACGACTGTTGATACCACCACTACCACTGTTGATACCACCACCATTGACACCACCACCTCTGGTCAGACCACCACAGTTGACACTACTAGCCAGAGCACCACGTCTTCCTCCTCTGCTCAGACTACCAGCGAGAGCACTCCTCCCGGCCAGACTACCACTCAGGCTACCACCACTCCTCCTGGCCAGACCACCACCCAGGCCACCACCACTCCTCCTCCTGCCACTGTCACCAGTGTCATCACCACCACCTACGACACCACCTCCACTGTCTTCACGACCATTACGAGCACCATCACCAGCTGCGCCCCGACGGTCACAAACTGCCCCATCAA
Organism: Zarea fungicola; assembly: GCA_900169235.1. Taxonomy (NCBI): domain Eukaryota; kingdom Fungi; phylum Ascomycota; class Sordariomycetes; order Hypocreales; family Cordycipitaceae; genus Zarea; species Zarea fungicola. The sequence goes on from FWCC01000094.1 coordinate 361,798, forward strand.
GACTCCTGGCGGCACTCACGTCGTTACTGTCACTGTCCCTGTCAGCACCACCATCTGCCCCGTCACTGAGACCCGCGTTGTGACCAGCACTCAGGCGCCCACGGAGACTCAGCCTCCTGCCCAGACCACTGGCACTGAGACCAAGACCACCCCTGCCCTGCCTTCGCAGTCTCTTCCTTGCCCCGAATCTGTACCCCGCTGCTTGGCCTCGTGGCTCGACCTCGTCAAGGAGTGCAAGGACAATGCTGATGCCGCCTGCTTCTGCAAGAACAGCGACTTCACCAAGAAGGTCTTTAGCTGCCTGTACTCCTATGGTGGTACCGACAAGACTGTTGCCGACTCCATCAGCTTCTTCCAGGGCATTTGCGCTCCTTATGTCGGCAGCAACCCCAACATTGTTACTGGCGCCGAGACTTACACTCAGATCATCACCGTTACCGCCGCTCCTCAGCCCAGCGGTGCCGTCACCACCATCACCGTCGACACCACCGTCACCGAGCCCTGCGTCACCAGCGGCACCACCATCCCTGGTAGCAGCACCACCCGCGTCATCAGCACCCAGGTTCCTGTTCCCCAGGTCACCTTCACTCCTCCCCCCGCCGGCGAGAAGCAGCCTGTCCCTACTGGTACCAATGTCCTCACGACCGCTGTTCCCGTCGGCACTGGTGTTCCTACCAAGCCCTCTGGCACTGCTCCTCCCGTTGTCGTTAACGGTGCGGGCAAGGCTCAGGCTGGTATCATTGGCCTTGTCGCCATGGTCCTTGTTGCAGCTCTGTAAGGAGTTTAAAACAAACCCTTTTTGACATTGTGATTTGCATAAAGTTGGTTTTGTTATTGGCGTGTTCGGCCTTCTTTTCGGCCTGAAGGGAGAGAAGTAAAATGTAATGGGAGGTGTGAGATGTGGAGGAAAAATGAATTTCCGATAATTTGGTCAATGCAAAAAGACAATATGGACTTTCTATTATTTTATAATTCTTACGATCCTTAATCTGACGACAGTGCTTCTACTGGGCATACTAGTTTCCCGCAGAAAGCAGATAGTTTTTAATTAATACCCACTGGAATGGTTGTTTCAACTTGTTGCTTCTTGCTACAGTGACGTCTTTAGAGCGACTTGTTCGAAGTGATGCAAATGTACAAGTAGCAAGCTTGTCCATATGGAAATACAGTTTGATTTGAGTCGCTTTGGGAATGAGATGAGGCCCTCTCTACTCTATACTGGTACTCAACACAAAGGTTCTATCACGACTTAGGAGTAAAGAAGACTCGAAATCTCACGTATTGGTCAATTCAAATCTTTCCAAAACTTAAAAGGAAGAAGCAAGCTTATCCAGCTACTTTTAACGCATTGGTATATAACAAAAAATAGTACCTCCCAAGTGTCTAGCCGCTTTCCATCTCATAGTACAACGCAGGTTTACGCACACACACACACAAGCTCTCTCACACAGTCTCTCCACATCTCTCCCTCTAGTCTTTACATCGCTAGCTTTCATTATTCATTTAAAGCTTAGGGCCCTTGTCCTTGCGTGCCTGCCTCTCCTTGTCCTTCAGCACGCGACGCAGAATCTTGCCACTGGGGCTCTTGGGTATGATATCAATAAACTCAACACCGCCCTTGAGCCACTTATACTTTGTCTTGTGCTTTTCGACGTGCTCCTCAATGGAGCGACGCAGCTCGGCGTCAGACTTGCCCGAAGAGGTCGCGACGGAGCTCTTGACGACAAAGGCCTTGGGGACCTCGCCGGCGCGGTCATCGGGGACGGGGATGACAGTGCAGTCGGAGACAAAGTCGTGTGCAAGGAGATGCGCCTCGAGCTCGGCAGGGGCGACTTGAAAGCCCTGTTTATTTAATCAGTTAAATCGGGTTCTTTCTTTCCTTGCTTTCTTCCTCTCTTGCGTTTTTTTTTACAGTTTTATGAGCGCAAAGGGAGGAGAAAGAAAGAGGGTCCAACGTACCTTGACCTTGATGAGTTCCTTAATTCGGTCAGTGATGAAAACCTGCTCGTGACCATTTGGCGATTTTCGAATCAGAGCCTCATCACCGGTGCGGATCCATCGACCGTCTTCATGGTGCACAAAAGTCTCGGCATTGGCCTTTTCGTTGTGAAGGTAGCCGAGGACGACGGAGGGGGACTGGAGGAGCAGCTCGCCACGCTGGTCATGACCGGTGACGACCTTGCCCTCGGCGTCAATAAGCTTGGCCTTGTAGCCGGGCAGCAGGCAGCCAGATGAGCCGGGGACGATGTCGCCTTCATAACTAGCTGAAGCAACAGGGGATGTTTCCGTCATTCCTAAACGCCCAAGGAACAAAAAAAGGAGTGTCATGATTAGCATTTGTATTGCCTTTATCGTAGATGTTTTGAAGAAAATCATTCAGGGGCTTACCGTAGCCTTGACCAATCTTCCACTTGGGGAAAATCTTTTTGACTGCTTGCTGTGTCTCAATGCCGAGCGGTGCGGCGCCAGAAAAGGCGACGCGGACGCTGTCGAGGTTGTATTTGGCGAGGGTGGCCTCGTTGGTGATGATCTGGATGAGCATAGGCGGTACAACGTACAAGTAGTTGAGCTTGTAGTCTTGGATGGTGCGGAGGAAGAGCTCGAGGGTGAAATTGGGGATGATGACGAGTTGGTCGCCGTGGTACTGGGAGACATGGGAGACGGCGGTAAGGCCGTAGATGTGGCTGAGAGGCAGGACGCCGAGGACGTTTTCCGTATCAACGCCCTCATAGGCGCGGCCGAGGTTCTGGAAGAGGACCATCTGGACAATGTTGGAAATGATGTTGAAGTGCGAAATCATGACGGCTTTCTACGTAATGAAAATGGTCAGCGTCGACCTTGGTAGGCGTGAATTTACATATTTCATTTTTTTTTGGTACGCTAAGTGAGAAAGAACTGGGAAGACTTACAGGGAGACCAGAGGTGCCGGATGAGTAGCAGAGAAAGGCGGTTTGGCGCTTTCCTTGCCCCTTGACCCATGACAGCGCAGGCGGCTCAGGCAAAGACTTGCCCTGCGCAATGAGGTCGTCGACAGAGGGGAAGTCTGGGTGTGGCTTGACGCCGGGAACGGTAAGCAGAAAGACCGCATTTCGAGGTATACCCACAGCGTCAGCAGCCTTGAGGGCAGTATCTAGGAGCGGTCCGCAGGTAAAGATGGCCTTTGCGCCGGAGGAACTCAGTTGGTGCTCGAGCTCGGCGGCCGAGTACTGGGCGTTGGCGGGTGTGATGATGCCGGAGAGGCGGTGGACTGCATGGGTGAGGGGGATGTAGTCAATCTTTAACCGTTAGCGATTGAGACAATGAAAAGAAAACCCTCCCTCTCGCATTCAATTCTGCTTGCCCCCACGTATCGAGAGATTTCCCCTTCTCATCTTTTTGCTTACCGTATTCACTGAGTAAATGGCGACAACTCTATCCCACTCAGTACCCTCGTTGGGGCTGAAGCCGAGGCGCTTGGCAAGGGCACGCGCCAGGTGGTCAACACGGGCCGCCACTTGGGTAGAGGTGTATGTGGTGCCCGTGACACCACACGTATATGGGCTGCGAGATTTGGCATGAGCACGGCGGCCATAGCGCTCATTGTACATGAATTCGTGAAGGGTGATGCTGTCGGGGACCTCTGTGCGGTATGTGTGTTAGTGTCGTGTGCACGCGACGAACGGAAGGATAGATTTTGTAAAGATGTGTACCTGGCAGGGCCGGGATGATGGAAGCTGGCTCAAAAACGACCATTGTGGCTCTTTTGTTTCTCTGCAGTACGTTACAAAAGATTACAAGTTGGAGGCTGGTGAGGAGCGGGTTGGAGATTGGGGCGACCCGTTTGCGGAGCAGAGCGTGTTGCAAATGTTGGGGGAGACTATTCGACAGCAGGCGTAACGGCGAGGCTCGGTAGGAAAACTGAGAGAGTACAAAAGCGAAAAGGATAGCGGTAGGAGCAAAAAGGAACACGATGAGAGGACAAGATAAAAAGGTTGCGACCGAGGGGGGGATGCTTGGCCTTTCTACAAGATTTCCCCACGCTGAACAACTCGGGTCTTTCTCTAGACTTCTCCAGGTAGCTAGTGGAGCCAGAATAATATGTGCTAGAATGAGCAGTCAACTAGTTACGTTGGCTACTAACTAGCTACCTGTACTTGTGCCACGCCCCC